>OY728151.1:1688549208-1689149208 GCA_963277665.1 Viscum album | reverse complement strand
TAATAATATAGTTTGAGAAAAAGGACAACCCGCAGGTCGGGAAACAACCCATCGCGCCAGACAAGGCTGTGGGAATCAAAGCCATAACCAAAGTGTGACAAGGAATTATCACCCACCATTGTCCTACAAGACGTCCCTAGTTAGTATAACATAGTTTTATTTATTTAAATGGTATAAGTTTATATTTTTAACCTTATAAGATTAAGCTAAATAGAAATTGTTTTTGAGTTTTATTATCTTTTGAAGAGAAAGATGAGTTTGTGGTTTGAATTAGTTAACAGATGAAAATCTACATGTAAATGAAGTATGATTCATTGTGTTCTTAGTTTATGAATTAAATTAATTATTCAACTCTATGGAAAATACCATAAAACCAAAAATGTTTTCATAGGACATTATTTTGTGATAAATCAAATGGACCCTTGGATCATCACAAATTTATACCTTTATGGTTATTAACCTCTTCCTAATCATGTTCTCTATCTCTATTAATCAGAACACGATTGTTAGTTTTTTCTTCTATATCCATATTTTCCTACATGGAATCCTAGTATATTTATCTCTGGTGACCTTCATACTTCCCTTTCTTTATTTTAAAATGGAGGTCTCATTAATCAATTTTTGATGTAGGATTTCAATAAATATATTTTCAAAAGTCCAACCTATAGTTTTTGATTACAAGTTTAAATTGAAAGGATAAAATTTAATGAATGAGGGTATAATTTAACACCCCAATCATCCATGTTCTTCTTCTTCTTAATAGTTCAATAGCTTGCGCTACAGGCAACACTAAGTTCGAGCACACCATGACCTATCAAACTAGTCGTTTAAAAAACAGTTATGAATATTATTAACCAAATTTTAAATTTTATATATTTCATATTTTTTTAAAATTAATATTATGTGTTTCTTAGATATAATATAAAGATAAATTCAATTTTTCAGATAAAAGAATTATTTTTCAAAAAATACAGTTTTTCCACCTTTTTATGGCGAACCCTTTTTAAATACAATATTTGACACTTTTATATATTAAATTTGACAAGATGAAATTATTATTTAGAATTAGGACATAAAAATTTAGTTTTGATAAATTTTTAGCATTTTTCTGATAACACACATATTTTAATGAATCGTGAAAAATACTGCATTTTAACTCAAAACTGTCTTGCCATCTAATTTATTTATATAGTTAGATTATCCTTTTAATTGGTTTTAAAGTGTAATTGGATTATTTTTTTATAATTTTATCCAATATTGGTAATTGGAATTAATTTCACTTTGAAATTAGACATAAACACATGTCAATCTTTTGATAGTTTTTACTTATTAAAAACCCGCTTTCTGGTTTTGACAATGAGAATTAATTTTAAATTAATTTCTGAAAATTCTATGTTTTGAATTTATAAAAATGGATTAAATATTTTTAATCAAAAGTTCCAAATTTTTTAAATAGTTACCTTTTATTTTTGGACATTATGAATAGTAACTTCAGTAATTATTTTTATTTACGATGGTTAAAGGGTAAATCAAGAAAATAAGGGTAAAATAATAATATTATATTAATATAGAACAACCCTAACATGTGTAATAATATTATTGGATAATATATGGCCGACCTTGATCACCCTTAGGTTGATTTTAGGACTCCATGGAGCCACTTGGGTGTGATAATGACCTTTTATAATGTTTAATTTAAAGAAAAGGGAAATATAACATAAACATGTATCTCCTAACTATTTTTTTTAATTTTGTTTATATAAATGATATATTAGACTATAAATAGTCATTATAAATCTAAAAAAATTTCATACATCATGGTATTTTATTTATAATTTTTAGATATTAAATAAATAAATTTATTTATGACACAATGTCGATATAATGATTACCATATTAATGAATGATTCAAATAAATGATATTATAATTATTAAAATAAATGTAATTTGAGATTTTTGACGAAATACATGTTTTTTTTGTATATCATTGACATTTTAGGGATGATTTAATTATTTTTTAGAAGGAATCAATTTGTTATGACTTTAAAAAAAATCAATTATTAATAGTATCAAAATTGACATAAATGAATTTTTAAAACAAACACTATTTATTAAATGATATAATAGTCATAAAATATAATATTTAACCAAATGATTTATATAGTGTTAAAAATTTCATTAATTATATACTTGATATTATCTTGACATTTTATTGTAACTATATTAACCATATAGTATAAAAATTCTAGAAGACATGGTAAGAGTTAACTTATTTAACTAAGGGTTAAAGCCAAAATATAAGGTTAAATTCATGACCTAAACTCGTCCAAAACCTATTTTTTGAGAGTATTTATATCCATACTCATATTATCCTCGAAATAAATCAATTTGGTTCCATTATAAATCAAAAATCAATTTATAATAAATTAATATTTCAAGACTTTCCTAAAGTGCCCCTCACCTCTCCTATAAAAGGGCACTTCTCCTTCTCTTTTATTCACACCTCCAAAGCCATTTGGCTCTGAAAATACCTAAAAAAATATCCTAATAACTTCCCTGAATTCATCCTAGAAGCCAAAATTTGGGAAGAAAACCAAATGAAGGAGTGATTTTGTGCAAATCAAAAGGAGGCACCCGAAGTTGAGGTAATCGTTTTATCCCTTCTTTCAGAGATTTTTTCTTCTTCTACTTCCTCTTCCTAAGTTTTTTCCATAGTAAAATAATAACTCCATAATATAATATATTCTAAATTTTTTTTATGATTATGTGACAACCATATTCCTCCTTTTACCCATCATATGAAAACCAATATCACTATACGTGCGTACATACAACTTATCATCTCCACACCATGGTGCAAAATATTTTTCATATATACTTTATTTGGACATGTATAATGATGAATATAAATGACTTAAATAATAAATTTAATATTATATCATTTATTTACAATTCATATTCCATCCAATTCCATACCATTTTACCATTAAGTAAATGATATCGTCGCTCGTGCGTACATATGGATTACCGTCTCCACGACGCGATGAGATTCATCTTCCACGTTCACCATCCAAGAATGATTATAAAAATATATATTAAGAATAATTATGAAATATATGAAATAATAATTCTAATAGAATTATATATATATATATATATGTATGTATGTATGTATGTATGTATGTACATATATGTCATTCACTTACTTCCACTCAATATGATAAGAAAATGGAAACAATGTTCATGCGTAGATACGACCTATCATCTCCATGAACAATGTATTCCATTTTATTTATCTATATATTATATATTTTTATATTCTGAATATATATGATATATAAATTATGTTATCATGATCTAAGTGATATGATCAAGAATAACAAGTCAAAACACTTGCTATAAAGAAAGTGATTATTACCTGAAACACTGCATTAACTTGGAATTGTTAATAAATGAGTAATATAAAGTCATAAACCAATCATATATGATATAATAAATATTATTATGATTCTGTTACAATTTAATAATATGTTAAAAACCATTATACAGGAGTTTTGGACACATACGGAGAATATCAGACTTAAGGTAAGGGTTAATTTCAAAATCTCATTATTATCCGAGATTGTTTATGTAAAAGTGTTTACTGGGACATATTTATCATTCATTTACACATTTCTTAAAAATGTTTTCAAAAGGTATATTTTTAAGTTTTTATGTAAGGGATCCTTTAACCAAAACATCATTATAAACGTTTTAAAGATTTATACTTCTAAACCCTTCTCTTTAATGTATATGTTTTCAAAAAAGGTTTTAATGATTTATTTATATGAAAATAAATATTTTAAAATGTTAATTAATTTCAAAAGTTAAGTGATATGTTCAATTTTATTCAAAAATATCTTTTAAATGTCTTCTTTTATAAATTTTGCAACTTTCAGTGTTTTCAAAGTAAAAGATGGATATTTCTATGAAAAAGTTTTAATGATTTTATTAGATTATTTTCATCTATGTCAACCTACTTTGTTGGATTTTATGCTTAATTGGGATTGATTTAATTTGATACCATCTTCCATATTGTATTGAAGGGTTTCTAATATTTTGATTTTAGATGTGCTATTTTAATACCATTCATGGTTTATGGTTAAAGTATTAACATTTCATATGCTAGTTTTAATACAAGTGTTTATGTTATGTTTCACCCTTTTTCATATGAGGAATGTATTAGACTTAACAAGTGACAGGGGGGCTACTATAGCCCCTCAATGCATTGGTAGGTCTCATGTGACAAACTAGGGTCTTGGAACAAGGCCTTTATAGAATATTTGTGTATGGTCTTGGAACGAGGCCATGACATAGTGGTTATGATGTCCTACATTATGCATTCCTTATTTATAAGATCATTTATTTATTTATATGTAATTATTCAAATAGTATAATATAGATGTGAATGTTTAAAAGGAATTATTTGATTTATTATTGCCATATTATGCTGAAGATATTTTTTTAAAAGGCTTGTGTTTTAGTTTTGTACCTGGCCTTAAAAGTTTATGCTTAATTGTGATAGCTTCTACTATATTGTTTATCCTTACTGAGCATATGAGATAACCCCTTTATTATGTCTTATTTTCCTAGGATTCCAAGATGTGTTTTATGATTGATATGTAGGGTTAAGATAAGGGAATAATGACATTCTTGAAGGATTATCTATGTTGTATTTTATGTTTTGAATTGTAATATAAGGTTGATGAATGTAATTTATTTTCCAAGACTGCTAAACTGATCAGTCCTTCGGGTCATGATTACTTGAATCATTCCAATGTATTAAAATAATGCACCATCTCCAGGATTCGGGGGTTGGGGAGTTATAGTTCTTTCACCGTTAGTGAAATATATTTTCATTTTAGAAAAGTGTGTGCAGGGATATAAGCCTACACATTTTCTATCTCCACTATGTACATGCATATATCTTTGATTGAAGTGGGGATATGATCCCACTTCTATCCTCCTTGAACTTCTAGAATATGCTGATGTACTTCATGCACTAGGGTAGGGATATTCGCCTCCCCATGCCTATTGTGGTAACATGCCCACAGACTTGTTCCGAGTGAACAGGGATATGCACCTTCTTACTAGATACTACCAGAATATACTGATAGGAATCATTAGTGGGAATGGGGATATGAGCCCACCCATGGATATCTAGTACCTTCATTTCCCTATGAATCTTACTTTTGGCCCATGCATGGTGATCAGAGGCAACAATGTGTCAGGTGGTACCCTTTGTAAGGGATCGGTGGGTACCGATGGGATGGTGCTAGCGAGGGAGGTTGATAGGTTCCCTCTTTAAATGACAACTAAACTAGGATAGATCCATATTTAAATCCATATTCCACCTTCATTAGAGATTGAATGTGGTGATTGTTGCATTCTATGGATAAGTTATCTAAGTAGTTGGTCCTGGAAACGAGGTCCATTGGATTACATGAAACTTTTCTTAGATAATGTGGAATAATTGGATTTATTGCTTATATACCCTCACAAGAAGTCTCAGGGGGAGGGATATACCATGCCGATGGTACTTCCAGACCATCATGTCCTCCACCTGATGTTGAATTAATCGAGTAGGTGAGATCACTTTGTGACCTACGAGGGTTGGAGTCATAACATACTTTTCAGAACAATCTCTAGATGATGTCATTATCTCATATCGAGATACTGTTGATTTGATCAGTATCTACAGTCATGAATACAATAAGTAACAAGGTCACTGATTAGTATAATATCATAGGCATGATGTGCTAAATCAGATATGCATAGCTAACACAATTTTCCTTTTATTCCCAATCTGACTGTTTTGCTCCTGTGGACTTATCAACACAAGGATGGAATTAATTCATAAGAACCTCAATTACATAGGATTAGTTGTAAGATTTATGTTGGGATTACTAGCTCTATTTGCGTAGGATATTAAAAACATTTTGTCTTGATGCATGATTAACCGATCATTATCATATTAGAGAGATTCACATCAGGTTCACCATTTTTGTTTTATTAGGGAATAAACAACCACAATGTGTGTTTGGTTTAGCCCTATGGTTGATTGTGGGGGTCATTTCTTGAAAAATAATTAACACCAGGTTAGAATTGTTGTTCTTAATGGTAAATCCCAACAATTCCCTCATCCCTAACTGGGTACGGACATCATTTCCAAATCCAAGAGGTCAATTAAGGTTTTATACCATGTAACACTTAGGGAATCACATTGGTTAAGGGGATGGGAGGTCGAGCTCATCAAACCCTATTGGGGAGAAATTTTTCCTACTCCATGACTCTCTTATAGATTTAAGATATATTCAAGAATCTCTTCTTAATACTAATACGAGACTGGTTACCCAAACAAAATAACTATGAGTTAAGTATCTCTTTCTACAAAAGAAAGGGGTTATCTTATCTATGAATCCATTTGTATGTATCTGAGGTTCTTCATCTATTCTCCAGTAATGAATAACTGCTTATATGATGAAGCTTCATAACTAGGTACTTTGGAATTTGTTGACATGCAGGGAGGTAGTTAATTTTCTAAAGAGTGGATTTTCATGACCCGTCCCTCGGGGCCAGTTCCGTGACTACCCCAAGCCATCCTTCCATAGGCCAGGGGTTGGCGACTAGCACCAGAAAGGTATATCCCTAAAACGGGAAGAAATTTCCTTTAAACTTGTATAAACACACAATACAAGAACACAAGAAGATGAAACCATGACATAAAACTAAATTAGTAAAGGTGTGTACTGAAAGTTAAGGGGTCAGAATACAAGGCCAACTAAAAGGGTACAACTACAATTGAAAATAGAAAACAACTCCTAAAATCGTTCACCAAGGATCCTACCTGAAGGGTTGGTACATATCATCTCCAAAGATCTCCACGTCAGCCAATCCCTTTTCTGTACTACCTGGTCCTGGCTCCCCCAAGTCTCAACCAAGCTGCTCGTCTTCTGCACAAGACACAACAAGGTGCGGATGAAGCCCATGGAGGGGTGAGTATAACAATAACCAGTAGGGACCCCAAGACCCCCGAAGGTATCTCATAATTCCACAAAGGAAAAACCATAAAGCATGATCTCAATCACAAAGCACAAAGCATAAGACTCAACTCAAACCATGTATAAGTAAAGCACATAAGTACATATGATTTGTTGAGAAGCTAGATCATCTTATTCTATTGAGAGGCACTACATCTGACCATACAGAGTCTGACCCACATAATATCGATAGGTACTAACCCCCCCAAGACCCACACAGGATCCGAATTTCTTGGAGTCGATAGGTACTAACCCCCAAAAGACCCACACCGGATCTAACCCACAAAGGATAGGTATGCATTGACCTACACAGGATTGCTGAGCCCTGACACACATAGAATCTAACCCACACAGGATTAGTATGCACTGAACCACATAGGATTGCTGAGCACTGACCTACACATGATCTAACCCACATAGGATTGATAAGTGATGACCCACACAGGATGGCTCGGTACTAACCTCCGTATGATCTGTCTCCAACCTCTGCCTCACTTCCAGCCACTGGATTCTCTCTCATAGTATGCTTGATTCTAGGAGAACCACTCCTCAATCCATTAGTCATAAATAAACTGGCACAAAGTACCATGAAGAAGTAATATAATGATCCCTCATGTCATAAGGGTTCCAATGCAACAGACGACGCATCAACCGGACGCCCAGTCTGTAAGTTATTGACATTTTAGTGCCAAGGGCCCGGTTGGATTCAGATTCGATCCAACCCTTCGATACTCCAACTTTCTCCAAAACTCTCATAGTGTACATCAAAATGAGAATCTATCTCAAAGGATCCTAGTGCCACAAATGGTTTTTCAAACTAACATTCAGTTCGCAAGTTGTAGTCACTTAAGTGTATCTGGGCCTGAGAGGGGTCCAGGTCCGGTCCGACCCAGCCTGGCCCGACCCGCTCTGGTTCGGGCCGATCCGACTATGTCCGAGTTGCACCCGACCTGTTCCTAACTGACCAAGGCTGGCCCAGTTGGGCTGGGCCGTGGTTGGCTCGGCCCGTTGGACCGAGGACCGGCCCGACACGCCCCAGCTGGGCTGGGCAGCGGCGGTTCAGCCCACTAGCTGGCATGACCTATGCGGGGTCATGCGGTCGCTGCTCCCGAATGGTTCAATGGAGCCATTCAGCTCCATTAAATGACAGTGCCACATGGAGCTACTACATCACCCATGGCACCCGCAGGAGCATGTCCCTTGCCAGCTCCGTCGTGACTGTGAAACTGCGGCTCCCTTCAACGTGACGATGCGCCACCTCCACCTCTACAGTCAGCCTGATGCCGGCTACCTGTCTGGACACCGCGGCGCCGAGTAGTGCTGCTCTTCCACCGCAGTCGGCAGATGCTGGCCATCACCCTCGTCCGCTGGTGTCGTTCGCCGGTGCTGCGCTGACGCTTCTTCCGTGGGCCACCAGGTGAGCTCCGATGGTCCGTTCTTCCTTCCAGATGTGCCTACAGTCCTCTTAGGATGTATCCATCATCATGTTCCTATTTGATTAAAGTTCCCATCAAGTTGGAACAATCTGCCTCTGAAGAATGCAAGAAAATCAAGCGACGGAGGGTCCGAGCCTTATTTATTTGGCCCGCGCCCTCCGCGTTAGCTTTATAACAAGGGGGTAATTATACATCATGTAGATATTGTTTAAACCCCATTCAAATATCCCACGAAATCCTTTTGAAAATTAAATAATGAGGAATATAATCGAGGGAATTTATTAAATTAATAAACAACCCCTACCTCGAGATCTGTTGGAGGTGTCACGATTTCTGTGGGAGGAGCGTCCACGTTTGATGGAGTCATTGGCATTCGTCGATCCTAGATCGTTACTGCCTTAGCTTCTATACTCCATTGGTGGATGTTTCTGCAGAACTTCGCCAAAGTTACCTTGCTTGAAGAAGCCGTGTAACTCCCCGACCCCAGTTACCCAGAGCCAGTGCATTATTTTAATACATTGGCATGATTACAAGGAATCAAGTCCCGAAGGACCGATCCGTTTAACAGTCTTGGAAAATAGATTACATATATTAACTTTACATTACAATTTCAAACATAAAACAAAACATAGATAGTTCTTTGATAACACCATTATTCACTTTAGATTAACCATACATATCAATCATAATACACTTCTTGGAATCCTGGGAAAATAAAACATAAGAAAGGGGTGAGCTCAGATGCCCAGTAAGGGTAAATAATTTAGCGGGAGCAATAAAATTTTAAGGAAAGATGTGTGATAAAAACAATAGCCTTTTTAAACATAAACTTGAATATAATATGGGAAAAATAAATCAAACATTACCATATAAACATGCACATGGATATTCTGTTAGTCGAATAATCACATGTAATAATTAATTTCATAATGAGGGAATGCCTAATGCCGAAAATCATTACCACATAGTCAAGGCCTTTTTCCAAGACTAAAAATAAATTTTTTTTCAAGGCCTTATTCCAAGAAACTAGTTTTTATCACGAGACCTACCGATGCATCGAGGAACTATAGCGGGCTCCACCCGTCACTTTCTAAGTCCACTGCATTTCTCATATGAAAAGGTTGAAACATAACATAAACATTCATATTAAAACTAACATACGAAATGACAATAATTTATCCATAAAGCATGAATGGTATAAAAATAACACATCCACAGTCAAACATATCACAAATACTTCAATACAATATGGAAGATTTGTATTATAATAAATCAACTTCAAACAAGATTAAAATCCATTAAAGGATGTTAACATAGATGAAAATGATTTGTAAAACTCTTTGAGAGAAATATATATTTTTCATGAAAACATTTAAAAGTCATACAATTTAAAAAGGAAGACATTTAAATACATTTTTGAATCAAATTGTCCCATACCACTTTGAAACTTTTCAAAGGAATTAACATTTTAAAAACATTCATGTCCATATAAAGAAATCCTTAAAAACCATTTTGAAAACACGAACATTAATGAGAACGATTTAGAAGAATAAATATTTAAAGCATTTAAAATGATGGTTTAGTAAAAATTACCTTAAAAAGAATCCATTTGAAAAATCTTTTATGAAACATGGACATGGATAATAAATATTTCCCAGTATATACTTACGTAAAAACAACCTCGGATAATAAAGAGATTGTGAAAATAACCCTTACCTTGCACTTTCCTTTAGTCGAGGGTACATTTAACCTCCTGTATGAAGATAGTAGTATGTTATTAAATTATAGCAGAACCATATTAATATTTATGATATAATAAAATATTCATTTATGACTTTATACTACCCATTTAATAATAATTTCCATGTTAAATTAACATTTCGGGTAATAATCGCTTTCTTTATCATATGTGTTTTAACTTGTTACTCTTGATTGTATCACTAAGATAAAGATTTAAATACTTACAGAATATAAAAAATGATTTATATATAATATATATTTAGAATATAAATATGTACAATAGACATATATATGAAATGAAAAACACCGTTTATGGAGACGGTAATCCGTACGTACGCATAAACGTTGTTTCTATTTTCATATCGTATTGAACGGAACTAAGTGAATAAGATATATGTAAGTACATATATATATAAATATATATATCTCCAGTAGAATTATTATGTCATATATTACATACTAATTAGTAATATATATTTTTGTAATCGTCGATGAATGGTGAACGTCGAAATGAATCTCATCGCGTCGTGGAGACGGTAATCCGTACGTACACACGAGAGACAATATCATTTCATTAAAGGTGTAGAATTGGATGGTATATTAATTTTACAGAGACATTATCATGTTATTTTAATTATTTATATACATATTACTCACCATTATATCCATCCAAATAACATAGTGTTGAAAAAAAATTAAACCACGACGTGGAGACGGTAAGCCGTACGTACGCACACATGGTGACATTATCATTCATAAGATGGATAGAATAATGAATATAGTTGTGCCATATTTATAATAACATCATAGTATATAGAAGATACTAGATTTATTGTTTTAGAATTTAAACAACAAATAAAGAGTAAGTGGAAGAATAAGAGAACTTAAAAGAGGGTGGTGAAATCATTACCTCTTCTTCGGCTTATTACTTTTGATTTGATCAAAAGGGCTACTTAGGTTGGATTTATGACCAAAGTAAGGCCTCTATGATGAAGGTAGTATAGTTGGGAGGATATTTTGGCTGGGTTTGGCCGAGAAAAATGGCTTTGGAGGTGTTAATTTGAGATAAGGCGAAGTGCCCTTTTATAAGAGGGGTGAGGGGCACCTTAGGAAGAACTTAAAATATTATTTTATAATAAATTCATATTCGGTTTCTAATGGCTCAAAAATGAATTATTTAAAGTATAAAGTGGGTATGGGTCTAAAAACACTCAAACAATAGGTTTTAGATAGGTTTAGGTCACCATATTAACCTTAAATTTTAGATTTAACTCTTAGTTAAATAGTTTGACATTTACCATGTCTCTTTGTATTTTTAAATTATATGGTTAATAAACATACTATAAAATGCCAATAGAACCCCAATTGGTTCATTAATGTCATATATATTATTATATAAGTATTTTGGTCTAACCTTATATTTTTAAGACTATTATATCAATTAATAATATAATATTTGTTTTAAAAACTATTTTATGTCAATTTTGACACTATTTGGTATTTGTTTTTTTATTAAAATCTTAAAATCATGATTACTTAAAAATAAATTGATCTAAACAACCCTAAAATGTCATAAAAACCTAGAAAATTAGTTTAATTTATAAAAAGTGGAAAATTACATTTATTTGGATATTTATAATGTCAATTATTTTAATCTTTCATTAATAAGGTAATTACTGCATCGTCATTATGTCATAAATAAATTTAATTATTTAATGTCTAAAAATTATAAATAAAATATCATTATTTAGTAAATATTTTTATATTTATAATTAATATTTATAGTCTAATTTATCTAATGTATAACCCTATATTAAAAATGTTTTAGTTATTAAACATTGATTTTAACTCTTTTAACTTTTCTTTGAATTAAATAATAATAAATGTCCTAGTCTAATCCAAGTGGACCTAAAGGATCATATTTTATTCCTAAGTTTTTTTTTGGTCGAATTAAATTTTTCCAATAGAATTAGTACATGTGTTATGTTAAGAATAATAACATTTTTACCCTCAATTACCCTTTTTAGTTTTAACCGTGATAAATAAAAGTAAAAAGTTACTATTCAACAAAAATTATTTTTATCTTATTGAACCACATTTTTCTGACTAATATCAACCATGTCTCTTAATGTTTTAAAATTCCACTCACAGAAGCAGTAAAATTAAGTTTTATGCGAATTTGAAAATTCTCCTAGGAAGTGGGCAAAAGACGGTGAACAGTTCAATAAAATTTTATATATATAATATTATTACAAAATGACTTCAATGAATTAAATTGAACATATATAGGTATTATGTATATATTTTGACCTAAAATAAATTTAAATAAAATAAATAATTATTTAAATAAAAAGTCGGTTTTAAACAATAACTCAGCGTTTTTCACTATTCATCAAAAATTGAAAGTTTTCAGAAAAATACCAAAAATTCACCCTAAGATAATTTTGATATTATGAATTCAAAAATTAATTATATTTTACCAAATTAAAAACATATAATTTTCATTTATTAATTTAAAATTAATTCCCATTGTCAAGACCAAAAGACATATTTTTAAGAAACAATAACAATCAAAAGATTGACATTTGTTTATGTCCAATCTCAAAGTGAAATTAATTACAATGACCAGAATTGGATTAAATGGTAAAAATATAATATATTTATACTTACAAACCATTAAAATGTATAATTTAACACTATAAATTATTTTTATTAAAAAAGTTGTTTTCAGTTAAAATATAGTATTTTTCACTATTCACCCAAATATGAAAGTTATGAGAAAAACACCAAAAATTTATTGAAAATAAATTCTTATGTCCCAATTCTAAATAAGAAGTTTATTTTTTCAAATTGAATATATAAAAGTTTCAAATATTGGATTTAAAAAGGGTTAACCATTAAAAGGCGGTAAAAGTGTATTTTTGAAAAATACTTCTTTTATCTGAAAAAAATGAATTTGTTCTTACATTATGTATAAGAAGCTCATAATATGGATTCTAAAATTATAAGGATTATATATATTTCAAAATTCAGTTAATAATATTCATAAACTCTTTTGAACAACTAGTTTGGTAAGTCATGGTGTGCTTGAACTCAGTGTTGTGTGTAGTGAAAGTTATTGAATTACTTTGATGAAATAACGTACTATGAAATCTTGGGGTGTTACAAGTCATGCCAAAAATCCACCCTGAGCTCCATTTAAATAGGTGGGGGAAAGGTGGGTAACACATTAGGGGATTAATGAGGTTTATTAAATGAATTAATGAACCTCTTTTAATTCCCAACGGTGGAGTTCAGCAGTTGATGAGTCAAGCCATTAATTGTATTGAAAAGTCACCAGTCCCCACCACTACTGCTCATCTGCTGGAGAAAAAGAAATAAAATAACATGTTAAGTTATTTTTTTTCCTGTAAAGTCCAAAATTTAACTTTTTCTCCCGACCTACTACGGTTGAAGTGAAACCTCCTTTAAGTGAATCCCAACACCATGGATTCAACGGTGCCCTCATATTTTTAATCCAAGAACTAGTTCAAAATGCTGCCAATGTGTTTATTGAACGTACCTAAAAAAAAGTTCAGAAATTCATTCTGGGAACACCGGGCCTCGAAATCCCGTGCCGTTAATTTTCACAGACTCTTAATAATCCCAAATAATTTAAAAAAATTTACATGGAATTTTATGGGTCTTTACATTCTCCCCACCTTATGGATTTTCATCCTTGAAAGCTACAACGAAATTAGGGGAACAAATGGGGGTACTGAGCATACATCTGAGCCTCCCGCTTCCTTGTGCTCTCTTGGAGATTCTCATGTTTCCAAAAAACTAGCACCTGAGGAATCGGCCGCCCATGAAAGACCCACTTCTGTCAATCCTTTATCTCCACTGGGAACTCTGCAAACGTCGCCCCATCGTCAATGTCCAGTTCGCCCCAGTCAATAACGTGCAATGGATCATGCACATGTATCCTCATCTATGAAACGTGGAATACATTATGCACCTAGTGTATCTGTGGGGGAAGAGATGGATGGTACATCACCTCTCCAACTCTGATGAGGATATGGAGAGGTCCAAAGAATCTCAGAGATAACTTGTCGCCCCGGCCAAACCTCTGTAATCCTCGTCGGGGTGAGACCTGTAGAAAGACATGACCTCCCTCCTAAAACTAAAAGGGTCTCCATCTCCTTTCGATATAAGACTTTTGCTGGCTCTGTGCAGTCTTCATCTGCTCTTGGATGATTTGCACCTTCTCTTTGGTAGCCTGTACCAACTCTAGACCCATAAGTGGCAACTCCCCTGGGTCTCTCCAGCAAAGAGGTGATCTGTGTGGTCTCCCATAAAAGGCCTCAAACAGTGCCATGCATAGGTGAAGTGATAACTATTATTGTATGAAAAATCCACCAAGGGTAGGTGGTCCTCCCAACTGCGGTCGAAATCGAGGACACAATCACGAATCATGTCCTCGAGTGTCTATATGGTCCACTCCATCTGATCATCTATCTGAGGATGAAAGGCGGTGCTCAAGCATAGTTGAGTTCCGAATGCCTCATGAAATCTCTTCCACAAGTGGGATGTAAGACTTGTGTCAAGATCTGAGATGATCTTCGACGACACTCTGTGAAGTTGCACAATCTTCTCCATGTAGAGGCATCCCAAGCTCTCTATTGATCCCTGCTCTCGGATGGGTAGGAAGTGAGCTGACTTGGTGAGTCGATAAACGATCACCCAGATTAAATCATGGTCCCTGGACATATGTGGTAGACCCTTCATTAAGTACATGGATATACCATCCCAATTCCACTCCGGTACCTTAAGTGGCTGAGATAAGCCTGCTGGTACCTGATACTCGACCTTCACTTACTGACAAGTGAGGCATCAGGATACAAACTCTGCCACTACTTTCTTCATCCCTAACCACCAGTACTGATGCTGGAGGTCCTGGTACATCTTCTCCACTATAGGATGTACTGCTAAAGGGGATGTGTGGAACTCCCTCAATACCTCCTCTCAAAGTGTCACTGGTACCATAGTGCATCCTCTGAAGAGGATGACTTGCACCCCACCTTCAGAAAATCCCTCAGGAGCATGTATTTCAGATATCTGAGCACTTCGGGCCTCGTATTTAACATCCCCAAGCTATGCCTCCCAAAATTTCATAAGAAGTGGTGGAGTGATAGTCATAGAATGGAGGTAAGAAACTCCATCTCTATCCATGAAGGATATCTGCAATGCGGCTAGCTACTCTGTCACCTCACTCAATAATTATAGACCAGACTTCCTGCTGAGTGCGTCTGATACTACATTCCCCTTCCCATGAGTATAGACTATCTCAAATTCATTGTCCTAGAGGAACTCTATCCATCTTCACTATCTCAGGTTCAAGTCCTTCTAAGAGAAGATATACCTGAGACTCTTGTGATCAGAGTAAACAGTAAACCGTTTACCCATCAAGTAGTGTCACCACATCTTCAGTGCAAAGAACATTGCTGCTAACTCCAGGTCATGGGTAGAGTAGTTCTTCTCATGCTGTCTCAACTACCATGAGACATAGGTGATCATCACTCACTCCTTCATTAGTACACAAATTAGTCTGGTCCGTGATGTGTCGTAGTAAACTACATACCCAATGCCCTCTTCGGGTATCCTCAAGATGGGAGCACTTGTCAGTCTCTACCTCAGTTACTAGAAACTCTGATGTCCCTTCTCTATCCACAATAAAGGCTTCCACTTCTTCGTAAAAGATGAAAAGGGTGCCTCTACCTTAGAGAAGTCAGGTACAAATTTCCGGTAGTACCTAGCCAATCCCAGGAAACTCTGCACTTCGGTCACACTCCTGGGTGGTTCCCAAGCAAGCACTGCCTCTATCTTTACTGGATCCACTACAACTCCAGCCTCCATGATAACGTGCCCCAGGAAGTGGAATTCCTGTATCTAGAACTAGAACTTTGAGAGATTTACATAAAGCTAGTGCCCTCGAAGTGTATCCAGAACTATCTACAAGTGCGTGGCGTGATCCTCCTCCAATGCTGAGTATATTAAGATGTCATCAATGAAGACCACCACAAACCGATCGAGGTATGGATGAAATATCCTGTCCATAATCCCCATGAACACTACGAGATCATTGGTCACATCGAAAGGCATAAAAAAGAACTCGTAATGGCCATACCGACATCTGAAGGCTGTCTTCAGTATGTCCTTATCCCATACCCTGATCTGGTGATAACCAGATCTGAGGTCTATCTTCGAAAAACATCTAGCTCCCTTCATATGGTCGAAGAGATCATCAATCCTCAAATGTGGATACTTGTTCTTCAAGGTCACCTAGTTCGGGAACCGATAGTCCACAAAAAGCCTCAAGTTCCCATCCACCTTCTTGACGAACAAGATTAGGGATTCCCATGGAGAAACACTAGGCCTTATGAACCCTTTTTCCTTCAAGTACTCCAACTATACCCTAAGCTCACAAAGATCTATGGGAGACATCCAATATGTTGGTGTAGATATTAGTTCCGTCCTAGGGTATAGGTTGATGTGAAAGTCTACCTATCTACATGGAGGTAGTCCCAGAACATCATCAGGAAAGACATCAACATACTGGTCCACCACTACAAGATAACTCAGACTCCTCACATCAACTACTCGGAGGGCGAGACTAGCAAAATGATGAGTAATCGGCTACACCCTCCTCCAAGATAGTCCATCCTATGCTAAAAAGGATTCCTCCTCACTGGTGATAGTAATCCTGATCCCATCCTCACGGACAGACCACACCTTGCACCTAAAATAGCCGATCTGAGCATGGACTATGGATAGCCAATCCATACCCAAGATCATGTCATAAGGCCTCAACACTGCTACTAGGAGATCCTATACAAAGACCTATCCTCCTAGAGTAAGCTCACATTGTTTTCACCAGTGTGTAATCATCCAATACTCTACCATAAGAGAATCTAATCACAAGGATCAAGCCAAGGGCTCCATCAGAATCTCTGAGATCCGAACGAGTGTCATGGCAATAAAAGAGTGACTAGAACCTGTGTCTATAAGTACTGTAATTCGGGTGGAATAGACATAGATTGTACCTATAATAATCTCCAGAGCACCGTGTTCATAGGCCTCTACTGCCTGTAGCTGTTCTTGCTCCTATCCACCTGCTCCTTGTGGTCAAGGTGGACCTCCCGGTGGTGGTGGCGGTAGAACCTCAAATCACTGCCCACTGTCCGCTGCATGACCTGCTCCTCTGCCTCGTCTGCCACCCTATGGACCTCCTCACTAAAATATATGCCTCTACATCAGAGGTCCCTCGACTTCCTGCTGATCATCACTATGGTGGGTCGGGCAATCGTGAGCCATGTGGGCCTACCCGCTGTATGTGAAGCACATTCTGCCTCCCATCTGACCTTCTCTACCTCACAAGATTCGAACCTCCGACCCTGCGTCCTGGGTTTGTCCACCAGTGGGTCTGACCCTCTTGGACCTTTGAGTCATCTATCTACTGCCTCCTATATATGGCTTGGATACCCGTCATCCGGTGGTGGATCTCACCTTCGTTGTCTGCTCAGCTATGAAGCTCTCCACCAACAATGATCGCTCAAGCACTCCAGCCTATGTCGGGATATTCAGCGATATAATCGACGCTATGATCTCTTGTTTGAGACCCTAATCAAAGGTCTGGGCCCTAAATAATGGGTCCCATACTACATCGGTAGAGTAACATGAGAGGTCAGTGAATCTCACCGAGTAATCAGCCACTGATAAGCTACCTTCCTGTAAGTGCAGTAGCTCTTGGATATGCACAGAGCATAGAGTCGTTGGAACAAAATCTCCCTTGAAGAGGCTCTCAAAGTCCATCTAGGTGAGGGTTGCCTCATCATGCGTCTGGAGCATATGGATCCACCATATCCTTACTATGCCCTGAAAAAGGATAGCAGCTAAGATAACCATCTACTCTGCTGGTGTCTCAACCAAGCGAAAAACTCTTTCCACAACCTCCAGCCAGTCCTCAGCTACTTGGGGATCTATATTGCCTTGAAACCTCAAAGGCCTCTATCTCTAGAACTCATGAAATTTTCTCAGTTGGCATGCATGGTATTCTGGTGGGGCTGGTGGCATCTGCTGCACAACGGGTGGTGGTGCTGCTAGCACACCACCTGAAGGTGCTACCACAGTAAGTGGGCCCTGCACCAAAGCCTCATCGCTCGGTGGGCCATCCTTGTGTACTCTCTCGATAATCCTAGATGGTTGTCTATGCAGTGACATACTGAAAAGACACAGGTGTTCCATGGTCAAAAAGTTATACCTAGTGAGCTGACTCAAAAGAGATCAAGTAAAAACATTTCAAAAACACATGCAATCGGTGTTTTCGTGCACCAAGTCAGAAATTAGAATTCAGGGTCCTAGTGTATGGATATGTCGGATGCCACACCAACACTGGACTCCCTAAACTGAAAAACATACTCAAAACACTTAACACTATTGCTCTATTAAAAAGATCAGAGTCCTAGTTCTTTGGTATAACCAACTCCTCTAATACCACTTTTTCACGACCTGTCCCCCAGGGCCCATGCTCTGACTACCCCAACCTGCCTTCCATAGTCCAGGGGTTGGAGACTAGCATTGGAAAGGTGTATCCCTAAAATGGGAAGTAATTTCCTTTAAACCTGTACAAACACACAATCCAAGAACACAACAAGATGCAACCATGAAGTAAAACTGAATTAGTAATGGTGTGTAATGAAAGTAAAGGGGTTGGAATACATGCCCAACTGAAAAGGGTACAACTACAACTAAAAACAAAAAACAGATCTTGTGATCATCCACCAAGGATACTACTTGGAGGGTAGGTAAAACTCATCTCCATATCTCTCCATGTTAGCCAATCTCCTCCGTGTACCACCTGGTCCTAGCTCCCTCAAGTCTCAACCAAGCTGCCCATCGTTTGCACAAGACACAACAAGGTGCGGGAGAAGCCCGTGCAAGGGTGAGTATAACAATAACCAATTGGGACCCCGAGACCCCAAAGGTCTCTTAGAATTCCACAAAAGAAACAAACAAATAATGATATCAATCAAAAAGCACAAAGCATAAGACTCAACTCAAACTAGGTGTAAGTAAAGCATAGAAGTATAGATGATTAGTCGAGGAGCTAGATCATCTTATTCTGTGAAGAGGCACTACTACTAACCATACGGAGTCTGAACCACATAGGATCGATAGGTACTAACCCCTGCAAGACCCACACATGATCGAACCCACCCAGAGTTGATAGGTACTGACCCCCAAAAGACCCACATAGGATCTGACCCACACAGGATCCGTATGCGCTAACCTATATAGGATCGCTAAGAATTGACCCACATAAGATCTGACCCACACATGATCAGTATGCTCTGACCCACACATGATCATTTATCACTGACCCACATAGGATCTGACCCACACAGGATCAGTAAGTGCTGACCCACATAGGATCACTTGGTACTACCCTCTGTATGATCTATATCTAACCTCCACCTCACTACCAGCCACTAGATTCCTGCTCATAGTATGATTGATTCTAGGAGAACCGCTCCTCAAGCCATCGGTCTTAAATCAACCAGCACAAAGTCCCACGAATAAGTAACCCGATGATCCTTCACGTCATAAGGGTTCCAACACAATAGACAACACGCCAATCGGACGCCCGGTCTATAAGTTATTGGCATTTTAGTTCCAAGGGCCCAGTTGGATTTAAAGTTGATCCAAACTTTCCATAATCCATCTTTCTACAAAACTCTTATGAAGTACCTCAAAAGGACCATCTCTATCCAAGGATCCAAGTTCCATAGACGGTTCGTCAAACGGAAGTCCAATTTTCAAGTTACAGTCACTTAAGAGTATCTAGGCCCAAGAGGGGTCTGAGTCCGGTCCGACCCAGCCCAACCCGGCCTAGGCCGACCGGACCATTTTCAGGTCGACCCGACCTAGTTCGAGTCTGAGCCGGCCCAGACTAAACTGGCTTGGATTGGGCTGCGACGGTTCGTCCTGCCATTTGGAACGACCCATGAGGGGTCGTGCGGTCAATACTCCCGAATTGCTC
This sequence comes from Viscum album, assembly GCA_963277665.1. Classification (NCBI taxonomy): domain Eukaryota; kingdom Viridiplantae; phylum Streptophyta; class Magnoliopsida; order Santalales; family Viscaceae; genus Viscum; species Viscum album. The sequence goes on along the minus strand of OY728151.1, from coordinate 1,689,128,875 downwards.
AATGGAGATGTCCGAATCCATTAAATAGCAGCACCACATGGTGCTGCCTCATCACCTATGGGACCCATAGAAGTGGGTCCATTTCCAGCTCCACTGCGGCTGTGAAGCCGCAACTCCCTTCAACATAGCACATGATGATGCGCTGCCTCCACCTCCGTTGTCAGCCCGCAGCCGGCTGCCTGTCCAGCCACTGCGGCGCTGAGTGGAACCGCTATTCCATCGTGACCGGTGGTTTCCAGCCTCCACCCTCGTCTGCCGGCACCGGTCACCGGTGCCGCTTGGTCACTTCTTCCTCGGGCCACCGGGTGAGCTCCGATGACCCGTTCATCCTTCTAGACACACCTACGGTACTCTCGAGATGCTTCCATCATCAAACTCCTCTCAGATTCAAGGTTCCCTCATGTTGGAACAATCTACCTCTGAAGAATGCAAGAAAATCAAGAGGCAGAGGGTCCGAGACTTGTTCGTTTGGCCTGCACCCTCCGTGTTAGCTTTATAACAAGGGGGTAATTATACATCATGTATATATTATTTAAACCCTGTTCAAATCCCCCGCAAAAATCTCCTACAAATTCAAGAACGAAGAATAGAATCGAGGTAATTTCTTAAATTAATAAACAACCCCTTCATCAAGATCCTTTGGAGGTGTCATGGTTGTGGTGGGAGGAGAGTCCATGTTGGATGGAGTCGTCAATGTTCGTCAATCCTGAATCGTTGCCACCCGATCTTTTGTACACCATCGACAGATGTTGCCGCAGAACTTCACTAGAGTTTCCTTTCTTGAAGAATCCATGAAAAAACCCCACCCCAAGCTCTATTTAAATAGAAGGGGGAAAGGTGGGTAACACGTTGAGGAATTAATGAGGTTCATTAAATGAATTAATGAACCTATTTTAATTCACAACAATGGAGTTATGCAGTTGGTGAGTCAAGACATTAATTGGCTTGACAAGTCACCAGTCCCAACCACCGCTACTCATCTGCTAGAGAAAAAGAAATAAAATAACATGTTAAGTTATTTTATTATTTTTTTCTATAAATTCCAAAATTTAACTTTTTCTCCCGAAATAATGTGGTTGAAGTGAATCCCCCCTTAAGTGAATCCTAGTGCTGTGGATTCAACGGTGCCCTCTGTTTTTTAATCCGAGCACCAGTTCAAAAGATAGAAAATTCTGCCCGTGCATTTACTGAACATACCTAAAAAAAAGTTCAAAAATTCATTCTGGGCACACCGGGCCTCAGAATCACGCGCCGTCAATTTTTGAAGACTCGTAATAATACCAAATAATTTAACAAAAAATTACATGGAATTTTCAGAGTCTTTACATGGATTGATCTATTATGAGGAATCCTATGAATCCTAGTTATTTCTTGAATCAAAACCCTTGTAGTTCATTAAACCCATGTTATTTAACATCATGTGGAGAAGATATATGTGTGGGAACTTGGATGACATCTATTTGAGCTCAAGTATTGAGGAGACGTCCTACATATCCTTATAATGGTAGGAATCAAAGTTATTATAGTTCGATCACACCCTTAGGATTGTTCCCAAGGTAGATGTACTCATACATGGTAGGTTTATATCATGCTACTAATTGGGGCTTACATGATGAGATTTCCCTAGATGGTGGAGACTCATGATGCCAATGAGGTGTTCACTGCAATTCCTTAAGCCCACGTTATCCATGCTTAGTGTGGGAAATAAGGGATATAAAGTGACCAACCTCATTACATATGGATGTGGGCCTTATTTACTAGGACTTCCATTGGGAAGTTTAATATGGAGCTTGGGACTTAAGAAATCATCATATGTATCCTAATTATGGAAGGAATACAACTAATCATAGTTCAGTTGGTTTCTCAGTCTACTGAGGGATGAGGTAAAAAGATCATCCCATGAGAATGATTGGGTCATAATGGTCGAAATGTTGGAGACATGGCATGGATTACACCTAAGTAGATGCAAATTTGAGTTTGGGTTTGGGCCTCAAGAAGGAATCCTATGTATCCTAGTTATGGTGGGAATCAGAGTCCTCATAGTTCGATGAGATCGAGGCTTACACACTGACATTTCCCTTGTAATCGGGACATATCATATTATGCCACTGGTCAGGGTTTACACTCTAAGGTTTCCCTTGGTCAAGGATTACACACTGACATTGCCCTTATATTCATAGAATTATATGAAGTAAATGGTATGATCATTTAAACTCTATAATCCCACATGATCTACGCTCAGTGTGAGAAACAAGAGATGGAAAATGACCAGTCTCATTGCTTATGGTTGTGGGACTTATATGTTGAAACTACCCTTAGGGTGTTTCAATATGGTTCTTAAGCCTTAAAAAGACATCCTACATATCCTGGTTATATAATGAATCAGAGTCATCATAGTTCAATGATCAGGTCTTACACACCGAGTTCTCCCTTATGATTGGGGCTTACACACTAAAGATGAACAAAGATATCAAGTCATATGATGCCAGTTTGAACCTAGCCTACTTTCCCACCTAAAATGTGTTGATTGTCCACTCAACATGCCTTGATTTCCTACTTGAAATGTTAGAGGATGTATTCCAGAAATGTACTGGGACAATCACATGATCCGATTGGATTGTCTATGGCATTCCGCCTATCCTGGATGGCATGACTAAGGGTTGTCACATGATCAAGGATGAATTTTACAAAGGACATCACAAAACCCAGATGGTTTGTCCTAAAAGCCATCGCATCAACCTTGTTGACATGTCCAGAGGGCATTGTATGATCTAGAAAACTTTCCTGGGTGTCATCGTGAGAGTTGGATGACACACTTGGAGGGAATCATGAGAATCAGGGTGACATGCCTCGGAGGTGATGTATATCTTGACTGGCATGTATGGAGGACATTGTGATTCCTAGTTAGAACACCTGAAGGGAATCGTGTGAGCTAGTTGTCATTCCCAACTTCCACCGCGAGACTCAAATGATATACACTGATGTCACTATATTAGTTAGGTGACATGTCTGAAGGACATATCAAGGTCTGGATGACGAGATCAGAGGGTTTCATGAGACTTGGGTGGTGTGACCATGGGGTGTGATGCAACTTGCTTTTACACATTGGGATGACTTCACATGATCCAAATAGTATACCGAAGGTGTGGTGTGAGATCTGGATGACATGCCCTGGTGCTATCGCATGTCTTGGATGGTTCACATAAAGCACATGAAGATCAATGTACATGTATTTTTCATAAGTCTCCCATTTTCTTAGTCTTTGTTCCAACCTTTTATTGTGAGTACCTTAGATTTATTTAATGTTAGCTCGTTTCAAGTCTCTCATGATCTAGTAGATGTGAAAGATGTTCTTCTCATGCCCTTATAGAAGTCCTTCATGTGATCTATGTATGATCATGTGAAGTGTTTAAGAAAGTCATATGATTTATCCTACTATTCCCCAGATATTACCTAATGGGAAGTGTTTTCAGTCACAAGATCAGCCACTCCATGAAATACTCTCTAGCACTGGTGTGTCTGGATGTGAAAAATACAACCTGTGTCTAAGATTTAATTCATTCATTTTTTATGCTGAGGTAGTGGATTTATAGGTCTAACTACCCTATTTTTTCACCACTTCTCATGGTATGTATCGCATGAATCCAGGCTGGATTCAGTAGAGGGCCTTGCCATCACATGTCTTACTGTGGATCACTCCATAGGTACCACCCGATTTTCAGTGATGCTAGATCATCCCATCAAATCATCCTTTATTGGATTATTTCCAATTGATGGGGTATTTTTTTCTTTCACAGACATGCCAAGGGACTTTCATATTTTCCAATTTTCATTACCAAAGGTTGTCGTGAGATCACGGTGCCTATTGAAGGGCCTTCGTGTGATCTGGAGTGACTTTTATGGGACTTTCTGAAAGACAAAGATGACTTTTCAAGGAAACTTTACAAGATTAGACCTACTTGTCAAGGGGTTATGTGAGACCATGCATTGGGTGGCCTTATCATATTGATATATTTTTATGATCGTGAGATGCTCCCACCTCCTCCCCTTTTTTATTTATATTATTTATTTTAAAAAGTTTGGGGATCATGAGAGTTTTCATGAGTATTATCTAGGACAATTAATCTATCATTTAGTGATGTGCTTAGTAAATGATAAAGGTTTTATATAAATATGTGATAATTTCATGGAAAATTCCATCCATTTTCTTTAGGGATCCAAAAGGGAGAGTGAGAAGTCTCCTGGACATACTCGAGGCTCTCTGTGTGATGAGGACAATAAGCCAAAGGGATTTCGTGAGGTGAGGCAGACATGTCTCTGGAGTCTTGTAGCATTAGGAGGATTTCCAGAGGCATGTCAGGTGTCTTTTATGACCGCAAGAGGATCCCATATCTTTCTTTTTATTTCCCTTGTTTTATTGTGAAAAGGTTGTGGGTCTCATGAGTTTTCTTGGATGTTATCAAGTAAAATCACCCTCCCCATCGATGAATATTCATTTGATCTTTACGACCACAAGAGGCTCCCATATTTTGGATATTTTTATTCCATTTTTGAAGTAATTTTGGATGATATTCATGCATTCACTGGTCATCAAGCTGTGTGTTTCTAGGGGGTGCTTGCTTGGAAGCTGCCACATGATTAGCGATTGTCCAAGTCACCTTCGCAAAAGCAAAAATACTTGTCAAATGGACTTTACAGGGCCTTCCATAGGTTAGGTGCTACTCATGGATCCTTCGGATGGCCACATGATGGTCACACGATCACCCAAATCCTAGAGGCTCATGTGGTCTAGAGTCTTTGTCCACATTCTTCTTCCTTTTCTTTTATGGGGAAATTAATACCCATATTCAGGTATTTATTCCTTTTTGGATTTGTCGATGCTCATTTGGAAGGTTTCAACAATAAGTTATATGTACAGAAAGAAAATTATGTCATGAATATCATAAAGATTAAATTTATATTATATATGTTTATTAAATCCATCTTTAATGCATTCCATGTAAAGTGTGAATGAATCACATCACTTTGTGGAGGCTGTAGTCCACACGTACACAAATGACATTATTGTATTCCCACAAAAATGGAAAGCATGAAGATAAGAATTATATAATAGTAATAGAAGCATAAATCCATCATAAATATCTCATATATCATATAAAAATAGTAATTATATCATTTGTACTAACCTCTATATGTGGTGATGGAAGAAGAAATGAAATCAGTTCAAAAGGTGGTAGTCCTCTATTCACATGAATGATGATTTAATATCCCATTTGATAGATGTGTGTGAATTTAGCACCCTCAGTTTCAATTAATTAACCCTTATTTTATGTATTCTAAGTATATACAGTGTTTGGGTTAATGTTGGTAAGGTTTGGGAACCTTTTGGAATGTTTTTGGGGATTTTCTATAGGTTCACAGTTTGAGAACGGTTTGGGAAAACCATGGAACACTTATAGTAACCCATGCATAGTGAGATGGTGGAAAAAGTGAAGGCACATGGGCAGCACATGGTTTTCCCAAACCATGTGTCCACTAAGGAGAACCCATGATAAGTGGTTAAATGTTGATAAAGTGATATTTTTAATGGTTAGTTCATGGTTTGGTAATCGTGTGATCCAACTGTGGGAGATTTATCATTGAGATAGAGGCAAGCACACGATTAACACATAATTTTCCTAACCATGCACGAGTTAAAATTGTGGATCTCATTCATTTTTACCTCTAAATCTATCATTTTTACTTTTATGAGACCCTAACTCTATTTTATCTCTTCCAAATGGCCAAAGTAGATTTTACCATTGATCTAGAGGTGATACGAAGGATTCTCTTAGTATTTTGAAGCCAAATTCTCATGGTAAGTGATCGTTCTTGGTTGTTATTAATGGTTTTTCTTAGATATACTTATTTATCTCTCTCAGTTTCTTAGATCTATGCCTGTTGTGGAGATATCTAAGTTCATTTATTCTAAATAATATTAGATTTGGATTTTCTATTGATAAGAGAAGATATATAAGGTAGGTTTATGGAGTTTCAACCTAGTTTCATTGGTGTTTGAGTGCCATTATTCATTTTCACCATAAAACCTGAGTTAGGTGGCTTCACTCTCAAATCCTCTATTTAGAACTTGAAAGTTTTATTTTAAATTGGATTTTTTTCTTGAAATTTATTGTGATTTTTTTGTTCAATGATTGTGAATACCCACTTGAGTGATAAGTTGTGAAATTCTGGAAATTGGGTGTTTGGTTGGAAAGGGATTTTGGTAACTTTATTTTAAAATGGTGATTTTTAAAATGATTGGTTGATTTCACTACATGGTTAATGGGTTTCAATAAAAATATTATTTATTGAAATGATTTTGGTACATGAGTTTTGCATGGGTTTGAAATGGTTGGTGTGTGTTCATGTGAATTATATGGATAAGGGCATTAAATAACCCCACCAAAAGGTTGAGACAGATATGGGCATGAAGTAACCCCCATCAAAGTGGTCCACTAAGTGATAGATTAGTGGAAGGATGACTCACCACTCGTGAGTATGGTTAGGTCCATGGTTTCATGAATGGTTGGGTGCAAAGATATGTGGAAATGAATGGATTATTATAAAATGGGATTTGTGAAATGGTTTAGTGCATTGTTTGGTTGCTTTCCTTGGAACTTGATGTTATTTTGTGAAAACTATTTGGTTATGGTACTTCTTTATATTATGATATAGACCATTTTAGAAATTTTTTATATAAATTGTTTTATATAAATGTACTAACATGTTTTATTCTAGTGGCATGAGTAGGGAATTCATTTGGTGAAAATATACCGAGTTTTAGTACTCACTACTTATTTGAATATTTAGTAATTTTGCAGACATCATTTACTAGTACATAGGTCAATGTAAGTTATAACACATATTTAGAAGTACTTTGTGATACTTTGACTATTTTGGCGGAGTTGGAGGTTGTAGCATGTGGAGATTTAGAGTTGTGGTCATCTTTAGGTTTTGTTGGTTCTGTTGTCTTCCTCTGTGCACTTGGTTGTTTTGTAGTCTTCCTATGTGGTACTCTTTTAGTGGTTTTTATATAAATTAAATGTTTTACTTATCTTTAATTTTTATCTTGAATCATGTATTGTTTTATTTAGTAATGATTTTTTTGGTTGGTTGTTTTATTTTTAAAGGGGAAACCACCCCCACGTATATTGAAGCCCTTCAGATTTTATTACTAGCCTTTGGAATCTTAGTGAAGTTTATTAAGGCCATGTAACATCCATCTAACTTCTCAAGAAAATGAGGAGGGGAGGGATGTTACAAGTGGTATCATCTTGGTCCTTCCATTGTAGAACAAGTGGTCATCTATTCTCTTGGTCTTGGAGTTGATATTCAATCTAGTTTATTACTTATGTCAGGTTGGTAGAAAAGAGTAGAATTGTTAGGAATTGAAATTTAGAGCATAAAAATACATATATAACCTTTTTATATTGAATTTCATGTTACCTGGGATTTGGGTACATAACTATTTTGGAGACACTTATAGGAGTTGGAATCTCATTGTCATGGGTTTAACCAATGAGACTAGTATTACATGCATTAGGAAAATGGATTCCCACTAGGAGTTCATATTTAATTTTTAGTAGTGATATATGATTTGATGCAAAGTGATTTTTTTTTTAAAAATTTTGATTTTTTTTTCAAATGAATGATTTTGAAAAGAGTATGGTTGTGGTATTTTTAAGATGGTTTGATTTTCAAAATAAACTAGAAATTTTTAAAAAATGGTTGAAAATGGTAAACATTAATTTTAGAAAGATTTGTTATGATAGCATGATATGGTAGAATTTGAAATGATATGAATTCAGTTAATAGAGAGTGAGACTTATGGAGTTTTTTTGGTTATAGAAAATGACACTTGGTAGATATTTTAGAAACCCACCAAAAGAAGTTATGGAGAATGTAGTTGCACCTAAGCCATAGGTGAACCAATATTTAGTTGAGAGTATCATCCAAGTGTTTTAGGCTATGGAAAAAGGGACCATGAGGGATGAGCCAAGGTAAGCGGATCATTCCATCTAGTTCCAAGAGTAGAATCCACCCATCTTTTAGGGAGATTCAGAACCAGAAAAGGTAGAGGTGTGGCTAAACAAGATGAATCATATCGTCGATTGCATCGACACACCAATAGAGGTAAAAGTCAAGATAACAATTTACATACTGGAGGATCTTGCATGCAAGTGGTGAGATCTAGCTGTGAAGGATAAAGTGGATTAAGGCCTTGGTTGGTAGGATTTTTAAGAATTGTTCAACAAAAAACTATATCCTCACATGTTCAGAATTCAAGGAATAACATAATTTTTCATCTTGAAGTAATAAAATATTTCTATCATAAATTATGAGGCTAAATTCATGAATTTAGTGTGCTTTTACCCCATGTTTGTGGATAGTGCATAATTGAAGTCATTCATCTTTGAAACGGGGCTGAGGCAGGATATTTTCTCAATGATTGATGTGATCTGTATTACAGATTATACATAAATGGTGAACATAGTGATAGTGGTTGAACATGACATCTCAGGAGCTATAGGAGGAGGAAGTATGTTGATACCCATGGGAAATGGTGGGAACTCTAATTCTTGGAGAAAGTGGAAGAGGGAAAACTATTTCCAAGGTGGGAGCGTGAATCAAAATCAGATGGATGGATCGAAAAACCTTCCTCCATGACCTAAGAGAAAATAAGGATGTTTCAAATGTGGTTCTCTTGACCACATAAAATGAGAATGTACGACCCCACCTATAACATTCCATAATTGCAATAATATGGGGCATCTTCAGGGCTATTGTCGCATTGCTCTGAGGGAGGATGTTTAGGAAACTTCTCAGGTGTCATAAGAATCATATTCTTTGATGGTATATGGACATAATAATACCTCTCATCAACAGAATAATTCTAGCAATGGTGATTATAGGAATACCATGACTCCTCAGTAAGGTAAATCTCAATAAGGCAATAAGGAAAAAAGTATAGCGAGCAAGCAATTATATGGAGCTAAGCAGGTGATTGTGGATGATCAGGCTAGAACATCTACAGTGGGAGGTATGACTATTTTGAATTATACCCTTATAAAAGTGTTATTTTATATGGGTTCATATCATTCCTTTATTGCTTCTCATGCTGTTGATTTGATGAGTTTAAAAGTTGAGATGATGCCTTCTGTGTTAAAACTTCAAACTCCTCTTAGTCAAAGAGAATGTCGAGCCCTTGTATGTAGAGAATGTTCTATAGATGTTGACAGAGATGAGATAAAATGGGACTTATCTATTCTTGACATTTAAGTCTATGATGTAATCCTAGGTGTGTATTAGTTGACAACATTTAAGGCTCATATCGACTGTTATAGCAGAACATTTTGTTTCACGATTGAGGATGATACAAAACATCTATTTTGAATATAAAGGAATGTAAAGATAGGTGCAATGGGATTGTTGGCACCATCAGTTGGAATTATCTCTTACCAATTAGTGTAATTGACCATGGAATTGATGTAAGAGATTGAGGATTATAGTTTTCCATTTTTTTTAATCAGTTTCTAGATGTTTTTCTTAATAATTTCTCAGGGTTTCCACCCATAAGAGAAGTGGAGTTTATGATTGATCTCCTCCTGGGGACCATTCCTATCTAAATTCTAGATTATAGAATGGAACTAACTAAATTAAGGGAATTGAAAGTGTAGTTGGAAGAGCTAGAAAAAAAATGGTTCATTTAGCCTAGCACATCTCTGTAGGCAGCACTGGTCTTGTTTATGAAAAAGGAAGATGAAAATCTAAGGTTTTGTGTTGATTATCATAAGTTTAACCAAGTTATGATAAATAATAGGTATCTAATTTCATGAATTGATGATATATTTGATCAATTTAGGGGATCTTAGTGGTTCTCTAAGATTTACTCGTGATCAGGATATCACCAATTTTGAGTTTGGAAGGAGGATATTCTGAAGATAACTTTCAGAATTAGATATGTCCATTATGAATATGTGGTAACTCCTTTTCGTATTAAGAATGCACCATCAGTCTTTATGTAATTGATGAATCAAATATTTCAGGGATATCTGGGTTCTTTTGTGGTGGTGTTTATGGATGAAATATTGTTGTATTCAAGGACAAGGGATGAGCATGATCAAAAATTGGAGATGATGTTGTGAATCTTGAGAGACTATCAGTTATATTCTAAATTTTCTAAGTGTGATTTTTGGATACAAGAGTTATGCTTTATTGTCCATGTAGTTTTTGAAAGAGGTGTTTCAGTGGGTTCAAAGAAGATATAAGCTATTATCTCTTGGAAACCACCTAATAATTTCTTTGAAATACAAAATTTTCTTGGTCTAGCTTGTTATTACCAATGATTTTTTCATTATTTATCATGACTATCTTCAACTATGATAGATTTTATAAAGAATAATGTTCCATTGTAATGGAGTGATGAATGTTAAAATTCCTTCCAAGAGCTAAAAGTTAACCATACATCAGGACCTATCTTGAAATTTATTAAATCAGGATAAGAGTACGTGGTGTATTGTAATGCTTTGGGATCAGGTTTGGGATGTTTTCTCATGTAGGGAGATCATGTTATTGTTTATGGCTCAATACATTTAAGGGTACATTAGAATAACTACCCAACACATGATTTGAAGCTATATTTCTTAGTCCCTTCTTTGAAGAATTGGTGTCATGACCTATTTTCTGAGAAATTTACTATGTTTATAGATCATAAGATCTTGAAACATATTTTCTCAAAAATGTATTTGAATATGAGACAAAGAAGACGGATTGAATATCTCCAAATATCCGACTTTGACTTGATGTATACACCAAGTAATGGAAATTCTGTGGCTGAAGCATTAAGAAAAAATTCATATGAATAGTTGGAAAAAGAGACTTTAGATGAATATTAGTTGATGTCAGTCCTATCTAACATTCAAGTTGAATGTGAAGAATTATTTGATGTTTCAGTTTTCTTCCCAGTTTTGGTGGTTCCTGATTTGGTAAATATGTTTAAAGAGGTACAACCATCTAATTTAGAATGTGTTAAAATGAGTTCAAAACTCAATGGTGGGGAGACCATTGAGGGATGGAAGTTGGAAGAGAGTAAAATGTCGTGGTTTAAAAATCAGATGGCCATACCTATGTCTTTTCATGAACAACTTCTTCATGCTTACCACCATTCAAGATGGGTTGTTCATCCGGTAATACATAAGATGTATAAGGAATTTAAAGCATATTTTTTGTGGATTGACATGAAATGGAAAGTGGCTAATTTTGTTTTAAGATGCTTAACTTGTAAGAAAATTAAGGAAGAGCATCAGTGACCAGTATATATGTTGCAGTATTTAACTATCCCTATTTGGAAATAGGAAAAATAGCTATGGATTTTGTAATAGGTCTCCCAATAATGTTTCGGAAACATGATTCCATATGGGTAAGAGTGGATCGACTTACCAAGTTGACCCATTTCATCCCTATTCGTAAATCTCATATGATAAAGGAATTATAAGAAATCTACATCTCATAAGTGGTAAAGAGACATGATATAACGATTTTAATTGTATTAGATAGATATCTTAGGTTTACATCTTGCTTCTAGAAATATTTATAGAAATCCCTTGGGACTCAGTTGAATTCGAGTACGATGTATCATCCTCAGATATATGACCAATCCAAACAAATAATATAATCATTGGAAGACATGTTTCAAGCTTGTGTAATATATTTTAGTGGTTCATGGGAAGAGTATGTGCCATAAGTAGAGTTCTCATATAACAACAGTTATCAAGCCTTGAAACATATGGATCCTTTTGAAGCATTGTATGTGAATCCTTGTCGTTCTCTATTTTGTTGGGTGGAAAAATGTTAGCCTTTTCTAGTTGGGCTGATCCTTGTCCAAGAAACAATGAAGAAGATTTAAATAATTAGGAAATAAATGGAGATAGCCCAGAGTTGTTAGAAACCATATGTGGATCATCATCGCCGACTGTTGTTGTTTGAGGTGAGTGATCATGTGTTCTTAATGATCTCTTCAAGGCTTGGACATCATCATTTTGGGAAGTTGGTCAAGTTATATCCTTCATAAAAATGCCCTTTTGTGATACTGGAATGGGTTGGTGAGGTGGCATATTGTTTGGAAATTCCACCATGGTTCAGTGTGGTGCATAATTTATTCCACATATCTTAGTTGAAAAATTATAAACCTAATCCTGGGCATGTGATCAGATGGAATTATGTTGACCTAGAGTTGGATGATTTATTGGTGAACATGACAGTGCATATTTTGGATTGGAAAGATAAATTCTTGTGTGAAAAAAGTTTTAGTCTAGTTTGGGTTTTGTGGAAACATGGTTAGATTCAGGAAGAGACTTGGGAATATGATATGGAAATGAAAGAGAAATGGCTAAAAATCTTCCATAGAATTGATGAATTTATACTTTCTAGGTATGGAAAGGCTAATGGTGGGTAGAATTTAACACCCTTGGTTTCAATTAAGTAACCATTATTTTATGTATTTTAAGTATATAAAGTGTTTGGTTTATGATTGGGAAGGTTTGGTAACCTTTTGGAATTTTTTTAGGATTTTATATAGGTGGACGGTTTGAGCACAGTTTGGGAAAACTATGTAACACCTACAAGAAACTATGCATAGTGAGATAGGGTAAAAAGGGAAGGCACATGGGCGGTGCATGGTTTTCCCAAACCATGCATCCATAAAGGAGAAACCGTTATAAGTAGGTAATTTTTTAGACAATGAGCTTTGGAATGGTTAACACACAATTTGGTAAACATGTGAGCCAACCACGTGAGCCAACCATGTGAGGTTTATCCTTGAGGAAGAGGAAGGTGCATGTTTAGTGCATGGTTTGCCTAACCATACAACTAACCATTCATGGGATAAAAGTGAGATCCTGAAATTATGGATCTTACTTATTTTCTCCTTTAAATCCCTTGTTTTTCCTCCTATGCATCCCCAACTCGATTTCATCTCTTCCCAATGGTATTAGAAGACTAAATCACTGATTCAGAGGCGATATGAAGGCTTCTCTTAGTGTTTTGAATTTGTATTCTTGTAGTAAGTGATCGTTCTTGGTTGTTATTGATGGTGTTACTTAGATCTACTTATCTCTCTCTCTCTCTCTCTATCTCAGTTTCTTAGATCTATGCACGCTGTGGATAGATATAAGATATTGGATTCTAAATATTATTATATTTATATTTTTTATTTATAATATAAGATATCTAAGTGGGTTTCTAGAGTTTCAACCTGATTTCATTGACATTTGAGTTTTGTTCTTTGTTTTCTCCATAAAACCTGAGGTAAGTGGCTTCAATATCGACTCCTATATTTAGAACTTGAAGTATTGAATTCAAATTGGATGTTTTTCTTGAAAATTATTTTGAATTTTCTATGAAATTATTGTGAAAACCCTCTTGAGTGATGGTTTGTGAAATTCTGGAAATTGGGTGTTTAGTTGGAAAAGGATTTTGGTAACGTGATTTTAAAATAGTGATTTTAAAATGATTAGTTGATTTCACTGCATGGAAAATGGTTACAAATAAAAATATTGTTTATTTAAATGGGTTTTCCAATGGGGTTGTCATGGTTTTGGAATGGTTGGTGTGTTTTCATGTGCATTGGGGTGGATAAGGGCATGGAGTACCCCCATCAAAAGGTTGGGACAGATATGGGCATGAAGTACCCCAGTCAAAGAGGTTCTCTAAGTAACGACTTATTGGAAGATGAATCACCACTCAAGAGCATATATATTTCAATGATTTCATGCATGGTTTTGTGTGTGATATGTGGAAAGGAATGGAATATTCCAAAATGGTATTTATGAAATGGTTTAGAGCATTGTTTGGTTGCTTTCTTTGGAACTTGATATTATTTTATGAAAACTGTTTGGTTATGGTACTTGTTTATATTTTGATATAAAATATTTGAGAAATTATTTTATATAAATTATTTTATATAAAATTGATAACATGTTCTATACTAGTTTTGTGATTAGGGAAGTCATTTAGGGAAAACACACTGAGGTTTAGTACTCACCCCTACATTGGCACGTTGATGCTTTTATAGAAATCATTTATTGGGACATAGGAAAAGGTAAGGTATCACACATATTTAGAAATACCTCATGATAATTCGATAGTTTTTGTGTATTTAGAGCTTGGATCATGCGGAGATTTGGTTTTTTGGTTGTTTTTAGGTTTTTTTGGTTCTGTAGTCTTCCGTTGTGCACTTGGTTGTTTTGTAGTCTTCCACTGTGGTACTCTTTTAGAGGTTTTGATATAAATGAAATATTTGAGTTGTATTTCATTTTTATCATGCATCATGTAGTATTTTATTTAGTCATGGTTTCTTTTTCTGGTTGTTTTATTTTAAAAGGTAAAATAACCCCCCACATATATTGAAGCCCTCCAGTATTTATTTCCAGCCTTTGGAGTCTTAGGGATGTGACTTAAGGCCAAGTTACACCCTCCCACCTTCTCAAGCCAATAAGGAGGGTTGGGATGTTGTAGTGAAGTTTTAGGTAAAAAACTTAAAATAAAAACATCTCATTATATTGAGTATATTGAGGTTATATATAATCATGGATTAAGGATAATTGAAGTGGTTTGAGAAAGAAATAAAAAAAATTGATTGTTGAAGAATGTTACCTCTCTTTCTGGTAACTCCTTTTGGTTTGCACCAAAGGACTTCTATGGTTTGATTTATAACCAAAGTGACTATTATAGGATGATATTAGGGATTTTTGGAGATTATTTGGTTAGGTTTTGGATGATAAAAAGGGCTTGAGTGGTGTTATGGGAGGAGGAGGAGCAGAGGCCTTTTATAAGTGGGGAAAAGGACACATTGGATATTCTTGAAAAGATATGAGTGCTACCCATGTTTTAATTATCCCAAAAGAGAAAAAACTAAAACATTATAGATAATTTTAGGTGTAATGGTATAAATATGGCTAGAAATTTTTTTTATACATGTTTAGGGTCATTTTTACACCTTATATTCTAAGTTTAATAATTAATTATGCCCGTTTTTACTTTAATCACTGTAATTAATTTTAATTACTTTGACTAATATTTTTGTTCAAAAAATAAGTTACACTTACTAGAAATTATAATTATTTTTTATTCAAAATATGTAATCCATTTTCCAAATTCTAATTACAGAATTTACAGAAATTAATTTAAAATTGATCCCTTAGATGGGATGAGGCAACACGTTTTTCAAGAGAAAAGTTCAAACGTTTGCAATGTTTTTATATCCTATTTTAATGTGAAATTTATTAAAATGATATAAATTGGTTTAAATTATATAAAATTTATCTAATTATAGTTTAAAACCATTTAAA
Source organism: Viscum album (assembly GCA_963277665.1). Taxonomy (NCBI): domain Eukaryota; kingdom Viridiplantae; phylum Streptophyta; class Magnoliopsida; order Santalales; family Viscaceae; genus Viscum; species Viscum album. The sequence continues at coordinate 1,689,113,489 of OY728151.1, read as the reverse complement.
AATATAATTTAAAACTATAAATTATTTAGACAAAAAAGTAGTCTTTAATTAATATTTGGTGTCATTCACTATTCATCAAAATATGAAAGTTCTCATAAAAATACCAAAAATTCACCCAAAGTAAATTTTGATATCCCAGTTTCAAAAATAAATTTTAGTTTTTTAAATAAAAATTATAAAAGTGTCAAAATTTTGTTTTAAAACAAGTCTTCCATTAAAAGGTGGAAAAACTTCCCTTTAGAAAAATAAATCTTTTTATGCTTAAAATCAGATTTATTCATATATTAAGCCAATAAAACTTATTTTATGAATTTACATTTTTTTATTAAACATATAACATATAAATTTCATTAATAAATTTCACTAATAGTGATTAATTTAATTTATTAAGATAAAACACCATTAGAGTCATAAAAATAGTTTCTTCATAAAAACACATCCTTTATATTCAATTGGTCTTTATTTTCATTTATAATTAATTGTTAACTAGTTAATTAATTTTATAAACATTTTTAAACTATTATTTTTTAATTTATTTAATTATATTCATTCCCACCATTCTAATGGATATGTTATAACTAGTATGTTAAATAAATAATATTAATAGTATATTGTTGTCTAGTAAGACTCGGGCGTGCATGTTACATAATTCATCAAAGGAACTTGATGTTGTTTAAAACCCAAGATAAACATGGTGTTTTGTGTGATGAAAGTTAAACTATTTATTTCATGTAATATAATATATTAAATAATTTAAATTAATTTGAAAGAAAATATCGCTTAAAATCCCAGGATGTTACACAAGTGCTAAGTGTATATGGTAATAGAAAGGATTTACCCATTATAAATACATAAATAATAAATAATACAAGACATGAAGAAATTAAATAATATAACAAATATCCAGTTTTAAATGTTACAACATAAATAATTAAACAAATAGACAAGTTTTAGATCATCAATACATAATATAACACTTGAAAAAAATGTAATCTATACACTATTACCATGTGGCACATGATAGCTCAAAATGAAACCTATTCCACAGTCTAAGCACTGAGTCCATGGTAAGACACCTAAGAAAAAGGAATAATTCATTTCATACCTACAAGAAAAACTATAAATAGGAGGCTATATATATATGAAGGTGTATATGTAGGGTGTGAACTAATGCATAGTAAGAAATCACCAAGATTTTATAAAACTCATTTTATAAGTAAAACTCTAAATTCTACTTTAATATACAATTATAATATAAATTTACTTATTTTATTTATGAAGGAAAAAAATCACTTTCCCTTTTATCAATAAAAAACCATAATCTATTTGAAACAACGCATGTAAGTGACAGGTAAATAAGAATCCAAATAAATCACATATATATTTGTATCAAAAGACAACTAAGAAAAGTAAACAAACCCATATCATAAATAAATAATAAAAGTAAATAGGTCAAGTTCCACACATTGGTGGTGTGTGTGTGTATATAACGTGGTCAACAACCTCGACATCAACACTTTCCATGCTTACACTAGATGAATTTTCGAAGTCCATCCTCATGTGGTTTTATCAGTTATAATACATTATAAATAGATAAAATGGCTTGTAAATACATCAAAATAGTTCAATGTATTCACCCATCAAGAAATAATGAATCTAATGCATTTAATATGGATGAATTTTTTTCATTAAAATAGGAGTGTCAAAGAGGCCTATAAAAGGGATATTAACCCTATTGTTGGTATAGGGCGATCATTGGTTATTTTGATCATATATTTCATGAAAATTTTTATATAGATCCTTTCATTCTCAAAACACTGTTCATTACTTCCCTGTTAAGGTGATAATACCCATTTGATGTTTGAGAGTACTCTAACTACAAACTTTGATCCATCAAATGATGTAATCCCTCAAAGGTATGAGGATTTTGTTTTTATACTTTGGTGATATACATCAAGCATAATCCATCATATAAAGAATATGGATACCACTATATCAGTGCTACAAGTATGCTTTATTTTATGATATTTTTATCACCTTTATTTTTTGAGGATAGTTAAATATGTTCTTTTAGGTTTGTTTTCATTGTTAAAGATCATAATATGATACTATGAAATCAATTAGTGGTATCGAAAAATGATTCTTCAAGGAAGCATCATGATTGGTTTAATTTTTTTTGAATAATTGTGTATTATAAAATACTTCATAGTATAGGTTACCTTTACATAGACGCTCACCTATCTCACATAAAAGTCTATCTCATTTACCTTTATAAAATTAGGTTGTGTAAAGGACATCACAAATTACCTTTATATAGAGGTTCCTACATAAACATTATCAAAATTTACTTTCATACAAAAAATTATGCATAAATATCATCATGATATACCTTTACATAAAGGGATTCTATATAAAAGTCAATATATACTACCTTTATATAGAGGTTCAATGTTCTATGTAAAGTTAATAAAAAATTACATTTACACATGAAGGATTACTGTGTAATGGTAATAGAATGTTTTAAAAAATACTTTTTGTTATATTTTCTTATACTTTATAATTTTTTTATAAATTATAAGCATTAATAATGATTAAATAGTATTTTTATAAATAAAGTAAATATAAAAAGTTCATATTTATGTGACATGTTTTAAAAATTAAATAATGTGTTTATTTATTTGTTTATTACTTTTTATTATTCAAGTTTATAAATTAATTAATAAATATGAATTTTATGTATTATTAAATTTATATGATAAATTTATTCTAATAAATAGATACTTTCATTTCATGCTAGTCACAACTTCATACAATTTAGTTTTTTCATCTACCTTGACCTCAGTTAGTTTTTAGAGTTATAAGATTGAAACTAATTATTGAATATAGTTTGTGCATTTTAGGTTTTAGAATTATTATGAATTGAATTATGTCTTGAGTAAAGTCTCCTGAGAGAGAGGGACATGAGGTAGGAATACCCACTAGTTTGGTGTCTTATGCATTATTCTATAAGAGTGAGGGGTTGGCTATTTGTTACTTTGGGCTTACTCATGTGATGGTTATCAATCTCATATAACTTTATGTATTTACATGAAAATTTCATATACCTAATGCCTGAGATTTATTCCAAGATATATGAATATACTTAAATTCTATTTTTGGGTGAATAATACAAAATTGTGGGTTGTGTAAAGAGTTACACATTAAATTTGTGTGAACACATTAATATGGCAGATGGAATAAAGATTCCAAAATTAAATTGTTTTAAGCATACATATGTAAATTAATAAAATGTGTAAAGATAAAGATTTCATTTGATGAAAATAGTTATAAATTTAATATGCATATGATTTATATTAAATTGGTGAGACCTTTAATAGAAAACCCCTCAAATACTAAATGTGATATTCCTTCCAAATAAAAACTTTCCACCACCTTGACATTAAGTATGGATGACCCAAATGATTAGGTGCCCATAAACTATCTTATACAGGGAAATTAAGTAATAAGGAGACATTAATAGTTAGTTTCCTTGTTTTTGGTATTTTATTTAGTTTATACTAACTGGGAAACACTAATGATTAGGATTCCATAGGATTAGAGTTGAGTTTATCCATATTATGGATTGGGTAAAGATTTACCCACTCAACTATCCAAGAATCATAACTATTATGATTTTGATAATTTCATACCAAAATAGTCATGGAATATTTATATGATACTCTATGTAATTCATGATGAAATATATATCTTATCTCACTAAATGGATGTGATGTATGAGGTCATCATTTTAGTGGGAGTACATTCATTAAAATTCCTTGATGGAAAGATATAAGAAATTATTCTCACCCATATGTTTTTTTGTATGTTATAAAATAATTCATGATAATCACATTGTGATCAATTATATATATGACCTATAAAAATTCTATATATTGGCATAAAGGGTTGAGAAGTGTTCTCAAGGAGAATCATTTTGAGAATTTAAATGTGAATGTTATCGATATGAATTCTAACTTCTCTAAAACATGGATATTAGATACTTGGTGCATGTCACACATTTATTCTGATAAACATAGTCTTAGATATTGAAGGGAATTAACAAATAGCGAAGTAGATCATTCTATTGATAATGGAGAAAAAGTTTCTATATTAGAATTCATCACTTATGATCTGACCTTATCAAGTGGATTAATATAATAATATAATAATTTTTATTATATTCTTTCTATAAGTATGAATTTTATTTCTGTATCATATTTAGTCAAGAAGGTATTTTCCTCTTTATTAAGAAAAAAATTTGTTTTATATATAAGAATGATTTTTTTGGAATTGAGAATATAATAAATAATTATAAATTCTAGATATGGATAATCCTATTTATAACATTCAAAATAATAAGGTTAGGGGTTATTATAATCTCACACATATTTGGAATTGTCACCTTGGACATATAAAGGAGAAAGACATTAAAAAACTCCATAAAGATATATGATCAAAATCACTTTATTATGAATCATTTGAGAATTGAAAATATTTTTTATTAAGAAATATGACCAAACAAATATTTTGTGTAAATGGTAAAAGGGATAGTTTACTATTATATATCATATATAGTGATGTGTGTGTACTAAATATCACATAAGATAGTGGTGGTTTTAGGTACTTTGATACCTTTAATGATGACTTTTTTTTGGAATGGATATGTGTTTATGATGAAACACAATTATAATTTTTTTGAAAAAGTTAAAAGAGATTTTGAATGAAGTATATAATCAACTAGGAATTAGTATCAATATATTTCGATAATATTTAGGTGGTGAATACATAATCCATGAATTCATTTTGCATTTTAGATATTATGGAATTGTTTCACAACTCACTCCACCATGAACACCCCAATGTAATGGTGTGTCTTAATGGAGGAATCTTACCTTTTTAGATATGGTTTGATCAATGATGAGTCAATGTGATATTCTTATTTCATTCAGGGGTTATACACTCAAGACTTCCACATTTATACTAAACTATGTTCCATATATAGCAATTTTAAAGACACTATATGATAAATGGTATGGGAAATGTCCCATTATGTATTTTATGAGGATTTGGGGTTGTAAAAAATATTCTTAAAATATATCTTCTTATAAATCTATCCATAAATCAGAAAAATTATTATTTATTGGTTAACCTAAAAAGACTGTGAGATATTATTTCTATAATCTTGTAAAGAAAAGTGTTTGTGGCCCAATGTGGTGTTTATTTTAAAAGTACCAATTAAAAAAAGGATTTAATGAGAGGAATGTTAAACATAGACAATTTCAAGACCAACAGACATGAAGTGTTCCTGAGATGGAATTTGATCCAGTTTTGGAAATAGTTGTGGAAGAATAAGTGGATCAAGTTACACAAAAACCTAGAAGGTTTGGTAGGATTCCTTAGGAACCCAAGAGATATGGATTTATCATGGAAAATGATGATGAATTAATTTTCATTGGAGATAAACTGAATTCCCACTGTGAGTCTATTAAGTGTTCAGATTCTGAGAAATGGGTGAAATCCATGGAATCTAAAATAGACTCTATATACACCAACCAAGTTTAGATCTTAGTGGATGCAATTGAAGGGGTAAGGAATATAGGATACAAGTTGGTTTTTTGAAAGAAAACTGTCATGTATTGTAGAGTGTCTACCTGTAAAGAACACTTTGTTGAAAAAGGTAACAAAAAAATTCATGGTATTGATTATGAAGAAACCTTTTCTCCAGTTGCGATGATAAAGTCCATTTAGATATTGCTCACCATAGCATCCACTTTTATTATTATATATATATATATACATATATATATATATATATATATATAATGGATGAGAAAACCTCTTTCATTAATGGGAATTTAGTTGAGGATGTGTATATGATACAACCTTAAGGTTTTGATGTGATAAATGAGTCTGCTAAGGTTTGAAAGCTGCAAAGGTTCATTTATAGATTTAAGTGATATTCTTAGAGATGGAATATAACATTAGATTATGTAATCAAAGAGTTTTTCTTAAATAATATAGATGATTCCTGTGTATATAAATTGATTATTGGGATTATAATAGTGTTTATAATATTGCATGTAGATGAAATAATACTTATCATAAATGATATCCTGACACTTAACAATATAAGTATGTGGTCGGAAAAATGTTTCTCGATGAAAGAAATGGGTAAAGATACCTAAAAAATGGATATGAATATCTATAGAGATAGATCTAATAGGTTTCTTATACTCATTTATGACATTTACATTGTTAAAGTGATAAAGAGGTTTATCATGGATAACTCCACAAAGGGGTATTTATTGGTGTTAAATTCTAAAAATATTAAAAAAATTCAGGATCATTCTAAAGAGTTAGAAAGGATGGATAAAATTTTCTGTACATTCACTATAGGATCTATCATGCATTCCTTATTGTGTACTCGACCTGATATTTCCTTTGCTCTAAGACTAACTAGTAGATACCAATCCAATCCCAATAAGAGTAATAGTATTGATGTGAAGAACATTATTAAGTATTTGAGGAAGAAAAAGGATGTGTTCATGATCTTTAGAGGAGAGGATGACCTCTGTGTAAAGGGTTATATATATACTAATTTCCAATATGATAGAGGTGATATGAAATCTCAATATTGTTTTTTTATGAAAATAATGGAGCTATCATCTAGAAGAGTTTCAGACAAGTGACTATATTGGAATTAACATCATAAGATGAGTGCATAGATACAACTGATGATATGAAGGAAGCTATTTAGATTATAAAGTTCATCTTAGAACTTGGATTGGTTCCTAGAATCCAAGGAGAAATTGAGCACTATTATAAAAAAATGGATCTATAACTCATGCTAACAAAACCTAGTATCAACAATGTACAAAAATAATCCTTCAAAAATACCATCTCATGTGGGATATATTTGATATGGGTGATGTAAAGATCAGTTAGGTGGATATAGAGGAAAGTTCAGTAGATTAATTGATAAATCCATTATCTCAATAAGAACATGAGGTTCATGTTAGGGCGATAAGTATTTGATACTCAAGAGATTGATGTAATTTATATATGATAAAAACATAAGTTTGGAAGATCTAACATGGTCATATAGTTGGAACCTCATTGTACCAATTTTGAGCTTCTATATGATGTATCATGATTTTATAAAGGAAACCTCCATTTATATAATGCCCTATAGATTTTTGGGTCACTATGTTTTTTAGAAAGTTTTATTTTTTTTATCTAGAGTAGGTTTCATATCATGAGTTAGAATTAAAATCAATAATCTTGTCATTTATACATCTCAAAAATATATATTTTTAGATTATAAAGAGGATTTATTGGATGTTTGGATGCTTGAGTGAGTGCTAGAGATGGGTCAAGGTGACTTAAGACTTGAAATATAGTAGGTTGCAAAAATTCATGTTCTAAAATATGGTTCACACTGTGAATTATTAAAGTGAGGGGGTATTAATTACTTGAATGAGGATTTTTTGATTTAGGAAGCTCCATAAAAAATATTCATTCCATGGACTACAATTTACATCCTGAATAGCTTTCGTGGGGCCCTTTCAATCTATGAATGGGGTAATTCGATGAGGGTATTTTTACCCAAGACCATTCATGGTTTGAACTTAGGTTTCAAAATATAAAAGTGTCATGGAATAGGGGATTACCTCATCTGGAAATTATTTCTGGGAGTGAACCCCTTGTTCATGTTGTGACCCATTTTGGGTTCCCTCTTTTTTAAGGGGAATTAAAGGAATTTTTCTGGGGTAAATTTTTAGGAACCCTAACGTGTTCCCTCATTTTTTGTTGACTGAACGAAGAGGGAGATCTCTATTTGTCTCTCCTCATACCTCTCTTGGATCCCCTTTTATCTAGGAATTTTGGGGATGTTTCATCAAATTGATTCATGATAAGACCCCCTTCTTCTACTTTGTTCTCCTTCTTTCCCCTCCTTTGATTTTGATTTGGTTTTTGTTAGGGTTTTAGTGAAAATTTCACTAGATCAAGGTGAAATCATACCAATTTGATGAATTTATCATGTATATTGGTGAGATGAGGTTCAAAGAAGGCCAAAATACATTATCTTTCACCGTTTTGATTGAGGTAAGTTTTTATACTAATTTATTTAATGATTTTGATGAAATTGGAAAAAATTATCAATTGAGAGAGCACTGTTGGATAATTATTTTTCTCAATATGGTGTTGGGGGTGTTCCAGGGACCTTCCAAGTGTAGTTTTTTGAGGTTTTAGTTTAATGGTGATGCCTGGCGAGTTTCTTTAAATTATGAATCCTTGGATTATATTAAATAATTAATTATAAATGTTTATAATTAATTAATTATTTTTTAGCATAAAATAGGAGCTCATGTGGAGGTACGAGCTTGGAAGAGGAATTTATGGGCTTGGATGTGGTGGCGAGGAGAATAGATTAGTGGTAACTCTATTTTGGGGGTAGTTGGTCACTTTGATAAACATATATATTCTTATTATACAATAATATCTATGGTATGCAAGATACATGGGTTTAGGTAGAGTAAATAGGGACTAAGAGTTCCTTGGGTAGAATATATAGGAAGGATTTATACCTAATTTTCTCAGGATATGTTCTCTTTAGAACTTCAGGTGGATGGTATTTCCTAATGAATATGTCACCAAGGGGCGAGGATGTTGGTTAAGTTAATGTGAGGCCTTGGGTAGGTCTCAGGATGAAAATGGTGATGTTGGTAGACTAAGAAGGTTTAACAAGGGGTATTATTGAATGTGAGAGAGGTTTAGGCCTAGTGATAATAGGTGGGAAGACCCTACATCTCAGCCTTGGTGAGAGACACCTTCCCAGGGGTGGTTGAATATTGGTGAGTGTTTTGAGTAGGATGCTCTATCTTGGTCTAGACATACATGATGAGATTTTTTTTCATCTTGTTGATAGGCTAATAGGTACCCCTTAGGAGATGAAAAACATGACTTGGGTGTGGGTCAGTGAAATTGTTTGGGTCTTAGCATCAGGTTAGCTTGGGGGATTACAGTGAGATGGATTGGGATAGTCCTTAGATTGAAATAATTTGACTGTTGAGGGTTTTTATGAGGATGGATCAAGCCTTGAGGAATAGGTTTGGATAAATCCTTAAGTTTATGGTGTCACTGACAGGTTACATACTTAAGATGGTATCAATGAAAAGAGCCTAGGAGGGGTCTGGAGGACCCTATTGGACATCTTGATGGGTGAGAAGTGATGAACTATAACATGAGAGGATATCCATAGAATAAGTTTGGGTGTGATGATATGGTGAGATGTATGATGGGATGGAGGACCTTCTTTTATTACTTGTGCTTGTGATAAGAAATAGATTTGGTTTGGGAGAGAATCATAAGGCCTCAACTTTCCTTGAGTGAGAAGGCTTGGGTCATGGTTGTTGAACTTTTTTGGTGTACACTTGGGTCGTGTAAATTTACTTGAGTTGGATTGGGTCATGACAGTAGACTTTGTAATTGAACTACCTAGTTCAACCATTAATTTCACCCTAATTGTCCCACCACATTCCCTAATGAACATTCTTGATCACTATGGGCTAGAGACAAGAACCAGGGTATCATACAAAGAAATATGAGAATGATTTCATCCTAAAAATACATATGATAAGATAAAAAAAATTCACATCAAATAAAATATCCAAGATACCTCATATGTTTGAAAAAACCAAACCATAATAGGTAACACCCAATATGAAAAAAATGCTCTAAATAGGAAAAAACTGATAGAATATCACAAATTAACCTAAATCAACCCATGGATTCATCTCTATATACCATACCAACCCACCTGAAGGTAACATATTCTAGGAGAGTCTTCCTCAACATGATTCTCTTCCCATTACCCATATCTTATAAAACCAAGTCTATAAACACCGAAATCAAAAATTAGGGTGTGAGCTCCAAATCCCAATAGGATACCACTAATAATCTATATAATGTATATAAACATGAACCCTATAGTTCTTTTATAAAAAAAATTTCTGATCATTTCATGAGAAATCACTTTCCATATGAAATCATCCATTGGTTTTCATTTAAAAAAGATTCCATATCTAAATACAAAAATAAATATGACCTAACATTTATCTATGAGGAATAAACATATGAAATAAAGAGGTTTAAAGCATCAATATCCATAAAAATTAATAAAATGGGTATATCAAATAAAAAATAATTTAATGAATCCTTAATGACCCAAAGGTACAGTCACAACACAAGGGTGTAAACAAATTAGATGAAAAAGACCACTTGCCAATATAAGTGTCTTCTAAAGCCTGGTAACCTTAGTTCCTTAGAAAGGATATCCAAAATCAATACATGAAATTATGGTAACCTCCCCTAGTGATAGATAACACCGCTAGGGCTCTCAAATGTCAAGTTTTCTCCCATATCCCAATGTATTCCCTATGTGTTAATACATTTTCATTCCATTCAGGAGATCAAATTATTATTTCATAAAAAATTTTCCAATGAAAATCCATTTCATTTAATGTAAAAAATTTTATAAAACATTTTCTATAGTGATACCACACTGCTTCCTTTCTTGAAAAACTGTTCCCTTTTCAAAATCATCATTGGGGAAATTTATGAAACACATAATGTGTATCAAAATAGTTTCCATCAAAAACCACCTTTTTAGAAAAACATTTCGATAGCCATCAATGATCAAATTCACCTGTCATGGACTTAAATTAATAAATTTCACAATTAAAAACCAAAGGAAATCATAATAATATATGTAATTCCAAGGGATAGACTATAGGATAGAGACACCTACATCCAGAATAATAAAAACCTCATATCCGTAAAAATTGGTGATGGGAAATGAAGAGATCTAGTTCTCATGATCCTAGATCTATAAATAAAATTGTAAATTATCTACCCACAACCTTAAATACAATAACCATAACCATAACCCAATTGGGTTCCAATGGATCAAGGGAAATAGATATCAAGAATAGATCTAGGGAAAAGAGAAGAAATTTAGAGAAAAAACCAAACATACCTTGATGAGATCCACCCAAAACGATCGAGGATCACTGAGTAATCAAGGGGTGAGTCCTATAAAGAATTATAGAGGGGATGGTTTAAGATAATGAGGAATTATAAAGGGATTAGAGTTAAAAAAACCAAGTTAATAAAGGTAATTTTCTATTTTAAGAAATCATATCTAGGAGCATGGTTAGGCTGTACGGTTTGACAAACCATACACCAACCATGTGGTGGGCACTGTCATTTGAAAACCAAGTTGCACAGTTTCATGGAAATAGATGCATGGTTTTTAAAACTATGCTTAAATCATGTGATATACTTTAGAACAAATCACACACATACAAACATTATTCCTAGAGACTTGTACGATTATAAAAACCATGATCAAACCATAAAAAACTCAATTGAAATCCATAGATCTATATCGCAATGTTACTGCATGGTTACTACTAACTACATGCCTAAACCATTTCCTTAGAATATTTTCTCCAAATCTTAAATTTTTTAACTGATATCTCCTAAAAGCCTAAAAAACATCACAATTGATAAACCAAGCTCAAAATAAAGCTTACTCATAACCGAAATGGCAACAGGATTCTCCCCACCATGAAATATTTTTGTTCCTATAAAGGCTTATGATTACAAACCCAAAATGAGATATGTTCATTACTATATCATCAAGGTCTCACACTCCCATGTATCATGGTTTTACCAACCATACTTACATCTCACTCAAAACAATGGGAACAACTTACCATAAAACACCATATACTGTCAATCCATAATCTGAATAATTCTTTGAACCACTGAGGTGTTAGGTTCAATAATGAAATCCTCCCACTCAATCACATGGGATGGATCCAAATGGTACCTATTTAGTTGGAAAAAATGGAACACATCATATATATAATTCAAAAAATAAGGAAATTCCAATTGATAAGCCAAATTATTAAGTCATTGCATAAAATCATATGGGATGACATAATAAGGTACTAACATACCTTGCTTCCCCAAAAATCTATGTTCCAACCAAGGTGAAACTCTGAGGAAAACCTGACCACCACCTCAAACTCCAACAGATGAGAACACCAAATTATATAGAATTTATGGAGACTCTAAGATCTTTATATCTTAATCCTAACCAATTACATGATAGTTTTTTTCTCTTGGATGATGCTCAGTCCAACCAAGGACCATTCTATAATCTCTTCCCAATAAAGCGTGTACCTAAAAGGCCTCCCATAAAATGCCTTGAAAGGTTATATCCTAATTGATTCCTAATAATTATTTTTATATTAAAACTCAAATAAGGGAAGATTTTACTCCCATTATCCACTAAAGTCAAGAACATATTCTCAAATCATGTATTTAAGAATCTAGATGACTCACTCAGATTGGCCATCCATATGGGGATGATAAGATTTTCTAAACTTCAACTAAGAAATCATCGCTGATTATAATACACTCCAAAACTAATATGTTAAGTTAGGGTTCCTATAAAAAATGATAGCTAATTTAACACCATGTAGTTTGAAAATATCCCATACAAATAAGTTCCCAAGATCCTCTATCATCATTGACTCCCTTATAGGTAGGAAATGCACAGATTTCATGAGTCGATCAAAAGTAACCAATATTGCATCCTTACCACTAGGTGTTTAAGGTTTCCCAATCAAAGGGTCTATGTATATCTCATCCCAATTCCATACCATAATGGATAAAGGTTGAAGAAAACCTATAGTCCTATTATGTTCCAACTTAATTCTATGACATGTAAAGAACTGAGACACAAAATCCACAATTGATCACCTCATTCCCAACCACCAGTAATGATGTCTTAGGTAATGATACATATTGGTATCTAAAATGTGAATTAAACAATTGGATTGGAATCCACCATTGTTCAATTTTTTTATTAAATCCACCATAACAACCATCCCGCCTAAAAAATGCAACACTCCATCAGGAGACTAAGACCACTCACCCGTGGCCTCCCCACCATAAATATTCATGCTAAAGAACATACACACAGTATCCTCCAGAAATACAAGTTTAATATATTCATCCATAAGTGATCTATACTGATAACATATTAGGAATACTTATCAATGAGTTCTCTTTTCATCTAAGTGCATCTTATAAAACAATCGTATCAAGTAATACTCGTTCACATATTCCTTCACTACCCGAGTTAGAATTTTTATTCTCAAAGCATCTGAAACCATGTTCCCTTTTTCAATGGTGCATGAAATATCAAAATCAAAGGTCTAAAGGTACTATGCACAATGTCTTTGTCCCATGTTTATATCCCTATGAGTGAAAATATACTTTAGACACTTATGTCAAGAATATACTTTAAACCACTCTCAGAAGAGATAGTGGTGAAAATTGTTATGAGCATGAATCATGGCTGCCATCTCAAGATAGAGAATTTGATAGTTATCATGAGGGAGTAACTAAAGAGACCCATAATATACTACATGTATCCCTTATATTAGAAGACAAACCAAAACCAAACCCGATGCATCATAATATACATCATAACCAACACCCAATTCAGGAAAAATCAAGTCTGGAGATGAAGTTAATATCACTTTCAACCTCTCAAAAGATATTAGCACTGATAACTCCAATAAAAATTCACAACATTATGGGTTAAATCTATTATAGGAAATCTTGGAGAAATATCAAACAAAGTTCTTGTAATAACTAGATAATCCCAAGAAACTTTAGATCGTAATCACATTTCTGGGATACTCCGAAGAAATAACCACCTAAATATTTTTAGGATCCACTGAGACACCCTTATCACAATTCACCTGGCCTAGAAACTTTACCTCTTAAATCTAGAACTGACATTTGGATAGCTTCTCATACATAAAAATTTCTTTCAATATTAGAAGGACGATATTAAAATTCTCAATATGATCTTTCTGTGATCTAAAATAAAAAAGGATATCATCTATGGAAACAACTAAAAAATATTAAAAAAACTAATGGATTCGATGGATCAAATCCATAAACATTACAATATAATTAGTAATTTTAATCAGAGATTCTCATAATTCCCATACTTACTCCTAAAAGATATCTTATGAATATCTTCCTCCCAGACCCTTAGCTAATGGTACCCCAATATTAGATCGAAATTTGAAAAAAAGCAGGATCTATTAAGTTGATAAAAAAGGAAATAAATCCTAGTAAAGTTATAATTATTCTTAATTATCACCTAGTTGAGTTTATTATATTCAACATAAAGTCAGAGACTCCCACCTGCCTTGTTTACAAAGGTCACTGGTGATGTGCAAGGTGAAACACTAGGATGAATAAACCCCTTAGACTCAAGATACCCAAGATGAATATTTAATTCCTTTAATTAAATGGTTTTCATATGGTATAAAGGTAATTAAATGGTCCATTATAGTCTATAGAAAACTTAACTTCCCTTTAGGGTGACAACCCTGAGAAACCATCTAGAAAAACATTGGGATACTCACTCAACACTACATGAAGATGGGAACTAAGACATAGATTGACATCATCATGAAACATATATGAAAACTAGTAGGATAACATATTAGCACTAAGGGAAATGGGACATACTCTCCCAAACCTAGGATCCCACTCACCTTAAAAGACATGAGTGACTCCATCAAAAGAAAGAAACTACACTTGATGATGATAAAAATCGATCTAAGATTTATAGCTAATCATCCAATCAATGATAATGATAAGATCAAAGATATAAAGATCGAGAACTATAAAATCCCATATGGTTTCATGGTCACAAATCACCACCCAAAACATGGGACATTTAAAACCCTACTCTAACTTCTTCCCCAAAGGCATGGAAAGAGTCATCATGAAATGCATAAGCTCTAAGAAAAAATCCAATAAATCAATACTCTTGGATGAGATAAATGAATGGATTTCACTAGTATCAAAGAAATCCATAATCATAGAGGATTAAATAAACACCATACCTCTAATGGTAGCCAGTCCAAAATTTGATTCCTATGGTCTATACTCCACTATATAAATATGACCAACTTTATCTAGCCCTTTCTTCACAACCTAAGCATCACCCTTGGCATGAGTTTGAGATCACACCCATTTTGATGTATCATATTTAAATCAAGAGCCCTTGGTGAAGGGGGATCCAAATATACTACCCTAGGATTCACTCTCACATAAACATAGAAGATGGCTATATTTCTCAAACATGTGAAACACCCTAGGTTTTACCATAAAACTAGGTTTGAGGTGTCCCTTTCTCTCACACTAATAACAGATCAACTCAATCTACCCTGATGTTTTCTTCACACTCTTACCACCACCTCGATGTTGGTTACTATGCTTTCTTTTATAGATAGAACACAAACTATAACTATCACCCTCTATCACTAATGCTCTAAAGAGTCATTTATTATAAGTTATATCCACCTCAACCATAGCCACCTTTTCCAAAACCATTTTATAGGTGGGTAAGAACATAATAATTACCATAATCAAATATCGTCCCTAAATCTCATCTTAAACCTCTACAACTTGAGATAGTCATTAGAACCAAGCTCTAGAGATAGGTTCACCAAATTAGAAAACCAAGTAGAATACTCTATGAAAAAGTGACCTCCCTACTCCATATAAATGAACTCCCATGAATTCACAACTCTTAGTGTATCGATATTGAATTTTTGATTTAAGGATTTCTTAAAAGTGGTATAGGTGAGATCTTCATGCAACTTGTCTTGCACAATAAATTTCAACCACTTCCTTCCCAAAAATTAAATCATATAAGTTTCAAAATGAACATTACAGTATTCTATAGTTTTTTGAAAGTGGAAAATCATTTCAATCCTCTCAACCCATTACTCTAATTCCTAAGGTCCCTTTTTACCATGAATTAGTGAATTTTGTAGCATGTTCCACCCTCTGATCTGCTTCAACATTGGTGAATTGTCCCATTGACTAGGTCATTCAAACTATAGTTTCCACCAAATCCTAGTCAACTTTAGGATTCATATATGGGGGTTGCTCCACAACATCCTCACTAGTATTTAGAGATGTTGTTATTGAAGGATACACACTCTAAAAAACAAGTGGACAAAATAAATTTAGTAAAAAATTTATTCCTTTATCATAAAATTAATTTAGAAAAACAAATCCAAAAATTTAAAATCATAAACAAGGGTGATAGAAAACTCCAAAATTACCATGGAAACTTGAGGTTTGTTATGAAAGTCAGTTGGCCAGGTAGACTCCCACACAACCTTTCGAGTTTCAATAGTCCTATCTCTATTCTATCAATAAACCTAGAAAGAATAGGGTGATATAAAAGCATTAGAACATGTATTTATGATAACTTGACTCTTTGATACCAATTTATAATAGACCAACCCAGGTCAACCATTAATATCACCTGAATTGAACCACCACAAGGCCAGAAGTGCATCCCAATCTCTACGGGTTGAAGATAAGAAACAGGGTATAATACAAATAAATTTGGGAATTATTTCACCCTCAACAGAAATAGGATAATATATAAATAACACATTAAAGTAGATATATAAGATACATAATATGTTAAAAAAAACCAAACCATAATAGGTAACATCTAATAAGTGTATAGTAATGTCTAAACGAACAAAATGACAGACCATAAATATGTAACCCAAAGTAAACCATGAGTCCATCTCCACCCGAACATATTTCACGACTATCCCAACCCACTTAAATAAAACTAATTTTAGGAGATCCATCCTTTACATGAAAGTCTTATCTTTACCTATATCCTACAAAACCAAGGCTATAATGAGTAAAGTAAAAATTAAGGTGTGATATCAAAATCCCAACATAATACCACCAAGAATCTATAAAATTTATATCCATGTGCATCCATTAGTTATTTTATAAAATATATTTCAAAACATTTCAAGAGAAATAATTTTCCATATAAAATCATCCTTTGGGTTTCTTTTAAAAAACTTGTTATATTAAAATACACAAAGCAATATGACATAAAATTTATTCACGATGCATTAATAGATGAACTAAATATTTTACAAACATCAATATCCATAAAAATTAAGAAAATGTGAATATAAAATTAATAATCATGTAATATATCCTCAAATAACTAATGGGATGATCACAACTTTAGGTTGTACTCAACTTAGATGAGAAAGAACACTAGTGATCATAATAAACTCCTAAATCTAGGTAATCTTGGTTCCCTAAAAGGGTACCCAAAATAATTACATTGAATCATATGAACCTCCCCTAGTGATGGATAAATCTTATAGGGATCAGAAATGCATAGTTTCATCCCACACCCTAAGGTATTCCCAATTTGATAATACATTTCCATTCAATTTAAGATATCAAATCCACGGTTCATAAAATATTTTCTAAGGGAAATATATTTCATTTAATGATTTTATTTTCATAAAATATTTTTTATAATGATATCACACTAATTCTATGATTGAAAAACCATTCCCTTTTAAATATAATCATTGAGGAAATTTATCAAACACTTCATGTGTATCAAAATGATTTATGTAAAAAACCATTTTTAGAAAAAAAATTCCATAGTCATCAAAGATCACATTCACCTCTCATGGATTTCAATTCATCAATTTTACAATTAAAAACCAAAGGTGATCATAAGAATATAATAAATTCCAAGGTATATGCCATAGTATAGAGACACCTTCCTAAAGAACTATGAAAACCTCATTTCCTTAAAAATCAGTGATGAGAAATAAAGAGATCCAATCCTTATGAGCATACATCTAAAAATAAAATTATTAATTATCTATCCAAAACCTTAGATCTAAAAATCACCAGAGCCTAACCAAATGGATTTTTAGAATTAAAGGGTATGGATATGCCATCGGTACCAGCCTATGCTTTCATGGTAAGCCTATCCAGACGACCATGCAAAGGTGGAGAGCTACTATCATGACACAGATGATAGGTAGGGGCAGTTCCTTGTAGATAGTCTGGTTGAATTTCCTAAGACCTTAGGGTCATGTAATATTCTAAGCCTAAGGGCCTTGTAATCTCTGAGCCTACGGGCCTTGTAAGGGTTACCCCTCATCCCTTGAAAGGGGGTTATCAAAAATCAATAAAAATGAAGGCCTTCGGGCCATTCGGGCTTAAGCAATGAAACAAACTCTAGGCCAAAATCCCACACATCCACATGATTTTCTTGGACTCTCACATGGTTAGAAAAATTTCGATCAAAAACATGAAAAATTACACTAGAATATACATATCCACATCAAATTATTAATATAATATTAATACTAACCATGTGCCTAAACCATTCACCTAGACTATTTTCTCTAAATCTTCATTTTTTAACCCCTGAATCCCGAAAGCCTATAAAAACTCACAAGATATAGACCAAGATCATAATTAAGCATACATGTGACCCATAGGGTGTCATAAACCACCCATGAGTGGTTTTATCATGAGGTGATGTGATAATTAAATGATAGAACCTACCTTGAGTGTTAAGGTAGTGGGTTGAGATATGGATTTATAACAATTCCCTTATTATTAGGGAAGTGGGTCAAGGTTTGGATGATGAACTATATTGATTATTCAATTATGGGATGGGTTATGAGTTATATGGTATGTGGTGGGGTGATAATGTGGATTCTATAATTACACCTAAGTAGGTAGGTTCAAGTTCCATGGTGTCCTAGTTAGCACACGACAAGCCAATGCGTAGGAAGTTGTAGTTGTGTAGTTATCACAAGACGTCCAATGTGTTTTCATGGAATATTTATTTTTCCATTTGCATACATGTTTATAATAGTGTATACTAGGGTCAATTTATGATACCGTATTGAGATGTATTACTTTCACCTCGGTGGGGAACTTCAATGTGCATGTAGATCTTATGTCTAGTTTTATGTTCAGTATGGGACATGCAGTGAATTGGGCTGAGGAAGATTAGTGGGTATTTGGAGACATGGTGTGTGGTGTGGTTCAGGGATAAAATTAAGTTTTATGAATTTATTTTTAGTATCTTATATATTTTTACATGTGATCATCCTAGTGTATGATCAACTGATGTATGTTGGAATGATCGGGAGTCTGTATAATTCTGCATGGTACATTTTGTTATTGAATTTTATTTATTTATTTTGGAACACTATAATTATATGCTGTGTATTTTTTGGTTATTTTCACTATTTCATAACTCTAATTTAAGGGAATAGTCTCCCCACCATCTGGATTAGTCCCTCGCCACTAGTTGGCATCCTTTGCCATACGAGTAGGTCATGTGATCCCCCGAATTGGAAAATTGTTCTTGGATGAGTCATCACAAATTATTATCATATTTTTTTTGTTTTATGATTTATGGAGATGGTAGATAGGTGGTATTTTAATGTTTTAGATCTTGTTATGTACCTATAACTAGTGATTCCTAAACACCTTTATGGTGGGAAGTCCTGGTTACTAGGTTGATGGGATTATTGTTCTTGGTTTGTGATATCACGGGCGAGATGTTTATTGAATATAATGTGTTTACTGGAGGATAATATTTATGGGTTTTTCTCTTGGTGCATTGGAAATAGATTCATGTACATACATCATATTTGTAAGTTATGAATCACCTAACATATGTCTTCTTGTGTGTGATTATATTTACTAATGAGATTTTCAATTTCTTAAAGTGTTAATAAAAACTCATATGGTGTTTTCCCATATATTTATTTTGTGGAATTCTACTTAGCTAGACCATGGTTTCACTAATGAGTGATTTTATGATGACAGTTCATGTAGATACTGGTGTAGGATGTTCTTTGATGGTGGCTATATGATTCCTCTATATAAGATATGTGTAGAGACCCTTAATGGGTTGGTAAAGTCATAGAATGTCTAATGAAATATCCAAGGTTGGGAAATGATTTACATGAGAATATAGGTTTGGTTACTTAAAGTTTCAAAAAAAAAACAATAAGTTTTTTCCCATATAGATTCTTGGTGGAACTCTACTTAACCAGACTGAATTGTTATGTTGGTAACCCTACATGGGTTAGGGTAAGGCATGATAAATGCCTTGGGATTTCATGATGTGAATAAATTTTATCGATTTGAGTTTCTAAGATAGTTTTAAAGGGCACGATTAGTTATAAATGTAGACATTTTGGTTTCAGGATATAATATTTGTTGAATAATTGGAGAATGAGGTAAAAGGTCATGGTTTTGGGATGATTCCCACGTAGTGAGAGATCTTATGGTTATCCTTGGAATGAGTGAGATTCCTTGGTATGTTATATAATAATAACCTATATAAGGATCATGGTTATTGGGTCAAGTACATCATCCTAGGTTAGACAAGACATGACTTATGGGAGCATGAGTCTGGGTGTGTGATTGGGTCATGCAGGAGCATGTTGACATTAGTTTTAGGTGTTATTGAGGTATATAATAGGTGTGAACCTATTATAGGATTCTAATTATATCACTGTACCTTTAGTAGAGGACTGTGAGGATTAGTGAGTATTTTTGAGAAATTTATCAATGTGTGAGGGAAGGTGTGTGCTAGGTACGTATGGTACCCTTTTGAGTTTCATATCACTAAATAGTCAAATTTTGGCTATATTAAGATTTTTTTTGGTTTTGGATGAAATCAATTAGTGATGTTGTGGTTGTGTAGTGGAGAGATATGAGAGGGTATGGTGGATCAAGGTTTTGGTCCTTGATGTGGGTGTTTTCAGGGAGGCATTCTGATGAGACCTGTTTGGGTCAGCGTTTGAAGAGTAGTTTAAGGGATTTCATATGATTATAGTGAACCATTATCCGTTAAGTAATGTCATTCCTATTA
Source organism: Viscum album (assembly GCA_963277665.1). Classification (NCBI taxonomy): domain Eukaryota; kingdom Viridiplantae; phylum Streptophyta; class Magnoliopsida; order Santalales; family Viscaceae; genus Viscum; species Viscum album. Next base: position 1,689,092,578 of record OY728151.1, on the reverse strand, counting down.
TAATGGGAATTTGAAATATTAGTGGTTTTCATTTGTTATTAGTTTTCGGTGGGTCGGCCATGTCCAATCATTAAGTTTGGTAATGTATGGAGCATGGGCCATGGATATTAGTTTTTTGGTTTTTTAGGGTGATGATAACTATACTCCTATAATAGGGGGAACCATATCAACCATGGGAGATAAACCTTTTGTAGGATGGGTCATCGGTGAGGTGATACTAGTTGCTGAAGGATTGAGGTGACACCATGAGGCCGATGTGTGGGAGGATCAAATTGAAATATAGTTCCCTCATAAATATCATAATTGAGATTTGGTTATGGTGTTGGTGGATTCAGTGGGTAGGAATCATGATGGGGGTAGAGTTGTGGTGATTCAAAATAAATTCATATTATAGGTGCATTGATGCTTGGGTTGAGATAATTATGGATACTGTGATGGTAGTGATACAATCACAGAGTTATACCAGGATTTAGGTTCAGATTTCAATGTGGGAATTTAGATGATCTTGGGATGCCTCTAAGAGTTAAGGAATCATGATCAAGGTGGTGAGGTAATTCATCAATGGGTGAAATTGATAATATTTGTGAAAATTTATATAGGGGAGGATTTACTCATGTTTTGGAATCAAATTAGATGTTGTGATGTGGAAACTGCACTAGGATACTTGTCTAGAACACTATCGGTAGGTCATTGAACCATTGAAAGTTCTTTTTTTGTTAGATATTCCTATAGTGGGAAGTACCATGAATTAGAATTGGATGTTGTGAGTAGAGTCCTATGGTGGTAAGAACCATAATCCTCAGGATAAATATGGTTAATACACCATTTTGTGTCATGATATATGGGTGTATTGAGTGTTATCTTAGTGTTAGAGTTGATGGAAAGTATATGGATCACCTTCTAGTGAAAAGTGAAAATGGTGGTTGGAGTTGTGTAGTGGAAGTGTGTTTTTTTATGGAGTAAAACATGGTGAGTTACTGATGAATTTATGATATGGATAGGTCACAAGACATGGTTTGAGGACTATCATTGATTCTTGAGGATGAGATGTATTATAGTGGGGAATTTGTAACGCACCAACAATTTCAAAGTTGATATATTATGGATGAAGTTTGAATTTCTGATATGGATAAAGGTTAATACCATTATTTATGATTTGGATCAGGATTCCATGTGTTTGGAAATCTCAAAAAGATGTTTTTAGATATAGAATGAGGCCTAGTTGGTTATTTGGGTGCTTGGATGAGCATTGGTGAAAGTTCAGTGACATAAGAGATAAATTTCAATAATATATAATAGTTCACACTATGAAAATTGGTTCATTTCATGAGTATTTGAAATTATGTGAAGTTCATGCCTTTAACAGGGATTCACAAGGCTAGAGCACCCCATGAAATCCATTCACATCATGAAACCCTATTCACATTGTGAATAACTTTCATGGGAGAATTTCAGGCCATGAATGGGGTAGTCAGGTGATGTGATTTCTTCCTAGGACCTTTCATAGTGTGAACCTAGGTTTCATTGTGTGAAATTATTAAGGAATATGGGATTACCATTCCTGGGGAGGATTCACTGCATGAACCCTCTATTTACACCATGAACTATGCTAGGTTCTCTACATTTTAGGGGTCATCTGGTAATTTTATAGGGGTATTTTTAGGAACCCCCTTTGTTTCCCTTATTTTTGGTCGACTGAATGAAGAGGGATATCCCTCTTTGTATCTCCTATTCCCTCTATTGGTTCCCCTTTGATATGGGTGGTCTGAGGATGTTTCATTGTTTGGATTCAAGGTAAGAAACTCACCTTATTCTCATTTGTTCTCTCTCTTCCCTCTCCTTTGATTTCAGTTCAATTTTAGTTAGTATTTTGGGGATGATTTCACCAGATCGTAGTGAAATCATCCCAATTTGATGGCGCTATCACATGTAATGGTGATAGGTGGTGCTAGGAAGGGAAACACTTGTTGTATTTCACTAATTCAGTTGAGGTAGTCAACTGACTTGATTTATTTATGGTTTTTGATGAAACTATATGAGATTGGTGATTGGCCGGGCATCAGTGGATAGTAATTTTTCATGGTATGGTGTCAATGGTGAACTAGGGACCTTATGAAAGTAGTTGGAATAGGTTTTAGTGTGACGATGATTCTCAAAGAGTATTTTATTGATTAAATCTCCATAGATTAAGTTAAATAATTAATTATAAATTTTTATAACTAATTATTTATATTTTTAGCGAAATATAGGATCTTGGGAAGTGGAAAAATCTTAGATGAGGAAAGAACAAGCTTGGCCTAGGTGGTTTGGAGAATCATTGGGGTGGTAACTCCATTTCGAAGGTAGGGGGTCCATTTAATACAAATCCATATACTTGTTATGCATGAATGTCTATTTCATGCATGATGCACGGGTTCAGGTAAAGTGGATATGGATTGAGAGTGCCTTGGTTAGAAGATATAAGATGGATTTGGGCTTCCTATGATTAGTATATGTGATCTTCATAACTTTATGTAGTTAGGATCACCCAAAAACTATGTATCCAAGGTTATAGTATATTGGTTGAGTTGTCATGAGGCCTTGGGTAGGTCTCATGGTGTAAGTAGTGATGTGGGTAGCCTAAGAACATTTATTAGGTCTATTTTGGGTGGTGATAGAGGATTAGTCCTAGAAATGATAGTTTTAATGACCGTATATCACAAAATTAGTGAGTGACACCCTCCTGGGTGTGGTTGAGGATTTGAGAGTTCTGTGAGAAAGATGATCCCTTTAGGGTTGGACATATGTGATGGAGTGTTTTTCCTTTGGGTGATTGGGTGATATGTCTCCCTTTAGAGATGTGAAACGTGACCTAGGTATGGGTCCGAGAAATTGTTCTGGACTTGGAATTGGGTTTCCAAGGGGTCTTATATCAATATGGTTAAATGATAATTTGTTAGAAATACCCTAGAGTGTTGAAGGGTTTTGATTATGATGGATTGATCCTTGAGGCTTGGGTTGGGATAAATCCTCTAGGCTAGGGTGTCATTAAGGGGTGACATGCATGAGATGGTATTGACATGAAGAGCCTATGAACGGTCTGAATGACCCTATTGTATACCCTAACAGGTGAGATTTTATGCATTATGACATGAGAGTATTTCCATGGGATAGTTCTGGGTGTGCTAATCTAGTGATTTTTATGATATTTTATGGGCCATGCCTATCTATCATGTTCTTGTGATAGAATAAAAACCTAGTGGAGGAGAGGATCCTAAGGACTGAACTTTCCTTAACTAAGAAGGATTGAGTTGTGGTGGTTAAACTTTCTAGGATAAGATAAGGCTTGAATCATGGAAATTTCATTGAGTAGGCTTGGATAATGGTAGTGGATTTCTTATGAGGGGACGGGTCATGATGTGATGTGATACATGGATTATGGAGCCTGCCTTGTGTGATAAGTCAATAAGTCGAGATATATACATATGATGATTCTATGATTCTCCAGCTATTGGGTCAAGATTTGGAAGATGACCTACCCTAAATCTTTAGGTATAGGCTGTGTTATGGGTTTAATGGTATGAGGTAAAGTTACATGGTAGATTTTATTATAGAGCCAAAGCAGGTAGGTTTAGGTGACATGTTGGCCTGGTTAGCACACAGTTACCCAACACACATGGAGTTTTAGTGGCCTAGTTAACACATGACTTCCTATGCATGTGCATGACATGTTTATTTTTATTATTACATACATGTATATGATGTAATATATTGGGGAACTTGGTGAGACCCTATTGAGATGTATTTATCACACCTTACACAGGAACTCTGGTGTGTGTGTGGATCTTATGACTATTTTAAGGTTTAATACCAGACCTGCAATGGATTAGGATGAGGCATATCGATGGGTATTTTGAGATAAGGTGTGTGGTGTGGTCTGAGTAGGGATAGAGTGTGTATTTTAAGTCTTTTGTTTATTTGTATATGTGATCATCCTAGTGGGAAATTAGCTGATATATACTGGAATGACCAAGATTCTATATGCTTCCTCATGGTACATTTTATTATGAAATTGTTTTTATTTATTTCTATATACTATTATTATATTCTATGTATATTTTGGTTATTTATATTATTATATGACTTTGATTCAAGGTAATAATCTCCCCACTATATTGATTAGACCCTTATTTATTGACAATAGTATCTAGAATATGGTGAGGTGAACTTGAGGACACATGACCCTTCGACTCAGATGATGGTTCTGGGCCGAGGTTCCATATTATTATTCATTCATGTGTGCTTAATTTTACATTACATGAATGGTCAAATTTTAATGTCCCCTCAAAATATGATTTTAAGTTATACCTAATCGATGATCATCATAGAGTATTATGGGTTGAGGTGATATGTTAAGATTACAATGAATATAATCTTGTACTCATTAAAAATGGTTTTATATGAGATACAAAAAATAGATTTATTAGGTAATAAGTATATAATTATTTCTTTTACTGACCTTTAAAAGTATATCTCATTGAATTACATACAGTTATCGATATACTTAGGGATGTATGCTTATTATTAATCATCATTACCTAATACTGGATAGATAATCAACATGATAACCTTCATACTTTAATACATTTACTATGCAATTAAAAATTTACTTTGCTAATCATTGGGTGGTTTGGTATGTTTTTGATCACTTCATTGGTTGGAGTGCAACCAAGATTATATTTTTCTTCTTGTATGATGTGTATATACATTTGGATCTTGATTGAATTATATTGAAGAAATGTATGGATATGCTTAGTTGAGTCCCATATTATTTTTTAGTTACTTGGATGGGATATGTATGATGTTCTAATTTGTTAGATGAATGACATGTGATGTATTCATCAACTTAGTTGGTATTTTTTTAGAGAATCAAGAAAAGACAAGTTCTTTTATACTAGATTGACTTGTTCCATGTGTAGTGATCACTCAATGTCATGAAAAAAGGAATTCTATATGTATATATACAATGAATATGATATATATTTTGGTGGACATGTTCGTATAGAGAAACGAGCATATTTGATGGAGGTCACACAAGATCCCTTAGTAGCTTGAGTTGTATTTACACTTTAATATAGGATGCAGTTTTCTTAAAACTATGAGATATGGATTAATTTTTTTATCATTTCTACTATGGGACACAAGGTCACACAGTTAGGCCCTTGGATAAGGATTAAGTTTTAGACAAAATATTTATTCCGAAATGAAGAGATATAAATAAAACTATACCCAAATGATTTTTGGATTGATTCACAAAGACTTGTGAAGTATTTTATAAATTAATTATGGATTTTAGTGCAAGTGGGAGATTGTTGTATGTTCACTAAAATAGGAAGCACCACACCTTAATGTTGTGTGTGTGGATGTCATGGTTGATTACCTCAACATCAACGCTTTGCATGCATATAATGCATGAATTTTACACATCCCTCCCCATGTGGTTTTATCAATTATAATCCAATAAGAATGGATTAAAATTGATTTAAAACACATTAAAATAGTCTAATGTATTCTATTAGTATGAAGTAATTCATATGATGCGTTACATATAGATGATTCATTTTAATTAAAATAAGAGAATCAAGGAGGCCTATAAAAGGGATGTGATCACTCATATTTGTGTTGATTGAGATTTTTATTATTATTATAATTAGTTTGATGCAATGTTTTGTATATATCCTTTAATTCTCACAATGTTGTTCATCACTTCCCTATGACGGTGCTGGCACCCCTTCAATGTTTGAGAGTACTCCAGTTAAAAACTAGGATTCATCAAGTGGTGTAATACCTTAGACATAAGAGGTTTTTGTTGTAATTATTTGGAAATCTACATTAAGATTACTAATTTATAGAAATAATATAAAGAATGTTGAATTAGTGATATAGGTATGCTCTATTTTATGATATTTGTAGTTGTTGATGCTGAAATTCAGAGAAGCACTGCATCGGCTGGATAAAAGATCAATGAATGAATTCAGGATGAAAAAGAGGATATTTTGGGGTCCAGGAGGTAGGCACGTGCAGTATTGGGGAGACACGTGAAAGAGGCCTTTTGGTGTGAAAACTCTTGTGCACTAGCCTCCCTTTCCACGCCCAAAACACCGTCCTCCATGACTGGCCGTGCCCAGTCTTGTTTTCGTGCCAAAGGTGACGTCGAATAGGAGTTTTCATGCCCTCCCCATTTCCACGCCAAAGGTGACGTCAAACGGGCATTTGTGCACCTAATCTTTTTCCCACACCGAAGGCGACGTCGAATGGGTGTTTGCGTGCCCGACCCCGTTTCCGCACACAAGGCGACGTTGAACGGGCGTTTGCGTTCCTGACCCCCTTTGCGCGCACAAGCCGATGTTCGATGGGAGTTTGCGTGCCAAGCTCTTGTGCATCGCTCTGAGGACTCCAGCTATAAAAAAACCGTATCCCCTCCCTTCAGGGATGGTAACCAAAGAGGAAGTGATGCTCTTCTGCGTGAAAACCCCATCTTTTGTGATCACGCGAAAAACCCCATGGACTTCAGGTATTAGATTTTGCGTGATAGGTCCCACGAGGGGGCGCCTTCAGGAGGACCCTCTAATACTCATGAATTTCGTTTCTTCCCAAAGTCATTTGTGTGCAAGGGGTACCCTCTTTCACGAAAGTTCCCCCTATGTCAGGTGCTTTTGCGCCCAACCTATTCTTCTTATGTGCAAACCGTCCATCTTGCGCACAACCCCTCGGTCTTGCGTGTCACCCATCCTACTTGTGTGCAAACCACACATCTTGTACACAAACCCTTAGTCTTGTGCACCACCAGTCCAAATTGCACGCAAACCATCCATTTTGCGAGCAACCCCTCTGTCTTGCACTCCAACAGTCCCTCTTGTGTGCAACCCATTCGTATTGCACGCAAACCTTGCATCTTACACGCATACCTCCTATCTCCCCCCAACCCATTCTATTATGCACGCTCGACATGCTACCCTCACCTTGAGGCACCCTATCAGAGCCTCTCTTATGCACAACCCACATGCGTCATGCACTCTCTTCTTGTGTGGCACCTCAGGTTTGCATGGAGCAATTTCAAAGTCCCTTAGGTGATGCTTTCTATTTCATTGCTTCGCCTCATGTTTATTCGCATAGGCACAATAACGACTATTTCTTCTTCACCTAGCCACGCTAACGTGGACCCCCAAATGGTTCGATCCATAATACCACCTCACCACGACATTGTCGGTGTCTTCCTTCCCTCAAAGGCGGGCGAGTATTGGTTATGTAAGTCCTAGGGGTGTGGAGCAAACCCACCTCGTTCGAGCTACAAGATGTTAAAATGCCAAGTTCCATCTTCCTCAGCACATGACGTTAAACGGTGACCTCACCCTATGCTATGCACACTGGGTGCCCCGTCTCATACATTCTCTATGCCCACTAGTCTCCACGAGAGTGAGATATTTTTTCCCATGGAATGAAATCCTATTTATCGGAGAGGCATCCATCCATAGGGATAGAGAAACCACCCTGGTTTAAGCCCCTAGATTTTCTTGCAGGAGGTAGCACCCCTGATCCTCCTCTCTTCTTGGGTGCCAAATCCCTCTCCCACTGGGATTTTTCACCACCCGGGCCTCTATCCTGAAGTAAGTCCCAATCTCCACCTCCCTGGGTTTCTAACCACGCTTAAGCCCCTATTTCCTATTTAGGATACAGACCACACGTAATCCCCTATTTCCTTTTTGGGCCACTACTTATGCATCAGCCCCACTCTACTTCCCACATATGCACCTTCCACGACGTGATCGTCAGGTCTTTGCTGCCTCTTGTTTCTCACACCATGCGTGAATCATGTGGGGTTAGAGTAAGCATCAACCATGACATACTTTCTAGGTAGCCTAGAGTGTAAGCCCCACACACCATCCTAAACTACGATGTCTTTGATCCTTTCGAAGACAAGGTATGTAGTAAGCCTCCATGAGGTTCAAGAACACTACCCATTAGTCCCGACCATCTTCACATTGGTTCCCACACCATCCTGAACTACGAGGTCTTTGATCCTTACCAAGGAAAGATACATAGGAATCCTCCCCATGGTTCAGGACCACAAATCATTGGTCCCAAACATCTTCACGTTGGTTCCCACACCATCATGAACTATGAGGTCTTGGATCCTTTCCAAGGAAAGTTACGTTGGAAGCCTCTCTAAGGTTCAAGCCCAACACCCATTAGTCCCGACCATCTTCACGTCGGTTCCCACTCCATTCCGAACTACATGGACTTTGATCCTTGCCAAGGAAAGGTATGCAGTAAGCCTCCCTGAGGTTCAATCCCAACAACCATTGGTTCCGGGCCCCTTCACATTAGACCACCTTTGTCCCGCATGACATTAAACTGCATGCCCCACTTTTTTCATCCTGCAAGATGTTAAAATGCATCCAACATCCCAAACTATGTAGGTTTTGATCCTTTTCTCCTAGATAAGGTATGTAGGAAGCCTCCCTGAGGCTCAACCCCAACTAGCAGTGAGCCATTGAGACCCCATCCAACGGTAATCCATTGCAACCCCATCCAGCGGTAAGCCATTACGACCCCATCCAGTGGTAAGCCATTGCAACCCCATCCAGTGGTAATCCATTGTGACCCTACCCAACATTAAGCCACTGTCAACCCCATTCTATGGTAAGCCATTGTTAGGTGAACTATGATGACTTTGATTCCATACCACAAAGATACATAGGAGGTCTCTTCGAGACTCAAGCCCAACATCACTGTCATCCTCGATTCGACTCCATCTCATTCTCCACCACTTCACCTAACCATCCATCATCCATTTTTGTTCTTACCTGGTCCTCCACATACCGGTGGGATCATGCCACCCCATTCCCCATTCACTTTAACAACAATCGGGTAGCTAACCACGTGTTAGCCCAAAATCGGTGTTCCCTCCAGGGGTTGCCTCACCTGATCCGCTCTAGTCAGTGTTTTGATCAGTCCGATCCATCTCCACTATATGTTAAATCTGTAGCATACCCTATGTTAAACATAGGAAGATGAGGAAAAACTTAGATACATGCCTATTTTATATGATTCCCCACATTCGATGTGGGATTCCTCGGGCTTCCGCGGCCTCGAAAAGCCCTATAATAAGGGGAAGAAACCCAGACGTGCCAGTGTTCCAGCATCCAGACACACCAGTGATGTCCAACGTGACTACTACCCCAATTGAAGGTTGCTTCCATGACTGTACCCCTTGAAATTTCCCAAAAAAAGTAGTGTAATTAATTGGTGTTCATGAAGATATGGCACTGGGAAGAGTTTCACGAAATAGGTCTTAAATCTATAAGGGAGACCTAGAATATGTAACAATTTCTGAGGAGGAATCCATGGAAGGAAGAACCAACATCCCATCACCCGTTTAGATCAAGGAGAAAACTTCCTTGAGTAAGGAACATATGCTTCCCACCTTTGGAAAGTGGGAATGTGGGGAAACAAACATCACCGCCATCCTCGAACAAGATGGACACGCGCGCCCTGAAGAAAGTGTCAGAAACAAAAATGGTGAACCCGACGTGAAGGATCTTCTCCTCAATATGGTGATTATTAGGATTCGATTCATCATTCGAGTAGCATGTCACCAGATCCAGCTATCCGGCACCGGTTCCCACTAATAAAATTGTGGGCCTGGCGTGAAACTCACCAGAAGATGGGGCAGTCAAAACATTGGAAATTCCGATCTACGACATTGCTAGTGTGGATCCATCTTACCGGCCATGGAAGATGGAATGACACTGGGGCATTGATCATAGATTCCTTTCATTTCAACACTAATGGTTTAATCTCCCTGGTTTTTAAGAACTAAGCTATTGTAGGAATTCGATCACTGCCCGTCCACCGGCGCAGGGGCATGGGAAATGCCAACCCAGCAGTCTCGCGTGGCTCCACCGCTTTGGAAAAAATATCCACACCTAAAAATGCCAGGTACCCACACCCTATTTACCCATCTAAATTCATTTAGTAGAGAGTGATAAATGACCTCGTACGTCGGTACAAGGAAGAAGGGATTATCCTGACTCTGGATATGGATCGCCAGGATCTAGAGGCGTCTGCGCCTCACCACCAACACTGCCCCCAAGGGTCATGCAGAGAGACACTTATCCCCTCTCTAACTTACTATCATTTTGGGAGACTCTCCCCAGAATGCCTTAATGAATCTCTCTCCCCTACGCCAATGTGGTAAGAGATGTGCGGGCCGACCCGGTCAGGATCCCATTTCAGAGGCCCCCAAGGAGGGATCCCACTTGGCCACGCGAACACCGCCGTCTGATCCCAAAATTCGAGGAGAAAGTAAGCCATGCGCCTGCACTATTGGTCCCGGTCTGGTTGACCCGACGCCAGCGTCGGGCACAGGCTGGGGAGGACGCCCGCCAAGGGGCGTCAACGTCAGCAACTACTGTGGATCAGGCCACCGCTAACATATATCATCAACCCCTTGTGTATGTTGATTAGGGGAACTTGTATACCCGACCTGGATCGAGGTACCAACCGCCCCATGGGCAGGCTGGGTTGACTCTCTCGGCCCTTGGGGCAGGTAATGGCCGCTCCCAGTATGGAGTTCCTCCCATACCACCACCATGGAGAACGCGGGTCTATGCCGCTTCCAAGACCAGCATGGAGGTCCGCTTCATGCTACCCTTAGTCCAAATTAGGGACCTCCCCAAGATGGTTACACCAATCACAAAAGCCTCTCCCGTTTTCATTACATCGGGTATGGAGTCATCCCACCTGCCATAGACTGCCGGTATGGGGATGTTGCACATCTGGTCAATCTCTAGTTGGGGCCCTCCCCATGTTTTTAAAGCAGCCAAAAAAGGTCCTCCTCACCTCAAAAACTAGAGGGGTGAAGGATAGCCTCGCTTCAACATCACCCATCATGGAATCCCTACCCTTGTTCGGCTTGATGAGTATGAGGACCTTCCTCGCACTGATGTCTCCAGGGGAAATAAAAATGGGGGTCCTACCCACGATCCTATGGGATTGAGTGGAGGTCCTACCTTCTCCAGCACTTCCCACAAAGGTCTTCCCCATATCCCCTTTGATATATGTCCCGGAGCTCCTCGAACCCCGGATTTCTCTGGTAGAAGTCCTCTCCACCCCAACACCAATACGGCCGAAGGACCTCCTCATGCTGGGAATCTGCCTTGCCCTGAAGAACCATCTCATGGAAGGAGGGCGGGTCGTTGCCGCCATAAAAGGAACACTGAGAAGATTCGGACTGAGATCAAGCTAGTTTGTTTCTCAGATTCTGAAGCTGAATACGACTCAATGATGGAACCCTCACCCGGGTCCTCCGTGTCAAGGGCCGGGGCAAGAACAAGATGCATCAGCCTCGTAATCCTGGAATGAGAAGTCCACCAGATTCCCACCTCCCTCCACAGGTATATCCAAGAGGACAAAAACTTGGAAACCCTATAGGTTACGATTGTGCAAGCACCCCTGACATCACCATAAGCACTCTCTACCTCGACTAGAGATCACGAAGAGCTATTCTGGGGACCAATGGTGGACAAGCAACAACACGGTCCATCACCAGTAGCCCTAGTCCCTACACCAGGAACTACGACCGTCAGCCCTTCCTATCGCGATGTGGTGGATAATTCGCTACACTCTTCGGAGGATAGCCCGAGATGTGGTGGTTTGTCAGCTCGCTCACCGTATTCTCCATTGGCCAGCCTACCATCCCAGAAGTCTGATTTGGTACTGCTATCGGTTCCTCCACCGCCTACGGTTGACGAGTGTGGTAATGAAGGGATAGACCCTAAATCTGATCCAAGGCGCTTCTAGAATATCCTCGCAGCGGACCACTTCCCTGAGATGTTTTGGCCCATGGCAACGCTAAATTTATACACTCCAGAAGCCCTCACCCAAGAGGAAGTTGAGTGTTTCTTTAAAACCCTCTGGGCGATGCACTTCCGCCTTCATCACCAGTGAGTGGATTATCCGAAGATCCAAGCGCATTTTGAAGACATTGGCGAGAACTGCCATCTGGTTGATCTGTCCGAACTCCCTGTGGCTCAGCGCCCTGAGTTAGCAGACCGTCGTAAGGACCTCTAGCAAAGATTCATCCAGAGTTTTAAGGTACTACACAAGATTATGAAAGAGCCTTCCCCCCCATGTGCAGATCTGTGGCTGGGGGAAATATACTTCCCACCTCTTTAGTCCTATCTGGAGGCATCCCGACCTGCCAGGTGTTATCGAGGACATGCCCCTGGGTAGAGCCGCAGTCAACATGGACAACCTATTAGAAGAGGAGAATGAGCTTGAGCTCCTTGACGGGGACCCCCCTAAAGGTGTGCCACAACTATTGGACCCATTGGGGAGTGTTACTCTCCAACATATATGCTTTCTGGGTCTCCCCATGCCCACCTAGGCATTGGTCCTTAGTCGTAATCACGGTAAGGGTAAAGAGAATCTTGGAGATGTCAAGTCTTCCAACCTGTCTGGATCAGTGCAGAAGATGGAGGAAGACCCTGAAAAAGCCGTGTTGCATCAGAAACTTGCCGAACAGAAGAAGGTGGTCAGTGAGCTCCTCGCTGAATGCATTGTAGAGCGCTGGACGAACTACGGTGATCCTAGGCCAGGGTAGTAGGGGAAGACACAACTTCCCCTCAATGAATTGCCTCCAGTTGACCCTAACCATCCTACCCACACAAACAGGGTTGAGGCCAGAACTTACGGCAAGAGGGTGTGGTACGTATCGCCAAATCCTTCTGAATGATATAACAACCCTCAAGATCCAGCTCAGGCTCCCCCAGCTGCCTCACAGGTCATTTCACCAGCCGCCCCACGAGCCACTGGGCCACCTTATCATGTTGAAGAACCTGCCAATGCACTGGTGGTTAGGGACCCCCGTTAAGACAGGAACCCCCACCTAGATGATCCAATAACATCACTTATTTCCCCTCTCGAGGCATTAGAGACGCGACAGGTGGCTCTCCCGCCCGATGGCAAGCCTTATTCGGCATGGGTGGATGATATGCCAGCACCCTCGGGTTTCGGGAATCCCACATTTTCCCCATTCAACGGGACAGGGGACCCTCCATAGAACCTGGCCCACTTTACCTCAAGGTGTGGCCCCATGTTGGGAACTCCAGCGCAGCAGGAGGCTGCCAAGCTCTGATGTTTTGTGCATACATTGGATGGGCTTGCGTTTGTCTGGTACAACCAGCTCCCCATCGGATCAGTAACCGGCTGGGATGACCTCTGTTGGAAATTCCTCTACCAGTTCAGTTCGACCATGCGGAAGACAAGTATCGCAGACCTCATCAAGTGAAAACAGAGGCCTGATGAGTGCGTTGCCGACTTTGTCGCCCGGTGGAAAGGACTCACATATTCCCCTAACATGCCACTGACTTAGGAGCAATTGCTGATGATGTGCGTAGGGAACGTCAATATGGAGCTGGTCCCCTTTCTGATCACCTAGAACTATCCTGTGGGATTCTAAGACTTCTCTGATAAGGCCCAACATTCTGGCTACCAAAGGCCTTTGGGCCACAGGGCCTTCGGACCACCACAGGCCTTCGAGCCTCCGAGCCACAACGGACCAGATGTAGCCTAGGAAGATCACATAGGAGCAAGCCCCAGATGAGGATTCAAAGCAAGTAACATTCACCAGAGCAGATCTAACTGGATTGGAATGGCGAGAGTGTATGATGATTGCCATTGGTACTAGGTATCGTGCAGCTCTGCACAGGGCAATGCCTGCCGATCAGCCATGTGAGGTCGGGAGCTAGATGCCTTCAATGATGTAAATGCTAGGGAGGGGGAGTTATTATATTGTCGGGTCTTGGGCATTTGGGTCATGTATTAGGCATTGTTCCTTGGGCCTTCATGTCATGTAATGGGCCTTGGGCCACTGGGAATATGGGCCATTTTAGGGTTCCTCCTCAACCAATAAAAGGGGGACTATCCAAAAATAAATAAAAAACATCGAAGGCTTTCAGGCTGGGTTGACCACCAATTACCTATAAACAGTAATTATTAGTAATAATTATCCATAATGATTAATAATTAGTAATAATTTCTAATAAATAGTAACAATGTGTAATAATTACTGATAAATAGTAAATAATTATCGTTAATTAGTAAAAATTTGTCATAATTACTACAAATTAATAAAAATTATCAATAAATAGTAAATAATTACCAATAATAAATAATAACTAGTAATAATTAGTAATATTCAGTAATAATTAGAAATAATTAATTTTTATTAGTAATAACTAGTAATAACTACAAATATATAGTATATAATTTCTGATAATTAGTAATAATTAGTAACAATTAGTAATTAAAATTGGCTAGTCATTAATAATAATTAGTAATAATTACCTATCAATGAAATTAATTAGTAATAATAACTAATAAATAGTAAATAATTTCTGCTAATTAGTAATAATTAGTAATAATTACTGACAATTTGTAATAATTACTGATAAAGAGTAAATTAATGTTGATAATTAATAATAAATATTTAAAATTAGTAATAATTAATAAAAATTACCGATAAATAGTAAATAAGTAATAATTAGAAATAATTATCGATAAATAGTAAATAATTAACAATATTTAGTGATAATTACTAATAAATAGTAAATAGTTAATGATAATTTGTAATAATAAATAATAATTATTTATAATTAGTAATTACTACCTACAAATAGTAATTAATAGTAATAATTAGTAATAATTAGTAATAATTAGTAATAATTACCAATAAATAACAAATAATTACCAAAAATTGGCAATAATTACTAATAAATAGTAAATAATTAGTAATAATTAGTAATATTTAGATATAATTAGTATTAATTTATAGTAATGAGCAATAATTAGTAGTGACTATCAGTGATTAGAAGTAATTGACAACAATTAATAGTAATTTATATAAATTATGGATAATTAGTAATAATTAGTCATAATTAATAATAATTATCAATAATAATTAGTTTTAATTACCTAAAAATAATAATAATTAGTAAAAATTGTCAACAATTAGTAATAATTAGTAACAAATAGTAATATTTAGGAATAATTAGTATTAATTAGTAGTAATTAGCAGTATTTAGTAGGAATTATTAGTAATTAGCAGCGATTAATATTAATTTTAGATAATTAGTAATAATTGGTAACAATTAGTAACAATTAGAAATTGATAATAATAATTAGTAACAATTAGAAATAATTAGTGATAATTATCAATAATTATTAATATTTACCAGTAATTAGTAGTAATTAGTAATAATTACTGATAATCGGTAATAACTATCAATAATTTGTAATAATTTAGAATTCTTATTGACAATTAATAATAATAATTATCGATAATTATGAATTATTAGCAATAATTATGGATGATTAGTAATAATTAGTAATATTTAGTAATAAATAGTAATAATTTCCAATAAATAGTAAACAATTATAAATAATTAGTTATAGTTAGTAATAATTAGTAATAATTATTAATACTTAGTAATAAATATTAATAGTTATTGATAAATAGTAAATTATTTGTAATAATAA
The DNA here is from genome assembly GCA_963277665.1 of Viscum album. NCBI lineage: Eukaryota > Viridiplantae > Streptophyta > Magnoliopsida > Santalales > Viscaceae > Viscum > Viscum album. The sequence continues at coordinate 1,689,076,996 of OY728151.1, read as the reverse complement.
TTTATAATTAGAAACAATTAGTTATAATTAGTAATAATCAGTAATAACTACTAATGATTAGTAATAATTATTGATAAATAGTAATAATTTGTAATAATTAACAATAAACAATACTAATTGGAATAATTGTCGATAACTAGTAATAACTAGTAATAAATATCAATAAATTGTAATAATGAGTAATATTTAGTAATAATCAGTAATAAGAACCAATAAATAGTAAATAATTACCAATAATTAATAATAATTGGTTATATTTATTGATAAATAGTAAATAATTATCAATAATTAGTAATAATTATCGAAATTTGGTAATAATTAGTAAGAATTAATAATTATTTCTGATAAATTTTAAATAATTTGTAATAAATGTTTTTAATTATTGATAAAATGTAGATAATTACCAATAATTATTAATTATTAGTAATATTTAGTAATAATTAGAAATAATTACCAATAAATAGTAAAAATTAATAAGAATTTGTGATAATTTGTAATAATTAGTAAGAAATCATTCTATTCACCCTTATTTTTTAGTTAATAACAATTTATATAATTTAGTTATAATTATCAGTAATTATTGATAATTGGTAATAATAACAAGTAATCAGTGATTTTCTGATTTTTTAATTTTTTGGATCAACCCTTCCTTTCATCAGATTAATCATAAGAAATATTTATATTTTTTATTTTTTAACAAAAATATTGAATAAGGAAGTATATTTTTTTATTATGGGATGATTCAATAATTTATCACAGTAATCCAAAAGTTTCTGGTATAAATCCTATATATATTGAGGGTGTCAATTTTTTTTTATCATTTTCATCATAAAAAAATAGAATTTCTTTTAGATGGGAAAATTAAGTGTGCATGTAAGAAATTTGATATGAGAAGATTTGAAAAATTTTACCTCATTGGGGTTCATCTGTTGCATTTTAGTTTTCAGAAAGATTATGTTTTTTTGTGTCAATATATTGAATGAAATTTAGGAGAAGATACAAATTATTTGGTTCCAGATCCATCACAACTTCAAAATTTCATACATTAGGTTACTGGAGCGTCTTTTCCAAAATTATAAACTTAGAATGATAATTTAACTCCCGATTATAAAAAATATCAATTTTATGAGTTGCAGAAGTCTATTGAGGATTTCTTATATCCCGATTGAAAGATAAGAAAATTCAAAGCTGTTACTAAATTTATAACTATTAAATAAGGTAATGGAATTTCAAATAGTTATTTTGATGAAACATTTTCTTTAGTTAAATCAATGTTACTTGAGTGAAATGTGTTTCTTATAAATTTATATAAAATAAATAGGTTGGTCCATAATTTAGTTCTTGGTTATCAATAAAACCATACATGTTCTAATGATTGAATCTTATATTACAATAAATATGATTCATTTGTTAATTTTCATTAATGTGGACAATCATGGTATAAAGTTTCATAAAAAGGAAATTCCATATTTTTCCCATTAAATAGTTGAGGTATTTTCCACTTAAAACTATGTTAAAGTGTTTATTTATGTCTCACAACACAACATCATTAGTGAAATGGAACACATGATATTTCTATCAGTAAAAGATTAAATCATACTTGTAATAGTGATTCATTATTTTTTTGATATGGTGTATTTGTCTTTTTCTTCAAAATATCATGATGTGTTATTAGGCCTTTCTATTTATGGCTTATGTCCATTTGGTTCTTATAGTAGTAAATATTATTGATGGTCACTTTTATAGATCCATACAACTTAGCACCTTAGATGTTGATAAAGGAACAATATCTATTTTTGAAATTACTAATTCCATAACATCCAAAATAGAATATTGATATTTATTTTAATCAATTGATTGATGAGTTAAATTTATTGCGGAGTAATGGTTTCAGTAAATATGATGTAGTTATAAAATAGAATTTTATAACAAAATCCACATTAATGGGAAAAACTAGTGCCTTACCAATGCATGAAATGTTATTTGGTTGTACTACCAATGGTTCAAAATCATGTCAATACTATATGAGTGAAAAAGTGTTTTTTCTTTTCAAAGGAATAAAACCTTGTTTTTTCAACTGATATAAAAAAGTTTTACCAACAGACCATCCTTTCCAAATGAACAAAAATAATTTTTGAAAAGGTATAGTTGAAAGAGATGAACCTACAGAAATGATATTAGGTACTAATTTATAATATATTATCTCTTCATTACCACATATTATATTTGTACTAACTATAAACCAATAAAAAATAGATGACTTTGTGAAAGATCACAATTGGATAAAGTGGAGTATTTTTTGGGATCTTTCATACTGGTCAAATTTTTTGGTCCATCACAAGTTATATTTCATTAATATTTATAAGAACTATTTTGGTAACATATTTTATACCATTTTAGACACACATGGTAAGACTAAATATAATGTAAAGATACGATTAGATCTTTCCAAATTTACAGGTGTCTAAAACTTGAGTTATTTAAAAATAATTGATCACATAATTTAATGGATCCAAAAGTAAATTATGTAGTTTCAAAATAAAATTATTTATTATTCTATCATTAGATTATAGATTGAGGTTACCAGACTATTATGTCTCCAATTTGGTTCGATTTGTCAGAAATGGTCCTATTACTGGATTAAAAATTCATAATTATCATGTTATAATGGAATGACTAATACAAATTTTCCTTATAGGTTTGTTAAATTATTATATTTTGGATGTTCTGATAGATATATCATATTTGTTTGAGACATTTATGTTGTGATAGAGGACTATAATAAACTGTGTAGGTTGTAATAAGATATTGTTTAATTTTATATAAATTAAAAAAAGTTATGTTGATGTTCTTTGCTTCAATGGAACATTTAATATTACATTTTTCCATATGAAAAAATATGGAGGACCAAAATAGTTTTGATGGATGTAAATATACGAGAGATGGATATAGAAGTCAAAGAAAATGGCATATAACAAATCATCAATTAAATTTTCATTTTCATAATCATTTTTGAAAGTGGAAATTTCATTTTTCTGCTCTCATTATTTTCAACCTGAATATCCTTCAAAACATAATTTAATGGGTCATAAATATGGAAATATAAATGATGAAATGAAAAATAAATTATTAGTTTTTAATTAGCCTAAAATTGTCTTTGGTTGAGTTTAAGAACGATGGATTTCAAATGATGAGCAAAAAAAATATTATACATATGTTTTTCTCAATTGTGAAGAAATGTCAAAATTTTTATAGTGAGTGATACTTTCACCTATTCTCTATATTTTTTAAAAGTAAATTAATATTAATTCATTTTTAGATTATATCACGATCATATCAAGAAAGAGTTCACATAAATTACACTATATATTCTTAAATAATACTGTCAATGTAATTTTCCCTACTGGTTTTAAAGGTTATAAAATTAAAATTTTTATAGATGAACATATGAAATAAATTAATTAGTTTTTATATATTTTTTAATTTTATAGGTATCAAAATGTGCATATAAAATTGATAACTAATTATGTGTATTAATTAACCCACTATCAAAATTAATTAAATCTTATAATTCATATGTGGTTAATATATTTTAGTTTCATACACACACATATGGTCAATAAAAAACAATGAATAGTGGTATTTTCATGAAATGATGTCACCATAAAAAAAGTGAATTTGAATTTTATGGAACACAAGATGAAATAATTGATTTATGTTTTATGGTATATAATTATGTAATAATATTTAAATTTCATTGGTTTAATACTAATAGATGGATTCATGTTTATCCATTCCATGCAATCATTGGAATTAAATATAAAATCCTTCTTATAGTAAATAAACCAATTTTTCTAGCTCATCAAACACAAAAAATTTATTTCAAAAATTATTATTCTTCTTTAATATATTAGATCAACTTGTGTATTATAATAAAAATATAATCTCATGAAAATTAGTTTATAAAAATTCAAGGTGGTTCTGTTGAAGTGTAAGAAATAGAATTTTTCAATAAAAAACACCAAATACATCTTTTACTTGATGTTATAAAAATATCGATGATGAAACCCCATAGTTATGGGATGATGGTGTTGATAATGTTGATGAAATAACCAATGAACATGAAATAAAAAGGGATGAAAAAGCTAAATATCCTTTGAAATTTATGATGATGAGGCGGAAGATGAAGATATTAACCCCATCAAATAAGAATATGAGGTTATAGATGAATAATTACAAAATTACATGCCATTTATAGTTACAATTAATATACAATACTTGTTTTCAATTATTTACAGAAAAATTATTTTTGTGTCATAGATGGATGTATAAGATATCGGTGAAATATTCTATAATCACATATATTTTGTGATTTTTAGTGACTAACATGATGAATCATCATCCAACATCTAGGTTTCTACCATGACATCTTTGACTCATAGGGGCTCTAGTCTAGCCAGATTGATGATTTATTACCCTATTCCTATGTAACATTGGCCTCTTAATTTAAATCCATGCATATAGAGGTATGTTCAATTGTGTATTTTAGTTATTTTTCATTAATTATCACTAATTTTAATCAGTTTATTTACTAATTATTTAATTTTTTATTTTTCCCACCGTTTTTCACATATAGCTGTTAGATCGGGGAAGCGATTCTATGTAATTATTTTTTTAGACCATGGGTGACATGGGATAATTTTGACATTGATGTTTTTTATACCATGTTTGATCATTTGATGGTATGTAAATAAATAATATTTTTTTTAAATTTATTTAATTATTAAATTTCTATTATTAATTATTTGTAGGGTTTATGGTATCCCATCAATGATATCATGATATCCACCGTCTAGGAGTTATGGTAGATCTATATGAATGAATGTTGTTAACATTTTTTTCATAATCTAAGAAAGAGATCCATAGAGGGAGCTAAATCCAATTTTTTTGATAAGTCTCACCATATTCATCGACTTGATTACATCTCATCTCAAGTTTGGGATGGATTGCACTCTTACTAGATTGAAGATAGTTTTCAATGCTAATCATCATTAGGATAATAGTACTAGGGGAGATAGGAGGTGAACCATAGAATTGGTAGTTATACCTTTACTATTCATTGATGACACATAATAAGTAATTTTATTTAATAATTTATATATAATTTAAATTTAAATATATTATTTTGTGTTTATATAGGTAGTTGTATATCCCAATGATATGAAATTCAATGTTTTTAAGAAGATGCACCTTGATCCTACAATTGGAGATATTATAGGTGACATACAGTGTTAGACTATATCTAGTATACTTTTTTTATTTTAAAAATTAATTAAAATTAAAATTTTAAATATTTTAATTTCAAATTTTATTTTAAGGAGGAATATGAGGCTATTAATTCTCACAAACATGATAAGATCCAGACTGAGACTAAGGGTCATGAAACATGTGAGTCCGAATTTGATGAGCCATATTAGATGCAGGTGAGTCAGTATGGAATCGATAAAGACTAATTAGTTGGTATTTCTTCTTAATTGATGTCTACTAGTTATTATAGCACTACTGTGTGGTCATCATCTAGCTCAAGGGATGCTTGTTTATAGTCATCATCATCATCATCATCATCATCATCTACAGAGTATGAAAAGAAGTTTTGATCTCAAAAAGAGGTTATATAGGACATGCATAGAGAGAAATATGATCTTCATCAACATAAAAAACAATAGAAGGTAAAATAACTTCGATGGATGTAGTAGTATCACAAGAATATGATAGAGTACATGCGATAACTTGCACATGGTATAGGGATGGAGTTCCCTCCACCTGGTCCTTTAAATGATCCACCACCTCTACAGTGATTGATTATATATTTTTTTGATAAATATATTATGATAAGTTTCGAATCAGCATATTATGTGTAATATGGTTATTAATTTTTATGTCGAAGGTTTTATATATTTTGTTTTTTTAAATTTTATTGATTTTATTTTTTCATTTTTTGTGATGGAATCATATTTACGTCACAGTAGGTTATTAAAGATGAGTACAAATTTATATTACTTATAACTTATTACGATGGATATACAATTATCTCTCAAATGATAATTCATCATATTTATGGCATAAAAAATCTATTTACAATGGGGAATGTTTCATGCACAAAAAAAAATTACGATGGCTTGTCGAAAAAAATGCTTTTTACGATGAAATTTTTGGCTATAGGTTAATCATGATAGGATCCCATTGCAATTAACTATTTGTGATGGGATCCCATCACAATTGACCCAAAGTAAATATCTCAATTTTTAGTAGTGAAGGATTACATTACATAATATAAATTCATACGAGGTTGTTGTCAGTGCAACATTAACATATTTATCTATGGGTTCAATGACATGTTTGTCGATGTTAATCTAGGTAAGTAGAGGCCCCTTATAGTTGACTCGAAGTTAAATCTTTGGAACATTTTTGATGGATCAGAAGACCAAGAACCTCCATTTAATGAGGACGATGACTCGTCAAGGGATAAAAGTAATATCCTACCTTTAGTGGATTGCATGGACCGATGTCAAGGGAAAGTTCCTCACAACCCTCGCACGAATAAGGGGAAAAAGCATTAAAGACTTAGGGAAATGTATAGTGGTTCAAGGGAAAAAAGGAAAAGGGACACAAAGATTACTCTTACCTGCCAAAACCTATGGAAACTCGATCGGCCAAGAAAGGAAGGAACAAAGGAAATATGGGAGAAGATGGGGAGTGCTTTCAACTAATTCTGCACTCCAAGGAAGACATGCTTGAGTAAGACATACGACCCAATGTCTCAGAAGAGGAACTCAATAGGATTTACGAATGAAGGTTGAAAGTAGATGCTACAAAGAAGTAAGAATTCTGGATAGATAAGCAAGATAGAATTCTGGCACGAGGCTTTAACCACATAAAAATCAACTTAGAGGAATTTATCCAGACAATGGAAAGGATGATCTCCCATCTTGAAGAGCTCATAAAAGAATATCCAGGTATCCAAGTTAGTTCACTGCACTGGGAGATTCATAGAATAACTGGGTCAAGTAATATTAGCCTTGTGTTTAACCAATTTTTGAGCTCTTTCAGCACGTAGTTGTAACTTTTTGTGAACTCTGGTTTCCCATTTTTCCTAAAAATGGTTTTAATAAAAAATTAAACTTGGATGGATAGGCAGTATATCCTAATTCCACTGATAAGGAGGCCTAAATGGTTAGATAATAAGTGTATCTAGAATATTAATTAAATTTCTATTTGAATTTAATATCATAATAAATATTATTCTCTAGAATGAGGAATAATAATTATCAAGGTTACATTGATTTCATTAATTAAATCTCCCATTATTGTAGTTTGGAATATATGTGAGTTGAATATTAAATACATTTTTATTCACTAGTAATTGAATATAATATTCATTCATTTATTGAATGATTAATATTGAGATATTTATTTATTTAAATGAATATTTGTTATTCAAGGTTTGGTAAATGCTAAGGGGTATTGACAGGTTGAGGTAATGGTTTGGATGAAATGATATATTTTATTTAATATCATTTAAATAAATTTTAATTACTTAATTTAAGAAATTAAATTTGAATATCTATGATCTAGAAAATTTCATAGAATATAATAATGATAATATTATTATTATTTTACATGGGGTTTATTTAGTATTATCAATTGGATACAAGCCTTTGCATAATTTTTTACTACCTAATCCTCAATATATTAACTAGATTATATCATTATGAATGATATATCTTTTCTGTGGACAATGATATTCTCTATAGATAATTCTCATGATTACCTATAGGGAACTTCTCAATAATTCTATTAAGAATTAGATTCGATAATAATCCTCCTCCATCCCAATATTTAAAGAACCTGATATAATTTTTCATGACTAAAGTAGTTCTTATTTCAATCAATATAAAAAAATAGAAGATGATTGATACTTTCACACCAGAACACCATGTTCTATCAAGGATGTTCTAATGTTTATAGAGAATGTGTGGATATCACAAGAGGAATTATGATTTGGATTCTTCCTTAAAATGATTGTAAGATAAGTGGATCAACCAAATTTATCAATAAATAAATAATTATCAGTCCAACTTAATTATTATTATCTATAAATTAATTATAAATTATATTTGAAAATATCCTACCTATGAGAATCCTTTGGTTGTTTTCATCTATTTCTAAGTATTTTATCCAAATAAATCAGCAAAAAACATTATTGGTCGTGGGCCTGACCAATTACACTATTCCCTAAAACCTTAAAAGTGTTGGTTTTATAATAGACTATATTATTGATCACTCTAAAATCCTTTTTTGATATAATTTTTTGTTTTTTAAGACTTATTACATATATATTTAATTCATAAAATATGACTTGGTGACCATCTAATAAAAACCCTCACTAAAATCTAATATAAATTAACATCTATGAAGAAATATTTTTTGAATAATCGTGAGAATTGGAATAATATTCATAATGTTCAACTCTTTGAACAAGTATTAAAAATTATTTACTTCAAAAAATAAAATTCTAATATGTTAACAACTTCTTTTTTCCACTGAGAACTAAAACTAATATCATCATCATTATATTTCCTTGAACTTTTCCATTTAAATATTTCTTTGAGTTTATTTTTTTAATAAAATAATACTCCTTAGAGGAATCTCTTCACCAATATATAAAAAACTATTTAAGATATAAAGTGATTTTCATTTAGTGAACGGCTTGTTTATTATTATATATTTATACTTTGAAATTATTTAAGTCTAAACATACTCCTACTAGACTCTTAGAAACTATAATTTCTACAAAAATTCATGACAAGAAAAATAAAATTCTTTTTTTGGTTGGGAAATCGCCCTTATTTAATAAGGTTATAATATTTAAAAAATAATCCATTAATATAAAAATATTATATGGTATTAAATGTGTTTAGAAAAATATTTAGAAAATAAATTATCCTTAAAAATATTTCACTAAAGGGTGGTGGTAACTTTTCCCTTATATATTAAAAAATATCTTGGATAAACTATTTTATCCTCGATAAAACTAATTTTTATCATTATTTTATTTAAAAATATATTATAGTATCTAATGAATCATAGATAAAATTTATCAAATCATTATCTCATTTTATTCACAAATATTTTTTTATAAATAACTTTTCTAATAACATAAGATAAGTTAGATAAAATAAACAAGATTTATTTAAAATTTTTCAATATTTGAAGCAATCCATTACTTCCAACTCCTTGATGTAGAAACCCCTTGTTCTATCACTTTAATTCATACTTTAAACTCTAGTCATACATTTTTAACTCATTTAAATATTTAAAAAATATTCAATATATAGTTTTTATCATATACCATTATAAATATATGAAATGATTTATATAACATTAATATTTTAGGTGGAATCTCCATGGATTTTCTTCAACCCCTTCATGTATTTTGGTAAATTCCTCCTATAGTGAACACACAATGGAAACACTAACCATCCTTCCAAAATTCTCACTTAGGTTCAAATAACCCTAGATAAAAATTGGAATATCCAATAATTTAGTATCCAACCTATAATTTTACCCTTCTACACTTTAAATAAAATAATTGGGGCCATACCTCCCATTTTCTATTTTGGTATACTCAACATATTAATAAGATTTATTAAACGTTCATCAAACTCATTTATATTGTGTTTCATAATAAACTTTCACAATATTTTTGAAAGTGATGAGAGTGTGAAGTTAGTATAAAAATCATCCCATAAAGGAGAACTCATCCTCTATGATTCACTATTTTTCCCAATCATACTAAGTACACGAGCAACTAATAAAATTACTTTAAAAATCTTGCATCTAAACAATGATTTTGAAACCTCAAACCACTCATTACTTGTTTGTTATTGATAAATCCTTTCCAGTTTATATATCATCTTGAACACATCTATGTTCAAATGTAGATTTTTTAACTTAATATCCATGGGAAAGATCATAAGAGTGGAAACATACAATGAATATTTATTATACTTATCATAAGAATATAATACTATTTATTAAAAAAATTCACCAGTTGGTTACTCATGAATAGGTTACTCTAACACATATAATGTTTCCTTTTTTTATTAAAAACAATTATTTTGTTTTTATACTATAATAATTTTATTTAATTAATAGTTTCCTTCTATAGGATTGATCTCAAAGACAAGTTTTATGGTGATGATGCCATTTTATCTATAACAAAATATTTTATCATATGTGTATCATTTTTTACATTCATTTTCTAAGTACATTTATTAAATGTGACCTTATTTAAATTTTTATAAAATCCATATTCTATCATACCAATTAGGGATCCAAGATCTATATTTAACTAAGTAATGAATCTAAGTTTACATTTCTATCACCAATTATCTATTTCAATAGATATTCATTCCAATCATATAGAATATGTATCTGGGATAGTTGAGTGATTAACTCTTTACCCAAATCCATCATACAGATTAAATCAAATATATTTATCTAGTATCTTAACTATTGGAGTTTAGAAACTATTTATCATGATTTTATGTCTTCATTATCATGGAATCAGTTTCCAAAGGTTGCAAACTACTAGGATGGTTTAATAGTGCTTAGGGTGTTTTGTTTCAAAACTAATAGGATAAGATGTTAGGTCATCCCATAAAGGAGCTTATTTCCTATCCGAGGACTCTCTTATATATTAAAAACATGTTTCTAACATCCTTTAGGGTAAGAATATTAATGGCCCTTATTGTGAAAGTGATTTAATTATACCATGAATTCATTGAGAAAATTTATGAGGGGTTCTTTATTTGTTTGTATGAGAGGTTCTCAATTTTCTATTTCATTGATTAGTTATGTTATGGTTTAAATCCATACAACTGGTCACTCTAGAATATATAACAATTTAAGAATGTGGTAGGTATTTTGGAGTTAGTATAAGGCCTATGAAAATGGAGTCCAATGTATCCCTATTAATAAAATCATAACCCACTTAGTTTGAGGCCTTTTAATGAGGTACATAATATCTTTTATGTTCACGTGAAAGCAAAATTGTGTTTCTTTTTGAGTTCATGAAACCATGAAAAATGATTTGTCTTTTAAGGTTTTGCTTCTAGGAACAATGACGTTCTTTTTAAGGTTATACAATTTGGACTAATTGTGTCTTTTTGTTTAAGTTCATATGACAAGGAAATATTCTATGCAGTTTAAATATATACATAATGTACTACTAGGTGAAATACACTTATAAATGATTTTGTATTGGACTTATGTATGAGTGGACCATTTTGGTTTAACTAGAGAGATGAGTCTGGTGAAAGTAGGTTGGATTTTATACTAAGTTTGATGCCAAATATTTGTGTGTCATTGATTGGACCAATGGAGGTTGATCAAATGATTTAGATCTATGGATACTGATTTGGAGTATTAAGGATGAGCATCTTGATCTTGGAGAGATCCCACTGGTTCCTTTAGAAGAAGTATCTTCATTATAAAGTGGATAAATGATTGAATATACCCCAAGGTCCATATAGACTAGGGAGAAAAACTAATGGGTAACCTATTATCATGATAATACATGATCTAAATGTGGTATATGAATGTGCATAATAACCAAGTCATGTATGTCCGGAGGTTGGAGATGATGCCTAAATAGAGTATGATTTTTAGAAATTTGACCTTGATGAAATAGTGCTGGCATGATATTTGGGGATATGGGGGGGATATCCATAGTAGGGATCCTTCATGAAGTAGGTTACCCTATGTAAACTCTTATATGGGGATATACCGTTAGAAATTGGGAAAATGGTACATTTAGAAGCTCAAATTTTATATACAATTTAGGGATTTATGCGGTTTAATGTGGATTATAAGGAGTATAATAGTTTATGGATAACCACTGGTTATTATTTATATTAAAGTAAGGAATTTTTAACAGATTTATGTGGGAGATATAAGAACCTATACAATAGATTTACATGGTCTAGGATCTGAAATTATTAATAGGAGGGGACATTTCCATGAATAATTTATATTGGATGTCTCATATTATTTCATATTTAGATTCAAAGTCTATTCGAGGGATTTTTTCTCAAAAACCTTTGCAGATGAGGTGTGCTAAAAATGATGTTATTTATCAAACTTCATGCTCTAAAAATCATAGAGTCCCCTGAAATGTGTGTCAGGAGGAATATTTATATGAAATAGATAGCAGTTGGTGGATTATGAAATTTTGGGCTTTGGGTCATATAAGAAATCTATGGTCACATAAGAATCCCACTCCACTCCATTCAAAACCATGTGACTACATAAATTCTAGGTGGCTACATATGAAGTCTGCCTTCACACTACAAATGATGGAATAACCACATATGTTTTGTATGTCTTTATATAAATACCACCTTTTCAAAGAAAATGATGGTGGGGATAGATAAGAGTCTAGTTATCTCAGTGGAACCCCACCACAACTTCACAAAATATGAGTACTGATGCATCAAATCATACATCTGAAAAGGGGATTCACCCTTTCATGACATATGATAGAAACACACAAAAATATTTCATGATCGTATAATTATTATGTGATAACTAATGCTAATTTATGATAAAACTAATCCCAACATAAAATGTATATAACCATTTATTTGTAAAACCATTTGGATCCATGATCTATCAAATAAAAGGAAGAATTATTTACCCCTGTTGGTATGGGGAATGCTCATAAACTAAATTTTTCAAGTCTAAAAGTCATCTATAAGGTATTCAAAAATGCATCAAAATATTTAGATAGAATATATAGTATATTCTATCTAATGTGTTATCACCACTACACTAATATATTTGGAAATGTTTTTGAAGAATCTTCATCCCTCAGTGTATGAGAAATTGAGAAACACATTAAGATACCATTTACATGTTCTCCATGCACTAATATATCCTTTTGGACATTATTGAATCATGGCATTTTAATTATGTTAACATCATTAATTCCAAGGAAAAGTGAATTAAATAAATTTCTTGGTTCTAATATTGGCCTAGTGTTACCTAAAGATAAAAATGGGATTTAGTTACCTAACTCTTATGGTTATCTATTTTCATAATGTCTATCACATCACACCATCATTATTAGGTACCACAATATACATATTTCATCTTCTTCCTCTTTTTTTGATCCTAACTTTTTTATAACTGTGCTTAAATTTTAAGAGTGTTAGGAGGCGTTCCTAGAGAAGTTAGTGAGGGTTGGACATGAACCTGTAGCTAATAAAGCTATAGGTGGTCCACCAGCTCGTTGATAGGAGACACCAGCCAACCGATGGGATTGGACATGGATATATAATTTCTTATATAGCCACCAAACAATTTATAATCCTAGAATTTGGTATAAATTTTGTTTTTATCCATCATCCAGTCGGTGGGTCTCTACAAGCTATTCAGTGGTCTACCAGCTCCCTGGTGACATCAACAAGGATGGGGAGAGTAAGGTTATTAATGTATTTTCACCCTAGAGCCCCTATTTTACTTTCTAATGCTTATAACATAACCTAAACTAGAACCATTCAAACCTAGGGAGTCTATTTGGATGGTTTTGGCTCTCCCAACTTGAATTTATAGGGTATTGAAGTGATGATCAAATTTAAGACCCTCTTTCATTGAGTTTAACTCTGATTTGTTTTTAGTTATTATTCTTATTTATTTTAATCTTGTTTATTCCTATGGATAAACCATTTCAATTAGGATAATTCATTGGATATGGGTTTCTAATTTGGAAGTGTAAATCTAGGGATTTTACTCTTTCTTATTTGAGCCTTCCCTCATTCTAGCTTATGGATTCCTTCTGATCGTTGAATTATAATTTTTTCAAGGTAGTTGGTTTCATGAAATGAATTTCATCTATAAAAATATCTTGGTTTCTACTTGAAATTTATTCCTAAAATGGTTGGAAATATTATCTTGTGGATTTATATTGAAAATAAATTTAAAATGCTTTTAAAATCTAGATTTAGGAAATAAAGTTATTTTGTGAAATTATTTATGAAACAACTTTCTCCACTTTAGTGTTGTAGTTGAAAATGGTTTTAAAGAATTTTTTATATAGTTTTATGGGTTTTTATATTACTTATATGTGAAATTCCATTTGAATGATTTTAATATGGTATTCCCAACTAAGATCATTAATGTGGTAGGGATCCATCCTTAGGGATGAACTCCTACTGCCTAGTGTATTAAACCTAACCCCAATAGCCTAGATTTAGTGGTTAATTTATTACTTTGGTAGTAGGTAAAATCCCTCACATCACTAAGAATTGATCTGTTTATTAGACTTGAAGATCTAGATAAATACCTGGTACCCTTATTACATTAGTAATTAAAAAATATAACATAAAAATTAAAAGTAATTTGCATCCTTTAAATCATTCATCCATTTCATCATCAAATCATGGGGAAAAGTAAACAAATAAAGGGGTGATATAAAATTACCAGTAAGAGTTACATACATTAGAATCTATCTTTAGTTAATAACTTAAAATCAATTTGGAAAGGTAAAATAACTGAACACACATTCCATTTGATGAATAACTTTTTCACAATCTGAACCCATGAATAATATCATAGTGAAAATATCTTGGATAAAAATAATTGAATTCTTAATGAAATTATTAATTACTGGAAGTCATGTTTCCCAATCTCAAAATTCCATTATCGTTAAGAAATTTTACAAGATAATTTATTCTTTATGGGTAAAACCCCATTTAATTTGTTCAATTTATTTGTCTCGTGAGACTATTGATACATCAAGGGGATTTTAAAATATGGTCCACACCCATTATTATATGTAAAAATAATTAATTATATATCAAATAATTTATTTAATTAATTATTTAATATACCTTATCATGAAATATAAATATTGAATAAAAGATAAAAATTTAAAATTATTTCCCCAGTTAATCAAATCAATTTTAAAGTAAACACCATATATAAAAATGGTATATGGATTAGAAAATAATCATATCCATTATAGAAGAAATATGTATATTTAATAGAAATTAACTTTTCAATGAATAATTATTATAAATAAATCAAAGGGATAGTATATACACCATAGAAAATAAATTAGGTGCATAATATTAAAATATGCCTTAATGAAGTGAAATTGAGATGAAGTCCCATAAAAATATCATATCATTAATCAATGAATCAATTATGTTTATCCACTATAAATCCACATAATAAAACATAAATAATGCATAATATAATCAAAATTCATTTCACACATAACCTTATAATTAAATAATCAATGAAACAGATGTTTAACCCAATGAATGAAAATTGAGTTAAGAAATCCCTTACCACTTTATAATCAGTCAAATTGTATGCCCCATTAAAGTGATAATGATCAAATGTAACATTTAATAACATTTATTTAATTATATTAATGATATTATATATCAAATTGAATTATATATACACCACACACAATAAATAAGTGGTGAATAATGCATATGTCCCACATAAATAAAGGTGAGATGAGAAACCCTTACCTCATTCTTCCCTTTAGTGGTGCATAATTTAACCTCATTTATATTGGATTAAATAATGTTATTACTTTAATAAAGAACTATAATAATATTTATAATATATTATATGATTGTTTTATAACATATTAACTCCCATTAATTAATAATATTTAATCATTTTCATTGTTTTGGGTGTTAATTGCCTTGTTTTGTCATTCATATTTTGTTATGAATATCCAAGTTCTTTTGAATTGGATATATATACATCAGTTTTAGAATGATATAAATGTTATAAATACGATATTTAACCATTAAATACTATTCTATAACCATTATTTAATGTTGTACATGGAAAATGAACCGCATCGCATCGTGAAGACGATAGGCTATACGTACGCACGAGTGAAAATATCATTAAATTAATTGGAGAAATGATAAGGAAGTGGATGATATAATAAATTTAAATAATTTATATAATTTAATAATTATCATATATTTCAATTATTTACATAATTATAACCATACAAGTAAATTGGCGATGAAATACAAATTACACCACGACATGGAGATGGTAAGCCGTACGTACACATGCGCGGTGCTTTCATTTTTCATAGGATGGATAAAAGGTGGAATATGGTTATCCCATAATCATAAAAAATCTCATCATATATATAAAATTTTATTTATTACTTTATTAATGTAAAAATCACACGAAGATGAAGTAGAAGAAGAAATAAACTTGAATGAGAGGGTATAGACGATTACGTTGTCTTGAAGAATCCTATATTAGATCTCCTCTTAGGGACATGAGGGTTGGTATTTTTAGGAGACCAGCACATCAAGAACTTGGATAAGGAATTTTAAAATATATATTTTAATGGTTTGGTCAAGATATATGGCTCAAAGTTTTGTAAATAAGTGAGGGAGGAGGTTTCCTTTTATAATTGAGGTGAGGGGAACTTTAGGAACTACTCAAAATATTAAAATATAACAAGAATATTCTACATACAGATAATTCCAAATAGCCATTAAATGAAAATGGGATGACATTTTTTACCACATATAATACCCAATGGCCTTATTTATTATTTTTAATATTTTTTATTAATTTAATAAAATATTATATTAATGAAATATCATTATTGTTGAATTTAAAACTATTCATTACTATGAATTTAAAAACATAAAAAAGTTTAAAATTTTAAAAATCTATTTTATTATATCCCAGAAATGTTATTTTAATCTATTAAATTCATTTATTAGATTAATTATCTCAAATTAAATTTATTTTATATATTTTTAATATCATATATTTGATTTTACATTAATTTAATAATTGCTGCATCATCACTGTGAAAGAATTTAAGGTATTTCTTTATTTCATAAAAATTAAAAATTAATTTCCATGATGAGTATATTTTTTTTTCAAATTACTTTTTATGGTTGAATATAGCTTTAGGAAAACAATATATTAAAAATTTAATATTAATTAGAAACTTGAGTGCGAAAAGTTTGACTTTCTTTTAAATAAAATACTATAAGGGACTTAATATCAACCAATTAGATCCAAAATATCTTAAATTAGAAAAAAGTATGATTATGGTCTAAAATTAATCATACAATATGATTTATTCAAATATTTTGGTAATTTAATGGTTCTTATAATTTTAATTAAAATCATTTTGTTGATTTTTCTTATACTTCCATAAACACCACATCAACATTATATAGCATTAAAGCCAATTATTTTATAAATAAAAATTAAAAATAAATTATTATAATAAAAATAAATAAATTATAATAAATATAATCCTTTATATTCATTAATTTTTTATATTTACTCATATCCATGTGAAGACACCTTATTTAATTTGTTAATTTGAATTTTCTAGTCTTGCACAAGCATTGCACACGCATTCAGATAAGATTATTTTTTATATAAGTAAAAAATTAGAAAATATTAGTAAAAATAATAACTAATAAATAATATTTAATAAAAAAGTCTTTAAAAGATTTTTTAGCTCTCAATTATTATCTATAAGGAACCAAATTTCACTTTTCCAACCCTGTGCATGCACTGCGTCGGCACAGAAAACGATTTTCATATTTGTCATGAAATAAATTATAATTTAAAGGTTATGAATTAGTTTTATAGAATATTTTTATTATAATATCATTATTTATTCATTAAATAATTTTAAGAAAATTCTATAACATAATTATATCTTTACGACATCACAAAAGATACCGTATTTTATAAAAAAACTTTATTTTTTACTATTAACTGGAAAATAAATATTGACTGAAAAATATCAAAAATTCAACCTAATATAATTTTAATATTATGATTTAAATAATATAGTTTATTTTATCAAATAAAATTTATAAAATTTTCAAAATTTAGTTTTAAGACAAGTGTGCCAATAAAATGTAGCAAAACTGCCTTTAGAAAAAAATAGCTTCTTATTCACAAAATTGGATTTATTCTTATCTTATGACTATAAAATATATTGGATGAATTTTAAATTTTTTTTGTCAAATATATAATATATAAATTTCATAAGGTGGTTAAAAATATTCATTCCCACCAATTTTACGACTGGGTTATAATAATATTTCCTTGTTCATTTAAGATGGGTGTTGCATGCAACGTAAGCTATTGAAGAGGTTAAATTTAAAAAGATACATACCATAAAATATTTGGGTGTTAAATTCTATACTAATTCAATAAATTGTTTCCTTTAAATTCTAAATATGACTTCACAAATTAAATATTGAAATATGAAAATTCCTTTGTGGGAAACCCACATCATAAATAGGGTTAATAAAACATACTCTTAATAAGAGGAAAATGGAAATGTAAAAGTCACCACTAAATTAGGATTTTAAATTGGAGAACATTCATGAAAACATATACATGGAATATAAATATAAATATCATGTTTTGATGAATTGTGATAGCGAACATGGTCATAAGAAAGTTAACTGCCTCAAAATCATAAATATGTGATCCGTTAAAAGACTAGTGATTTCTCAATAGACAAAATATAAACTTACCATTTTTGTTCCAAAATCATTTTCTGAGAGTTGATGTATTCTTTTAGTATCTATATAAATAAACTGATAAATTAAACTTACTTGATTTTTTTAAATTTCATAATAATAATCTCATCATTTGGACATGCTTCGATCTATCTCTACTTCATTTCTTACATTGAGGAATGTATATTCCTGATGATTTTTTTATTCTTGAAGAACTATAGGTCATTAATTTGGCCTTTAAATATTTACCAAAATTAAAATGGTCAGCACATGACAAACTTTAACCTAAAATAATAATTTTGAAAGTTTAACTTAATCCATTCCATAAGTATTTAACCTTAAAATTCATCCAAAATATATCTGTCGACATTCACAGTCCAAAAAATTCACTAAATTCCCAAAATCAATCTTAACATTAGAGTGTCCAAACAACATAATGTATCTATTATTGTCACATACCAAGTATATGAATAAATTTATCACCTTAAAACCTTCAAGAAAACATGAATTCCCCTAAAAATAAAATCCCAAGTTTTTGAATATGTTCCTTAAATCCAAACATGTAGTAAACCCAACATAAATAATCAAATCACTAACCAAAAATATTCCATAAACATATCTTTATCATAAATAATATATTAATGGTTATCTTTTCTAGGTCATGTGTTTCCCAAAAGATCAACTTTCCACTAAATCATTTTTCTTCTCATTAGTACCATTCAAAGAGAACTTTTCAAATCCATAATGAAAAAGTACTAAAGTACAATCCTTATATATTTCATAATTATTATAACTATTACATACCTACCAAGATAATCCAATGGAATAATTCTTGAATCCAAACACATTCATATTAATCATTCCCCTTTGTCGGTGGTAGTAGCGCAATCTTGACCATGATTCATTTTCCTCTTTTGGGGTATATTCATTTGATGATTGAGACAATGCTTTGTATAATGTCCCATATCCTTGCAGGTGAAGAATTTTACATTGGAAACATTTTTATTTCCCTTTTGAATCACAAGAATATTGTCCTTTCTCTCTAAAATTTTAGCAAACACACATTACTTTTAAGTAAGTACCAGGGTATTTCTTTCTATAATTATAACATATGGGAAAATAATTATTTCTCTGGGTTACATTATCTATCTATTTCCCATATTTCCTATGGTTATTGTACTTTCATCTGAAGCCACAATACTTGGGGAATTATTTATCTATATCATTATTGTTAGGCTTTAAAAGTATGTAAAAGTGTTAAATTAATTTTCTACCTTTTAAATTATGTTTCGATAAATTACTTTGAATTTATGTTAATTATTTATTTTTGGAAATCTGGAAAATGAGTCACCATTGGAACGAGTCACTAGTGGGACAAGTCACTATTGGGACGAGTTGCTGTTGGGATGAGTCACCATTGGAACGAGTCACCGTTGGAACAAGTCACCATTAGAATGAGTCACTGTTGGAACAAGTCACCTTTACAACGAGTTACCATTGGAACAAGTCACCATTGGAATGAGTCACTATTGAAACGAGTCACCGTTGGAATGAGTCACTGTTTCCAACCACCGTTGGCTTCATACAATGGTAGGTCAGTAAGTCACCATAGGACTTCCAATGGTGAGTAAATTTTTTTATTGTTTAAGATGTTTATTTTTTGTTCATAGATAATCATGATGTAGTTATTTTTGTAAAATTATTATTTTTTCTCTTAAAATTACAATGGTATGTTAAATGAGTCACCATTTTCTTTATGCAAAGATATATCAAATGAGTCACCATTGGTCATCCACCGGTAAAATAATTTACGTAGTTAAATTTTATTCCTAAAAATTTATTTTTTCTTAAATTTTATTATTTGGATGTTATAAAAATGTTTTTATTATTTAATGATTGAAATAATTATTTCAATGTGTTAAAATGTTTTTATAAGAATTTATACAAGTAGATTAATATTTCAAACGATGATCTATTTAATTGCATATTTGCTGCATGTTTGAAACCGTTATTTCAATTGATTAATTCATTTTTTTAAATTCTAATTTTATTAAAAGTGTTTTAATACTTATATTAATTATTTTTGTTAATATTTTATGCGATTTAGTAACCTAATTGTTTTATTTTTGAATTCACCATGTTTCTATATCACCTGATTGTACCGAATTATTTCTATTATTTTTTAACAATTGTTATGCAGTGAGTAAATATAAATACATGATTTTTGGATTCTATTTAAATGTTCATGGAGAACCGTTTAAAGGGAATATTCTAAAAGGGGCTCTTTAGATCATTCGGAATATGTATAAAACCCCATACAATGATAACTGTGTGATACTTCAAAAATACTTTTTTCTCTTTAATCTATTTTATAATCATATATGACTTAATCCAACTGTTGTGATCACAAAAGGACTATATCTTCTACATCTATTCCTTCAGGTGACCCACAATCTTTTTCTACATACAAAAAAAAACAATTAGATCTTATGTTACTTTTCATTGTTTTTGTTTAAATCATGTAATTATGTAATCTTATATTTGTAAGTTTTTCATGTCTAGTTTATGAATTTTCCCTTTAAAAGAAGGTTTTCTCATTATACAATTATTATACCACCTAAAAAAAGGCTTGGGTTGTGACTTCTGAACAAAATCTAGGGAAACCGAAAAGGGTATTCTCCTGTAGCAAAGAATAGGTTGTGAATCCGGGTGTTGTAAAAGGCACAGTCTATAATGGGTTATCACACCATTAGAAGTTAGGTTTAGTGGGTATTAGTTCCCTCAAGTATTATAGGAGATTTATGAATGGACTAAGATATTTAAATATGAACAACTATAAAATTTCTTTATGTTAGTGTTCTTTATTTTTTCACTACATCCATTTATTCACAAGAATGCTACACCCCAACTGTTTGATTTTTTGAACTCTAATAATTATTGGTAACTGTGTTTAAAATTTTTAAAACGATTATTCACCCCCTCTAGTCTTTTTTACATACATATAGAGATCCAACAATTTTCATCATAGGAGGTTTGGTTGTTGGAAATATATGTATTTTGTTAACATAAGTATTTTACTACTTATTTTACTTCACTGTGCTAGCCCGAAACTCTATACTTAACATTTTAAGAATCAAAAGAAGAGATTTATTTTATAATGGTTGGTGTCAACACTAATGATGGATAGATACCACAAAATCCCAATTCTTATATGGGAGTGAATACGGTTACTAGAAGGAAAAAATCGAATCTTACTTGAAGCAATTAAGTGTTGAACATTAGACGATACTGGAGAAAGAATACAAGTTACCTAATTTTGATCCAAATACTCTTACTAGAAATTACATGGTGAGATATGTATTGAATTACATGGTCAAAATTATTTTGTACTATGATATTAGTAGGAGTGTATACAAACATGTATCAGATTGTAAGACTACCCAAAACATATAGTGGATTCAATAGGTGACCCATTATGAAACTGACATGATCAAGAGAACCAAGTTGGGAATGCTTCGAGTAGAATATCAAGATTCAAAGATGCGTGTTGAAGAATATATGAACCATATGTTATATCGGTTTACAAGAATCACTAATGGGATGAGTGGTCTTGGTGAACCATTGGATAACACTGCTCAAGTGTAAAGAGTATTTAGAGCTCTTCTAAAGAGATATCATGAATGTAATGTGTCCATCAACGAGAGTAAAAACCTCAAAGAATACACTCTGGATGAACTGATTGGATCCCTAATACAATATGAGCTTCAGTTAAACAACATTTTAGATAAGGAGTCTACCAAAAGAAAAGGTATTTCATTTAAATCTAAAATTATTGATACCTATGATGCCTCTAAATCTGAGTTTCAGGATAGTGACAAGGAGATGACACAGTTCAGTAAGAATTTTTTAAGTACATGAAAAACAAAGGTGAGAAGAGGTCATTCGAGAAGAAATTTAGTAATGAAAATAGAAAATATAACTCTAACAATAATAATGATGCTTCCAAACTAACCTTTATGAGTGTTGTAAGAAAGTTCATATAAGAACCGACTACCCAAAACTCATACATCCCAAGAATGAAAAAGAGAAAATAAGGTAAGAGAAATGAGATTTGTTTAGAAGTTGGGATTGCTCAGATAGATCTGACAGTAGTAATGATTTGAGATGTGAACAGGGGATAGGGAACTTAACCATGATGGTCATTCAGTATAAGGTAAATAAATCTATTTCTACCCATTTAATATCCCTCACTATTAGGGATATAAATGATTTATATGGAAATGAAATTGAAATGTTTTATGATTCATCATATTATTCTGATTTCGAAAAAAATAAATCTAATAAAATTATTAAATAAATTAAAGAATTAAATAATGATGGAACAAGATTAATTGAAAAGTGTATTGTGTTAAAATCAAGGAACAAGAAGTTATGAAAAGAAATTATTTCTTTTAAAATGAAATGTGAAAATATTGAAATCTATAATTCCCAGAATAATAAGTCTATAGAAGATCAAAATTATGAACTGCATAAACTAAAGGATGAGAGTGGAAGAATTAAAGATATTATAGTTGTTAATAATAAAAGTCAAGATAAAATATTTAACTTGATTATTGATGACTTAATGAAAGTGTAAAATAAATGTAAGAAACTTAAACCAGAAAATAAGACACTGAGAAATACTCCATCTAGTACACATAAAAAGGTCTTTTCATATTTAGAAACTATTCAAAAGGAAAAACTATCTTTAAAAGATGAAGTAGTAAATATTAAAAAGGAATTATATAACTTTATAAATGGTAAACAATAGTATGATAAGATGATGTCTTTAATGAGAATCAGTCACAATAAAACTATTTTTGGTTACAATAGTTTTACTCATAGTTTATGTAAAAATACATTTGTTAAAAGCTAGAAAGGAAGTATTTCAAGAATAACATGTTTTAAATGCATAATGTAAGGACAATATGATAATGAGTGTTCACTAAGATTCACAAAATATTTGGGAAATACCAAAACTTATATTTCAAATGAATCACTTTGGAATCAACCCTCTAATAAATTCTTTAAATCTATATGGTTTTCAAAATTTTCTACTACTAACCCAATTGGACCCAAGTTGGGATGGGTGCCAAAACAATCTATTGATTGATTAATTGCAGGAAATCTATCTTGGAAGTCTAATAGACTCATGGTACTTAGATAGTGGCTTATCTAGGAACATGTTAGGTAATATCAAAAAATTTCTATCATATAATACATATGATAGTGGCCTTGTCACTTTTGGAGACAACTACAAGGGACATATTAAAATTATGGGTTAGGTAGGTTTTTCTAAAACTATAATAATTTAAAAAGTAAAATATATAGATGGTTTGAAAAATAATATTTTAATTATACCACAACTCTATGATGATGGTTCAAATTTTGTTTTTGAAAATGATAAGTGCAAAGTTCTAAAAAATAACCCAGTTCTATTTTTTGCAATTAGAAAAGAAAAATTTTACTCTATTAATATTTATGAATTAAACAAATAGAAGGTAAAATGTCTTAGTTATTTGAAGAAAAATGATGTACTATGGTATAAGAGGCTTGGGTATTCAAATTTCATATTATTTCATAGACTTTCAATGCATGAACATGTTCTGCAACTACAAAATCTTTAAATAAGAAATTCTTATTTGTGTGATTCCGATTTGAAAGGTAAACAATACAAAGTAATATTTAAATCAATTAATGTTGTAGGTTCTGATAAATTCTTAGAATTACTACATATTGACTTGTTTGGACCAATTCGAACTTCTATTTTAGACAGTAAAAGATACATCTTTGTTATTGTAGATGATTATAGTATATTTTTATGGATTTATTTATTGTCTCAAATAAATGAAACTTTATCCAAATTCTCTTGTTTGTGTAAACAGATTCAGAATTTCAAAAATAAATCAATCGTCTCTATCATAAGTGATAGAGTTGGTGAGTTTATGAACTTATAATTTGATAAGTTTTGTGAATCTAATGGCTATAAATATTTCTTCTCATCCCCTAAACACCATAACCAAATGGTGTTATAGAAATAAAAAATAGGTCCATTCAAGAAATGGCTAGATCCATGAAAATGGAATATATTGTTCTAATATTTTTAGGAAGAAGCTATAAATAAAGCTTTACATGTGTTAAATAGAGTATATATTAGACCCTTTTTAAATAAGACCCCTTATGAACTCTTGAAAGGTTATAATCCTAAATTATTCTATTTTAGGGTCTTAGGGTGTAAAGTGTTTATCTTAAATACTAAAGATAACTTAGATAATTTTGAATCCAAATCCTGTGAGGGAATTTTATTAAGATATTCATATTCCAATAAAGATTATAAAGTTTTTAATAAATCTTATTTAGTTATAAAATAATATGTGCACATAAAGTTTGATGAAAATTTCTCTAAAAATTAGGATTCTGGTTCTATAACTGAAATTGATGAATTTAGATATTTCAATTTTGGTGAAGATAATTTTCATGATAATTATAGTGCATTAGTTGAGGGGGATCATGCCTCTTATCAAATTGATCTAATGGAATGGAAAAATCATAAAGATCACCCAGTTGATAAAGTAATTGGACATGTTGAATCTGGTTCTCAAACTAAAAAATATGCTATGATTTATTGTTTTAATTATGCTTTTGTAGATGATTTTGTTCAAACTAATATTGAAAATCATTTAACTGATTCAAATTGGATTAATTCCATGCATGATGAGTTAAATTAATTTGAAATAAATAAAGTTTGGTACTTGATTTTTTTCCTAAAGGTAAACCTATTATTTGAACCAAATGGATTTTTCAAAATAAACTTGATGAGGTGGGAAATATTGTTAAAAATAAATCTAGACTAGTAGCTAAAGGTTATTCCCAAGAAGTGGGTATTAAATTTGGAGGTTCTTTTACTCACATTTCAATTTTGGAAGCAGTTATAATCCTATTACACTTTTATAAATTTTAAAATATAAAATTATTTCAAATAAATGTAAAATGTTCTTTTTTGAAAGGGAATTATTTTAGAGGAAGTCAATGCAAGACAACCTACTGGTTTTTAATAAGATGGGTTTCCAAATCACGTTTACAAAATTAATAATGACTTTTATGGTCTCAAATAAGCTCCAAGATCCTGGTATGAGAGACTTGCATAGTTTTTACTTAAAAATGATTTTTAAAGGAAATATTGATCCAACCTTGTTTATCAAAATAGTTTCAAATGATTTACTACCTTTTCAGATTATTGTAGATGATACAATCTTTAGTTCAACAAATTATTATTTGAGTAATTATTTTTCTAATCTTATGAATACTGAATTTTACATGAGCTTGATGTGTGAATTAATGATTTTCCTTGAATCACAAATTAATCAAAGGAAAGATGGTGTTTTCATTAATCAATCTATATAGGAAAAATATCTTGTAAAATAATTAATTTATATTCTAGTAATGCTATGAAAACACCCACGAGTACTAATTTTAAATTAGACTTAGATGAATCTGGCAAGTCTATTAACATTAAGCAATATATAGCCATGATGGGTTGTCTTTTATATATCACTACTTCTAGGAAAAATATCATATTTTTTGTATTCTTGTATGCTAGGTTCAATCTATCCCCAAAGAAAGTCACTTAAATGTTTTTAAAAGAATAATAAGATATATCAAAACTATTATTGGTAATTTTTTTTTATTCAAAAATGAACTATTTTGATTTACTTTCATACTATGACTCTGACTTTAGAGGTTGTAGGCTTGATAGAAAGAGTACCACAGGTATGTGTCACTTTCTAAATAAAAGATTAATTTCTTGGAGCTCAAGGAAACAACTATCAGTAGTGCTATCAATAGTTGTGGATGAGTATGTTTCTGCTACTAGCTATTATTCCCAGAGCATATGGATGAAACAAACTTTTCATGGTTTCAATATTTGTTTTGATAAAATCCCTATTTAATGTTATAATTCTAATGATATTTCAATTTCTAAAAATCCTCTTCAACATTCTTCAACTAAACATATAGATGTTATATTTCATTTCTTAAGAGATCATGTTAATAAAGATGATATTTTCATGGAATTAATTCCTTTTGAGAATCAGTTAGTAGATATATTCACAAAACCCTTAGATTCTGCTAACTTTTAAAAATTTAAATTCAAATTAGGAATGTTAGATGCTTAAATTCTTTGTAATTCACTTTATTTAATTTTTTTATAAATTATGTTCACAATTTTTTGAAAAAAAGGAGAGTTTTTGCTTAAAATTCAGTTTAATTTTGATAATTTTAAAAAAGGGGGATATTTATGTTGAAAATTTAATTTTTTTTCACATTTTATAATTTTAAAAAAGGGGGAGTTTTTTAGGATTTAAAATTGTGTAAAAGTGTTAAATTAATTTTCTCTCTTTTAAATTATTTTTTGATAAATTAATTTAAATTTGTGTTCATTAAATTTTCAGATATATATTTTTTGGAAATCTGGAAAATGAGTCACCGTTGAAATGAGTCACCATTTAAATGAGTCACCATTGGAATGCGTCATCGTTTGAAGGAGTCACCATTGGAAGGAGTCACCATTAGAATAAGTCACCATTGGAACAAGTCAACATTGAACAAGTCACCATTGGAATGAGTCATTGTTGGAATGAGTCACCATTGGAATATGTGACCATTAGAATGAGTTACTGTTGGAATAAGTAACCATTGGAATGAGTCATGCTTGCTATCCACCGTTGTCTTCATACAACAGTAGGTCGGTAATTCATCATTGGACTTCCAATGGTGGGCAATTTTTTTTATCGTTTAAGATGTTTATTTTTTATTCATAGATAATCATGATTTAGTTAGTTTTGTAAAACTTTATTTAGTTTTTTACAAAATAACAATGGTATTTCCAATAAGTCACCATTTATTTATGCAACGATATCTCAAGTGAGTCACTGTTGGCCATCCACTAGTAAATAAATTCACTTAGTTAAATTTTCTTCTTCAAAATTTATTTTTTATTAAATTTTATTATTTGGATGTTAGAATAATGTTTTTATTATTTAATTATTGAAATAATTATTTTAATGTGTTAAAATGTTTTTATTAGACTTCATACAAGTAGATTAATATTTTATACGATGCTCAGTTTTAACACATATTTGCTGTACATTTGAAATAGTAATTTCAATTGATTAATTAATTTTTTTCCAATTCTAATTTTGTTACAAGTGATTTACTACGTATATTAATTGTTTTAATTAATATTTCATGTGATTTTATGGCCCAATTGTTTTATTTTTGAATTCAATATTTTTTTTATCACTTGCTTATAGTGAAATTATTTCTGTTATTTTTTAACAAGTTTCATGAAGTGAGTAAATATAGATACACAATTTGTGGATTCTTTTTACATGTTCCCAATGAATTTTTCAAAGGGAATCCTATAAAATGGGCTATGGAAATCATTCGAACGACGTAGAGAAACTCATACAATGAGAACTATGTGATACTTCAAAAATACCTGCTATTCTCAATTTTTTTCGTAATCATCTGTGAATTCCTCCATCTACTGTGATCAAAATAAGGATACATCTTCTACATATGTTCCTTCAAGTGACCCATGATCTTGTTCTACATACATCAACAACAATTAGATCGTATTATTATTTTCATTATTTTTGTTTAAATCTTGTAATTATTTAATCTTATAATTGTAAGTCTTCTATGTCTAATTTATGCCTTTTACATTTAAAAATATGTTTTATCATTCTCTGGTTATTCTACCACCCAAAAAGAAGGCTTGGATTGTGACTCCCCAAAAAAATTTTGGGTTATAGGCAAGGGTAGTCTCCTATAGTAAAGATTAGGTTGTGACTCTAGGTGTTGTAAATGTCAGAGTCTATAATAGGTTATCATACCTTTAAAAGTGAGGTTTAGTGGGTACAAGTCTCCTTGAGGAGTATATGATATTGATGAGTGTACTAAGATCATTAGATCTGAACCACTATAAAAATTATCTGTGTTCATGTTCTTTATTTTTATTCTGCATCAATTTATTCAAAATAATGCTACACCCACAAGGTTTGATTTTATAAACCCTGATAATTACTGGTAACTGTGATTAAATTTTTAAAATGACTATTCACCCCCTATAGTATTTTTTTCATACTTATAATGATCCAATACTTATCACATGATACTATGTATTCATATGATGAGAATGTTTAGGAGACTAATTACCTTTAAAATATTGGATTAAGACCATAAAATATATGATTATTCTTACTCTTTGGATCACATGCATTGGTGAGGTTTCCATTCCATCTTCTAGGCACTATTTCTAAATGATTACATAAACTAGATTAGGCCATGTCATTATGAATAATCTCAAAATAGTGAAATAATTAACACAAAATTAAAATTTCTTGTGTATCTAAACTCATAATCATAAACATGGTTTCTTTTTAATGTTATTATATACTTATCCTCAAATTCTATAATAGGGTCATGTTCCATAATCTAGTTCCTAAGGTTTCTACTGAACATTCTTTGATACCAACTTCAACAACCCCACCCCAGTAGCCCATAGTTGGTGGTTTCTTTATTACATTGGCACTGGGTACAAGTGACCACATCACCAAGGATGTATTATTTTAGCAGTCTTAAAGAACCAGAAACATACAAGGTAGCTTTATTACATTAGTAATTAAAAAATAAAACATAAGAAATGAAAGTTATTTTCATCCTTGAACCCATTAAATAATTACATCTCCAAATACCATGGAAAAGAGAATAAATAAAAGGGTTATCTCAGATTCCTAGTAAGAGTTACATATAGTGGAAGCTATGTTGAATCAATAATGCATAATAAATACGGCCTGGAAAAATAACTGAACACACATGCCATTTAATCAATAACATTTTCATAATCTGAATCCATAGATAATATCATAGTTAAAATATCATGGATAAAAATAACAGAATTCTTAATGAAATGCTTAATTATTGGATTTTATGATTCGCAAGAACATAATAACTCTACCATCAAGAAATTTTCCCTAATAGTTTAATCTTTCTGAGTAAAAACCCATTTAATTTGGCTAATTTATTAATCTTCTGAGACTACCGATGCATCAGGGGGATTTTCAAATACGGTCCCCATCCATTATTTCATGTATAAATAATTAATTATATATCTAATAATTGATTCAATTAATTATTCAATATTACTTATCAATAAATATATATATTGAGTAAAAGATACAAATTTAACATTATTTCCCCAGTTAATAATATCACTTTCAAAGTAAACACCATATATAAAATCAATATACAACTTAAGAAATAGTCATATCCATGAAACAAGAAATATGAATATTTAATAGAAATGAAATTTTTAATGAATTATGATAATAAATAAATTAAATGGTAAGTATATACAAAATAAAAAATAAATTAGGTGTTTAATATTAAAATATGCCTCAATGAAGTGAAATTGAGATGAATTCCTTTACAAAGATCATATCATTAATCAAGTGAATAGTTTATATGTATCCACTATAAATACACATAAAAAAGTGGAAATACAACATAATATAATAAAATTTCATTTCACACATAACCATATAATGACATAATAAATTAAATAGAAGTTTAACCTAATGAACGAAAACTTAGTTAAGAAATCCATTACCACTTTGTAATTAGTCGAATCATATGCCCCTAAAAGTAATGATTAAAAAATTTAACATTGAATACCATGAATTTAATTAATTTAATGATATTATATATCAAATGTAAGTATATATACCCCACCCACAAGAAATAAGTGGTGAATAAGGCATATGTTTCACAGAAATAAAGGTGAGTTGGGAAACCCTTACCTCACACTTCCCTTTAGTGGTGTGTAATTTAAAATCCTATATAGTGGTTTAATTAATGTTATTAAATTATTAAAAGATCATATTAATATTTATAATATCTTATATGATTCTTTTATAATATTTGGACACCCATTCATTAATAATATTTCATCATTTTCATTGTTTTGGGTGTTAATTTCCTTATTTTCTCATGCATACTTTGTCATGAATGTCACAATTATTTTTCATTGGATATAGAAAAATAATGTATAGTGTTATATTAATGTTATAAATACCATATATAATCATTAAATGAAATTTTATAACCATTATCTAATGTTAAACATAGAAAATGAATCACATGACATCATGGAGACAACAGGCCGCACGTACGCACGAGAAACGATATCATTCCATTAATGGATGAAATGGTAAATAAGTGAATGATATAAAAAATTTCAAGAATTTATATAATTTTATAGTTATATTATATATCCATTATTTCCATCATTATAACCGTCCAAGTAAAGTGGTGCTGAAAGGAAAATTACATCATGACATGGAGATGATAAGCCGTACCTATGCACACACAATGCTTTCATTTTTCATAGGATGAATAAAAGGTGGAATATGGTTTCCATTTCATCATATTAACAAATATACATATAAATGGTACAGGAGTTATTACTTTATCCTAGAAATAATACATGAATAGGAAGTAAAAGAAGACATAAAATTGAATGAATTGGCAAATACGGTTTCATACTCTTAAACAATTCTCCATTGGATATCCTCTTAGTGACACTAGGGATCGTCTTTTGAGGAGAAAATAACCTATATAAATGGTATAAGGAAGTTGGGAAGAGAAATTTTAAGGTTTTGATCGAGATATATGGCTCAAATTGCTGTGAATAAGTGAGGGAGGAGGTGCCCTTTTATAATTGTGGTGAGGGGCACTTTAGGATTTTCAAAAAATTTTTAAAATATAATAAGACTATTCTAATATAAATAATTACAAATAGCCATTAAATGAAAAAGGTATAAAATTTTAGACCATATCTAACCCCCTATGTAATTATTTAATATTTATATTGTTTTATAATAGTTTAATAAAATATTAAATTAATGAAATATCATTATTGTCAAATTTAATATTATTCATTACTATGACATTAAAAATATAAAAAAAATTCAAATTCAAACCAAATATAATATTATATACTATAAATTTAATGTTCATCTATATAATTAATTTATCAGTTTAATTATCTAAAATTATATTTATTTTAAAATTTTAATAACATTTATTTGATTTTTCTATTAATTTAACAAATATTGTATCATCATTATGAAAGCATTTAAGGTATTTATTTCTTCCATAAAAATTAAAAATAAATTTCCATGTTTAATATAAATCTTTATAATTAAAATTATTATTTATGATGTAATATATATTTTTGAAAACCATATATTAAATTTTTTTACTAACTAGAAATTATAGTGTGAACAATTTGACTTTATTTTAAATAAAATACTATAAAGTACTTAATGTTAACCAAGTGGATCTGAAAGGTCTTAAATTAAGACCAGGTATGATTATGGTCTAAATATACTCATAAAATATTATTTATTCAATTTTTTGGATATTTATTAGTTCAAATAATTTTAATTAAAATCATTTTATTTATTTTTCTTCAGCTTTCACAAACACTGCGTCAACATTTCATATGAATCAATGTTAATTATTTCATATATAAAAATTTAAAAAAAAATATCATAAAAATAAATTATTTATGCTTAATATAATTTTTTATATTCATTCATTGTATATATTTAATGATATCCATGTTACGAAAACTTATTTAATTAGTTAATTTGACTTTTTCTAGCCTTGTGCAACCATTGCACAAACATTCAGATAAGATTCATGTTATATAAGTAAAAAATTCCTAAATATCAGTAAAAATCATAATTAATGAATAATATTTAATGAAAATAGTCATTAATATACTTTTTATCTCTCAATTATTATCTATAATGAATCAAATTTGACTTTTCCAATCCTACGTAGGCACTACGTCTGCAAAGAAAATGATTTTCATATTTTTCAAGAAATAAATTAAAATTTAGAAGTTATAAATTATTTTTTACAATATTTATATTATAATATCATTATTTATTCCTTTAATAAGTTCAAAAAACTTTTATATCATAATCATATCTTGAATGTATCACAAAAGATACCATCTTTTATAAAAAACTGTATTTTTTAATTTTCATAGGAAAATAAATATGTTATGAAAAATAACAAAAATTAAGACTAAGATAATTTTGAAATTACTATTTAAAAATGAAGTTTATTTTTTAAAATATAATTTATAAAAGTTTCAAAATTTAGTTTTAATAAAATTTTTCCATTAAAAGGTGAAAAAACTACCTTTAAAAAAATATATTTTTATGAGTAATATTTTATTTATTCTTATCTTATGCCTATAAAATTTATTGGATGAATGTAATTTTTTTTTGAATATATAATATATTAATTTCATAATTTGTTTAATAATATTCATTCCCTCTAATTTAAAATTTATGTTATACTAATATATTATTTTCTGTTTTAGCTAGCGGTGCATGCAACATAAGCTCCCAAAGAGATTAAATTTTAAAAGTGACATACCATAAAATCTTATAGTGTTACACCTAGGGATATTGATATAGGGGAATTCATGCACTATGCTTCCTAATGTGTGGCTGAGAGCCATACATAGGAGTGAAATCTTACCCCCTAGGCTTGTTGATCTAGGGTAATGTGCACACGAGGTGGCATATTGATCACAAATATAGTACAAGGATCCTCCCAAACCCAGAATTAATGACACCCCAAGGGATTTCTTTTTGAAATGTATATTTTAAATGTTTATAGAAATTATTTGGAATACATTTTATTTTTAAATGTTTTTTATGTTGTTAAAAGGTTGGATTTACAAGCTTTATATTAAATTTTGTAAAATTGTATCTCTTGTGTTTTGTTTTTTTAATTGGTCACAATTGGATTATATTAAAAATTATACCCTTTAAACACTTGGTGGTATCCTAATATGATTGTTTTCTCATACCATCTTTAAAAATTTGGGTGTATGTAGATATTTTTTACCTCACATTAGTTAAGGAAAAACACTCTAGTGTGGATGCTGGTTTGTTTGTTAGAAGGGGGTGGGAGACTGGTGGTGACTATGTGTTATGTGGAGTTGGGGTTTTTACAATTATTTCATAAATTGGTGTGGTTTGTGGTTTTGGAACTTATATTTCCTTATCATTGTCTCTTATCCATTTTTTATTTATATTGGAACACGAACATTATCTTTATTTATATTATCATTTTCTTTGTTCTTTTGTGGAAAAATAATTCCCAAAGGTAGTTCTTGATGCTTGGGTAGTTATCTCCAAACTATGGGTATTAGGAATGTGCTTCAGGACTTGTCAATACAATATTGAGTTACATATAGTTAAGAAATCATGGTTAGTTCATATAAAATCAGTATCAATGGGTGGTTACCTTGTTTTCATTGTCAGGTTTCAACTTGGTATGTCTTGGTAAACAGGATATAGGAATATAGGGACTTAAGGGATATGTTGTGAGTGAGTTTCTAGCTAGACCTCATCATGAAAAGACTTAAGTTACTTTGTGTAGTTTGTAAATGTGTTTCTTTGAATTCCTAGTGATTGAATCCCAGTATTAAGTTTTCCATGTCTCTTTATAGTTATAGTTTATTTAAATTACTTTAATATGAAATTGATTATTGGGATTAATGTTCTAGTTTCCTTTTTTTATTTATGTGTAGTAACATTCTCCCAAAAATACTTCCAAAAAATCATTAGGAGGGTGATACTAGTTAACCTCAGTGAGAAATCCCTCAAGTTTATATGAATCTTTTTGAAGAGGTTGTATGCATAGTCCAAGCATAGACCAATGTGCGACATCTTACCTTTCTTAGGATAGAGAAGAAAAACATTGATTTTATGGTGATAGGAATAAATCCAAGGAGTTTTTATTAGAAACCACTATATTTAGAAGGTAAAAAAAATCCTAAATATTTGAAAAATTAGTTTGGAAATATTGAAATAATATTTTAATTCAAGGAGACCCCTGATTCCATTATGGTGATGTGTGATGTCTTTAATCATGAGGTCCTGATAGAAGGTGGAAAGACTCAATTATTTTGGAAAAGAAGCTTGAGGTCTAATAGTGGAAAGACTTCAAGTCTATATTAACCAATCAATTCTACCCAGAGTCTATGACCTTGAAAAAATACACGGAGTTCCTCATAATTGAGAAAGGGAATCAGATAATGGTGGAATATGTTAATCTCTCCACCAAGATCACCTTGTTTTCACCTAAGGTCATGTCTAGTGAAATGATAAAGTCTCATAGGTGGAAGAAGAGTATTCAACCTGATATCTAGTTGTAGGTCTTAATGATAATGCTTTCGACCTATAATAAGGTATTGGATATGGTTTTGATGACAAATATTGACCCAAATGGTAAGTTAGGAATAACCAAAATTCCTTCAACCTCTAGTGGTAACATTAATAGATCTTTAAGAGAAAGAGGAATCCAAGTGAGTTTCATAGATTAAGTAGTGGTGGTACTTTACTGAATCCTTTATCAACAATATCATTTGCATTTAGTGGTTTTAATTGATACTAGTGTGTCCAGAAGAGGCACATGAAGTTTTTTTTCACCATGCCTCCAAGTATTTTCAACTCATGTGGACACCAATGTAACTTATAGAAATTATGATAGCCTTTTTCTTATCCTCACTCTAGTATATTATTTTTAGCATCTAGAGGATTTTTAGTTCATTAATATACTTTATGATCCACTATATTCTATCCAAATTCTTCTATAATGATGTAGTTACATTTAGTGGAGGAGTTTACAATGGAAGTTGATGCTGGTCCTGCAATAATGAGAGGTACCATTTCAATTGCTTCAACATTAACGACTAATGTATTTGAAATATGTGCCTCTAAATGATTCAAGTCAACATTTATGGTGGATATTTTAAAACTTTCAATGGAACTCATTCCATTCATTATGAAATTGGTGAAACCTTTTGAAAAAACAAAAGAACAGGGGTTTCGATTCCCATTGTGCTATTTATTTATGTGCTAAATTGAGCTTGTTTGGGATTTTCTAGTAATTAACATAGAATTATTTGATTTTATATTTGGGATGGATTGGTTTATTTCTCTTAAATATCGAATCTATTGTTATAATTTGTGGGTTTAATTTAATTCCCTTAATGGGAACTCCTATGTGTTTTAATGAAAATGGGACTCAATGTTTAGTCGGGTGGGACCTATAATTCTAGATATTGGTTTGTTTATGAGTTTTTATGCAGAAAAAATGAAATAGAAATATTTTAGTGGAAATATTCCTTTGGTATTCAATAAATTTCCTAATGTGTTTCGAGATGACTTATCTGGTTTGCCTCTGGAGAGGTAAATGGTGTTCTCTATTAACTTAGTGTTAGGAACTCTACCGATATCGATGCGATTTTACTATATAGATCAAGCTAAGTTGAAAGAGATGAAAATTTTGTTATATAATCTAAGATCAAAGTGGTTTTTATTTTTGAGGGTATCACCCTATGTATCTTCTATTCTATTTTACAATATGTCTGATGGAAATCTCTACTTATTTATTTATTATTGGAAACTTAATCAAGTGATGGTCATGAATAAATATCCCTTCCCTATATTTTTTTTTGTTTGATCAATAAAAATTAGAAAATTGGTTCTTAAGGATTAATCATTGGTTTGGTTGTGAAAATATCAAAATCAAGGAGTCATATATTTCGAAGTCCACCTTCAAGAGAAGGTATAGCCATTTTGAGTATTGTGTGATGAAATTTTTCTATAATAACACTCCTGTAGTCTTCATGGCACTGATAAAATTGATTTTCCACTAGTATCATGATAATTTATTCATGATTTTTTTGAATGACATACTGGTATACTCAAATAATAAAGAGGATCTTATGTGTCACTTGAGATATGTTTATGAATCATAAGGGATCACCATCAATATGAAAATTGATCAAAATTATAATTCAGTATCCAAAAAGTTATGTTATCAAGACACATGATCATAGAACATTTTATCTCAATGGATCCTAAAAAGGTGACACATTTATTTTTATGGTAAAAACCACAAAATTTCATTGATATTTGATTCTTCCTGGGTTTGGAAGGATATTAGTGGTATTTCATAAAGGATTTATCAAAACACACATCACCATTTACTAATATTAATTAGAAAAGAGTTAACTTCTTGTGGGATTTTAAGTGCCAAGAATCATTTGATGAACTGATGTGGTGTTTGAACTTATCACCAATCCAAACTCGACTAGAGTTCATAAATGGATATATGGTTTATTTTGATGATTGGGGTGTATGTTTAGGCTATTTCCTTATGATAGAAAATCATGCAGAGGCTTATGGTTCAAATTAGCTTTGACCTTATGAGAGTAATTATCCCACTCATGATTTGGAAGTTATAGCTATTGTGAATACCCTCAAAAGTTGGCAACACTATATTTTCATGGATAGTATTACCATTTACTCTGAAAAAAAGAGTTTTGGGTAGATATTTTCTAAAAAACATTTGAATATATAATAGTGATCATAGAAAAAATACCCGTAATCATTCGAATTTGACATTTCCTATACCCTTAGAAAGGTAAATGTGGTAGTTGATGATATTAATAGGAAGTTTCATTCTCAATATGTGAAGAAAATAAAATATTAATAGAACCTAATGGGACTCTTTACAAAGATACACTTTGGAGTCCAGAAGGAGGATTCCAATAATGTTCTAGAAAGTGTTCATTTGATATCCTCTCTCCTTGAGTTGATTATCCAGAATTAGCAACTAGATATAAATTTATATAATACCATATATTCTTCATCTGATGGGGAGATGATTAATGAATATTATATCTCATTATATGGTATTATTTTCTTTAATAAGTGGTATGTAGTTCATTTAGCTATGAGAATGGACATGTTGGATGATTTTTATCATTATTTGTGAGTTGTCCACCCTATCACAATAGAGATGTTTTATAACATGAAGCATCATTTCTAGTGTCCTGATATGTAATGAGAGATATAAAATTTTTTATCTCAATGTGATGATTTCCAACATATTAAGGAATACCACCAAAATATTTCTGGTATACTTCATCTACTCCCCATGCCAACATGGAAATGGAATGAGATATCAATGGGTTTCATTATTGGCTTACCTTGGACTCCCTATACTAAGAACACCATTAGGGTGGTGATTGGACATTTTACTAAGTTGGATAATTTCTTACCAATTCATGACACTAATATGGTCAAAGTCTTAGAGAAATTGTATGATCAAGAGGTTTTAAGGCCGAATGGGACTCTAATAATCTTTATCATGGACATAGAAGCTCATTTTACCTCTTAGTTTTGAAAGGATCTCTAGGAGGTGATGGGAACATGGTCAAGTGGAGCACATCATATCATCCTTATATGGATGGGAATACTGAAATTTATATTCTATTTCAAGAATATATGCTTCATTACCATGTATTGGATTTCAAAGGTTCTTAAGATATCCATTTAGGGTTGGTTGAGTTTACTTATAAAAATAGTTACCAATAATCCATAAATATGGAACCTTTTGAATGTTTTCATAGACAACCCTATAACTAACCCCTCTGTTGGTTTGATATTTGTGAAGCTTCCATCACATGATTGACCATGGTTTAATAAAAAACAGACAAGATTTATTTTATTCCTCAACACATGGTAATGGATCAAATCTAATTCAAATATTAAGTGGATTTCCATCATCATCCTTTGAAGTTTTTGGATGGTGAAAAAGTTTTGTTAAATGTATCACCCCTATTAGGTCACCTATGTATTAAAAAAATAGGGGAATATATCTCCAAGATATGTGAGACTATTTATGATCATTGAATGACTTAGAAAGGTGGAATATCACCTCGATTTACCACTTTGGTTATCTTCAATCCACTATGTTTTATATGTGTCTCAACTCAAGAAGTAATAGCCTGAATCATCAAATATTCTCTATTGGTAAGACTTTTACTTATAAAATAATATTTACATTACTGAGAAATCATTTCAAATAACTAATTCTCAAGTATATGTTCTAGGAGGGATGTCAATTTCATTTGTCCAAGTTAGGTGGAATCATAGTTCAGATACTCATGCGATGTGGGATTAAGAGTCTATGATGAGGGAGAATTGGATTAACTCTTTATGGATCATCATTATCTAAATTATCATTATGGGGAAAGAAATCATTATGGTGGGGATAATTATCACATCTTTCCATTTTTTCTAGGCACTACGATTAACTTTTTTTCTTTCTCATTTTGTTGATATTTAATTATTTTGGGGTTTTTTAGGTTTTAAGAGGGGTAATAGGTGTTACTTTAGGAGTTAGAATGTTTTTTAGCTGAAATTGTAGATAATAAAGCTATAGGTGGTCCACTAGATAGCCGGCGAGAACCACCATCTATCCAATGGGCTTGGTTGTCACTATAACACTTTTATTGTAATCACCAGCCAATCGTTGGGCTTGATATTTCCTAAAAAACTTCTTCAATAGTCACTAGATCACTAGTGGGTCTCCAAAAACTATCTATTGGGATTATTAGTGTCCATAAAATTCTACTATAGCCACGAAATAGTCAGTGGGTGACCACTGGCTCACTGGTGATGCCGACAAGGTCAATAAGATTAAGGGTATTTATTGTATTTTTTCACTGGATCCCCTATTTTATTTCCCAATCCTTATCCCTTGACCTAAAATTTACCCATTTGAAACTAGGAACTCTCTTTGGATGGTTTTGGATATCCCAAATATAATCATTGATAGATCGATACATTGATTGAAGCTATAACCCTCTTTAGGCGAGTCTAACTCTGATTTAGTCTTAAATAATAATATTATTTGTTTTCCTATTGTTTCTTTCTATATATAGACCATTTCAATCATGGGAGTTTATTGGATATATGTTTATAATTTTTAATTTTGAATCTTGAGCTCTTCCTCTTTCTTCTCTGAGCATTATCTCATCTAAGCTTGTGGATTCCTTTTGATAGTTGAATTCTAAGTCTTTAGAGGTAGATAGGTTCATTAAAAGTATTTATTATAAAAACATATCTATATTCTATTTAAAATTGGTTAAATTATTGGAAATTAAGACTTTTATATTTATCTTGAAAATGGTTTTAAAATCTATATTTAGAAAATGTGGTTGTTTTGTGAATTTTTTTAATGAAATAGATTTCCCCCATTTGGTTTGTAAATGAAAATGATTTTAAATCATGTGTCATATAGTTTCATTGGATGTTATATTACCTATATGTGAAATTATGTTTGAATTATTTTAATATGTTAATTCCAACTATGGTCATTTATGAAGTAGAGATCTATCCTCAGGGTTGAACTTTTTCCCACTAGGCTTGATGATCTAGGGTAATGTGTGCGTCAAGTTGCCTAATGTGTGGTAGGGATCAACTCACATGAGTGAACTATTACCCCCTAATCTTATTTATCTATGGAAATTTGTGAACCAAGTGGCCTATTGATCACATATATAGTACAATTATCAACATGAATATGGACTTAACATTACACTAAGCGATAGTTTTTGTAACATCCCAAGTAAATAAAGAACAATACATTTTCATATTTATTAATACATGTGAATTAAATATTAATTTTAATTTAAAGGGGTTTATATGTTCAATGGCGTACCCAATACACAACAATAGGTTTCTTTGAAATCTTATGTTGCACACAACGTTGGGTTATACTGAAAAATAATAATATAATATTATTTTAAATGGTAGTTAATGCCTAGCCGATGTATTGGAGGAATGGATAGAACTAACCATATTATGACTAAACATGTTTCTTAAATGTTTTTACATGTATCCAATAAAATTTAGAGGCTTAAAATGTGAATGAATCTAATTTTAAGCATAAATACACTAATATTCTTTAAAATGTCGATTTACCACCTTTTGATGGAGAACCCTCTTTAAACCTATTTATGGTCACATTTATATGTTCTATTTGAAAAAATAAAATTCTTCTTTAGAATTTATACATAAAAATTTTACTTTGGGTTAATTTTTGTTATTTTTCTAAAAACATTTATTTTTTAATGAGTAGTGAAAAATACTGTATTTTAATTCAAAACTACATTTTAATAAAATTTATTTATACGGTTATATAATATTTTTAATTGGTTTTAAATTTTAATTTGATTATATTTTTACAATTCAATCCAATTTTGGTCAGTGGAAGTAATTTCACTTTGAAATTGGACATAAACAAGCGTCAATCTTTTGATAGTTATTATTTCTTAAAAAGCACGCTTTTTGTTTTGACAATGAGAATTAATTTTAAATTAATTAATTCAATTTATATGTTTTGAATTTGGTAAAATAGACATAATTTTTTAATTTTGAATATCAAATCTATCTTAGGCTTAATTTTTAGTAATTTTCTGAAAAACTTCAATTTTTGATGAATAGTGAAAACACTGAGTAGTAGTTAAAAAACCGACCTTTTCATTTAAATGAAATTTTACCG
Organism: Viscum album; assembly: GCA_963277665.1. Classification (NCBI taxonomy): domain Eukaryota; kingdom Viridiplantae; phylum Streptophyta; class Magnoliopsida; order Santalales; family Viscaceae; genus Viscum; species Viscum album. The sequence goes on along the minus strand of OY728151.1, from coordinate 1,689,035,816 downwards.
CTTCTATGAATTGAATTTTTAAAATCCAATATACATGGTTGTTGTTAGTAAGTAAAATTTGGTTCAATAAGATGAAAATAATTTTCTATGAATAGTAACTTTTGACTTTTATTTACCGCGGATGAAGGTGAATAGGGTAATTCAAGGTAAAAATAATATTATAATAATATTAAATTACCCTAACATGTGTAATAATCCTATTGGCTTATAATTTTATTACCATGTGCATCCTTGGGTCGATTTTGGACCCCATGAAGCCACTTAATAGTGATAATGCCACTTTATATTAATTAATTTATAGTAATGACAAAAATGACATAAACCTATATCTTTTAGTAAATCAATTCTTACAAGGGGTTATATTGTTATATCTTCACCTATAAATATTCATTTTAAAGATAAAAATATTTCCTATATGATGGTAAATTTTTTATAATTTTTAGACATTATATAAATAAAATTATTTGTGACACAAAAATGATACAGTGTTTACCTCATTAATGAATGATTTAAATAAATAAGATTATAAAGATTAAAAAAATATCCAAAACCTGTCCAATTTTTATTGGATTATTTTATTTCAAAAAAGTGTCTTCTTATATTATACTTTAATAAGTTTTGGACATTTAGAAACTGAAAATCATTATATAATAAATTAATATTTTTAAACATTCCTAAAGGGCCCCTCCTCCCCCTTATAAAAACCCCCAACCTCTAACCCATTACTCACACCTCTCAAGCCCCTTGGATCATCCAACATCTACCGAAATAATTTTTCAAGATCCCTATCTTCCACCTAGAAGCCTTACCTTAGGCCGAAGGCACTTCAATAAATCCTTTTGGTTCAAACCAAAGGGAGTTACCCAATTTAAAGGTAATGTCTTCTCTTAAGTTCTTTTCTTTTATTTTACTTCTATAACTCCATAAACTATTTTTATTCATTTTTTATAAGAAAAAATGTATCCTCAATATACTAGTTTTTTTATATGAGAAGGATTTGAACTACACTTACACATACCTCCATCTAATGGGTAAACAACATACTGTTTCTATGGACGACGAACTACTGCCTCACGAAATGATGATTGTTCAATCTTCTCCTACCACCTATTATTGTGGCCATTAAGATGGAACAATATTTACAGTGATATATATTATATTTATATTGTCTCTATTCTTCTGTATTTTTCATTTATATCATACCTTTATGTTTTCCGTAATGGGTAAATATGATAATTTCATTTGAGGAAGTGCGGACTACCGCCCCCTCAAAGTGACATGAATCATTCATGCCATATGTGGAACGTATAAAGGATGGAGTTAATTAAATTAAATAACATATATATTTTAATTAAATTATAATATACCTATGTATTATTAAGTTTTCATTCCTTTAAATACAAAATAGAAATGAAAGTAGCGTTCATGCGTACGTATGGCTTACCGTCTCCATGAACGGTGCGTTTCATTTCTTAACTCCAAATGACATAGAATATTATAAATATATATACACTGGATATATATGATATATAAGACATATAAATCATTAATATCATTCTGGAGATAATGTAATTTTGATCACATGGAAATTTTTTAATTATAACAAGTTTATTTTTAACTAAAGTTCCAAACATTGAAAAAATGTTTGATATGAACTCAAATAATTAACTAATTGTTATAGCAAGGTAATAAGTGATATAAAAGGAATAATAAAATTGAAAAATGTTCTTAAGGAATTATAAATTAACTTATGTTTATTATTTAGGAAGAACACGAAACATACGAGTCAAGTATGACACGAGGTAAAGGGTTTTTTATCTCACTTTTAATTTCGTGAGATTTCCATTGTTCACCACATATTTATTGCATGTGGTGTATTTTGTACTGCCATTTTATATATATTATCATGATTATATTTCTATTCATGGTATTTTGTGATTCATTTGTTTGTTATTAACTTTTTATCTTACGAATCGATTGATTACAACGTGGTAAGGGGTTTTAAACTCACTTTTTATTCCCGTGTGATTCATGCTATATTTTCCAGTATTTACTTTTTTGTGGTGTATGTACTACCCAAGATTGTATTATTTGTGTAATATACTTTAATTTATGGGTGTTTATATCTTTATTTTATGATCCTTCCTTCATGGGGTGTATGTTTTGTAAATTACCAAATCGGTAAGGGAACCTTTCACCGTACTCTTATAGTCAAAGACTTCTTTTCTGTCATGTATTTTAAATTCCATTTTCTTATGTCGGGATTTGTTCTTCTATATCCTTATTTTTGAAAATTTTATTTCCATGTGATGAGATACCCTTTTCTCTTTCATCAACTCATTTTGTTAATTTTAAAGTGACGTCGTTAGGCTGTCAAATTTCTGTTAGAGAACTTCTTAACCCAATTTCAATTATTTGGGTTAAACTTATACTTCTTGGTTATGTCATGATATGAATATGTGTGAATGAACTCTAATTTTTTTAAACTTAATAACCAATTATATTGGGTGTATTCTTATTTTTCACACATAATTATGTCATTGATTTGTCCTTAATCTAAGGGTATGATCTTTGCAAGGGACGTTGTCTCAATTTACATTCCACTAAGATTTATTTGTTGTTATACAGTAATTCATGTTTATATGGTGTATATACTTCTCTTTGAATTATTATATCTTGAATATCATTATTATCATGATATTATAATCTTTTATTAATGTTATTCATCAATTATTTGTATTCAAGAATCTCTCATTTGGTTAGGAACTCTTTAACTAAAATATCGTTTTAACTGTTTTATAGATTTATTCTTCTAAATATTTCACATTAATGTCCATGTTTTAAAAATGTTTTTAAGGGTTTATTTATATGGACATGAATGTTTTGAAATTAAAATTTATTTCAAAAGATTCAAAGTGGTATGAGACACTTTGATTCAAAAATCTCTTTATTAAATGTTTTAAATGGTTTTGAAAATGGTTTGATAAAGCATTGATTATGTAAATATATTAAAATGATATATTGTGATTGCAATGTGAAAATTTTATCTTTACTTTATTCTTGTTTTATATGCTATGAATATGTTATGGTTATTGGGAATTTTTCACGTATATGGTTGGTCCCGTGATAAACCTAGGGAGGGTGAGCCCTAGATAGCTCTCCAATGCATTAGGTAATGTGACAGAGGTAAATGAGAATGTTTCTCCTACAATATTTAGGGAATATACTGTGATGGGTATTTCAAATGTAACTCTCTACGTAGTTGTGAAAGCTACAATGTAAGTTTGATATGGATGCTACAAGTTACCTTTATGATTTATGATTTCTATGTGTTATTCATAAATCTTATGATTTCATGAGGTATATTAAAGAGCTTATGTTTTGTATTTATTGATGAACTATTTTTTCTTTCTTTATTTTATAACCCTTACTGATATTTTTATGATCATCCAATGTTTTTGAAATGTTTTTCATAGGGTATAAGGCAGGGTAAGAGAAAGGAAGAACTCAAGAATATTTATATCAAGAAAAGAATTATTGTTTTCTTTTAAGAATTTTTATTTTATGAAAAAATTGATACTGAGTAGAAGTGTCTACTCTGTAATTTTTGAGATGTAATGTAATAGTTATGGCCTAATTCTCTAAAACTCTAACTCTGAAAATATCCTCAATGTGAATTACTAACTTAATTCAAGATTATGTAATTTTTAAGGCTGGGAACTTATAATTTATCTGAAATTTATAATTGAAGTGTTTATGGAAATTCTTTGAAAAGTGTTTTATTTGGATTTTTTACAAGTTGTGAAATGGGTGGATTTCCATGTTTTATATTAAATTATGTAAAATTGTATATATTTCCTTGTATTTTTAAACTTGAGGATATTTTTTTATATTATAAATTGTGCTTACGAGGCACTTGGTGGGATACTATTGTGATTATTTACTTACACCCTGTATACACTTTTGAGTGTATAAAGATCTTGTTTTATCTGACATAGGTAAACACAAAGCACTATAGGGTGGAGGCCTGTTCTATTTTCTTTTATGAAAAAATCATCCATAAAGGTTGTTTTTGATTCCCAAGAACTTTTTTATAGCCCATGGGGAGTGTGAATTATCTTAGATCCATGTTAGGACCGGATTAAGTTACAGATAATTGGGTAATCTAGGTTTCTTCATGATAGTTCCATACACAAGATAATACATGGGCATATTGCTTTGATAGATGTCACTTAGTTGAATAATTGATGTTTGGACTTGGGTTTTCATTGGAAATAAAATAACATGTAGTATTTTAATCTGGTTTAAAATATCTCATAGTGTTATCTAATCTGTTCCTTTTACATGTATACATGATTCAAATTATTTTTTTTCAAATCACTATTACCCCCACTAAATCAATATGTTAAACCATATTGACGTGTAACTCGTTACACAACCCATAAATTTTATTACTAACTCAAATTAAAATCCATATATATTTAAAAATATTTAAATGCAGCTCATACATAAGGTCCATATAACCCCTACTATAAAGGATTAGAATTATATAAAATAAAACAATCCCACATGAGTAACCATAATGCAATGAATAAAAAACTCCCACTTTTCTAGAAAAAGTATAACCATTCAGGAAAGCAAGTAGCCTAACCCTATGTCCCACTACCCATGGTCCAACACTCAAGGGAGACCTTAATTCTGTTATAATTCTTACACCATATATTTATAAATTATTATCAACATTAAAATGTATGCTTATAATCCACATATAATCCAAATTTAAAGTATAAGAAAACAAAAGCAATTACCATACCTACAATGGCACTCCTTAAATATAAGTATGATATTTTATAGAAGTAGATTAAAAAAATTTAAACTAAATCATACATCTATTGATAATATAACATTTATATTCATTAATAAAGTAGGGAATAATACTATATAAATGGAAATTTCATAAATTTATACATTAGATAAAAATTTATGAATAATTCATAAGTAAATAAATTATAAACATTATAATTTAGCCTTTAATTATGAAAATTTCATAAGAAAATAAATATAAACGTTTTATATTTATTTCAGTATGAACTTATTTATATTATCCTCTTATATAGAATTTATATATTTATGATATCTAAATCAAATATAATCACTGTTTAATTCATATAGACAACTCATATGTTATGTAAACATATTAGATAATAAAAATATTATATATTTAATATTATTCGAGCGTTGATCATATAAATTGTCAAAAATCCTTTTGATATAGTTCAAATAATTTCTTAAATAAGGATTTAAATTTAACATTTTAAATTAATAACTATGACCAATTCACAATTTAATATTTTTTTTATATTTTCCCTTATTTTATAACTTATATACACTTTATAAATTAACTTATAATTTCATTATAAAATAAAAATACAATTAATTAAATATAGATTAAAGGTATTTAATATTAAAAATAAATATAAGGTATATTTACTTATTAAACATTTTAAAAAATATTAATAATTAATTATAAGCACTTTATAATTAATTAAATTATAAGAAAATTATAAATAAAATAAATATCCAAAAGTAAATTTTTATATAATTTAAAATAGTTTTATAAATTATATAAATCAATTCATAATTTTAAAATTGAAAAATTGAATGTGATGTCTCGGACTCAGATGCCACTTAATGGTGCCCCGATCACAGTGGGCCATATTGACTCAAGTGCATTTCCCCAAATTCTAGAGGTTTCTGACTAGTAGTGATGGCCTAGGATGTATCCATGGGGAGAATATTCCCTTATTATCAAAGTGTAGTGTAGCAAATGGATGTAAATATTGGTAAATAGCGGATGCAATATGTGTAAACAGAAGACACATCAGAAAATAGAGACAACAATAATAATAACTGAAACAACTGGAATAACATTCCACAACTGATGATATTTCACATCAATATAAAATAGGAAAACATGGATACCAAACAATAGACATAACATGTTTCACAAAATTATAAATGAAATAAAATATTATCCCAACCATCCCGAGTTCCAACTCGGTCTACTACTATCAAGATCTATACTAAACAATAAGAAATCAAGTGTTCGAAGCTGTATGCTTCCCTTTGTCAAAACCTACAACCATGTAATCTACTCTGGGTACCAAACGGCACCTGGAAAGGGTGTGAGATAAATATCAGTGGGCCATCAACAAAAATGTCTATAACATCTGACACGTGTATTGGAAATGTAATAATATGGAAGCATGTATATATAAAGTAAAGCAGTATAATGTAACTAAATAACCAAGTACCTACTTTATCCCTTGGCTAGTGTCTAAAAATGTAACCAATTAATTATTTTATTGTTACCAGTTTATAACATATCACATGTTAATACTAGTGAAGGTTCCAAGTTATAATAAGGAAACCTGTAATGATGTTTAATAGTGAAGTCCCAAGGTAATAACCAAGGAGATGTTGACCTCAAGGGTCACCAAGTCAGTAATAACTATATCCTGTCTTGGGGTAAGAGTGTAATCCAAAGAGTATAGTCCCAGAAATTCCACAATGAGGTGCCTACTAGTCCAAGGTGATAATCCCTGGTAAAATGGGGCTATGTAGAGATAGGGCCTTAGGGGTTTTAACCATGACACCTACTTGTCAATGGTTGATCCAATGAGTGTATCCAAGGAATCTTGTAATAATATAGAGGGATCTTATAGTGTCATACTATGCATCCAATAATAGACAAGGATCGAGATCTAGGTTGGTACGAACCTAAGGAAACCATATCCTTGAATCAGAATTGGGTTCCCGAGTGCTCATGGAATTATCTGATCAGAATCCAAGGCAAGATTGAGTCATGCCATTCCTCTTTAAAAATGAAGTCATGTAATATTTTTTTAGGCCTTTCCTTTCATTAGTGTGAAAAGTTCAAGTTGAATTCTTCCATTGGTTCAAGCCTTTCATTTCATTAGTGTGATAAGGTAAATTATCATGCAACCTTTTAATTAAGTCATAATTAATCAATAAGTCAATTTGGTTCATGCGTTTCCTTTAATTAGTGTGACTAGGCCAAGTAGCATTCAACCATTCACTTAATCCATTTAGAGAATATTCCATATTCAAGGTTCATTCAATTATCTTCTATTAATGTGGTAAGGGGTGCTACGGATATACAAACTATTGTTCATTTACATTTAAGTCCAAGTCATATCCTTAGTATACTTTCCAATTCACATTTCACATTTCATTGTCAAATTGAAGCACTTACCTTAGGTGGGTCAAGTGGTGAGTATACATGGTATTTTATATTATGTAATTTTTATTAAACAATCCATTTAATATAGAAATGATTACCCTCAGGAAGGTCAATCCAAGGCACACCCAAACAGTGGCACAAACATGTCAAAATACTAAACAAAAATTATGGAATAATCTTCGACATGTAAAGGGTAGAGTTGTGGTCATAACCACCAAAAATTAGTCATATATATGGAAAAAACATATCCATATAGTTTTTATTATTATTAGCATGCATATAAATCCTATTAACGGATCCCGATGAAATTAGTGGGCCCCACACAAAAAATCCAAAATCAATGAACTTGAGGGATGAGTTTTAGACCACCCACCTTAGGGTTATTTGAATCTCCTACTCCAGTATTGGCCCTTTATTTGACTCGAATTGAATTAGATCTAAGAAAAAGATAACAAAGCTCATACCTCGATAACTAGGTCGAGAGAAAGAGAGAAGGAGAACAACTCAAGAGGACTAGAGTACTTACTGTTGCACATTGAACGTGATGAATGAAATCTTGATCGGATCCCAAAAAAATGAGATATTTGAATCCATATATCTAGCCTTAAAAAATATCCAATTTGAGAGAGAAATTGGTTAATACTATTGGTTATAGGATTAGGGAAGAAGAGGGGTTCTAATTGGATCATTAAGGGAAGAATTCTCAAATTAACCAGAAAAATGGCCTGTGCATGGTTTGTCCTTATGGTTTGACCGACCATGCACAAATTGTAACACCCCAAGCTTCCATGGTATGCTTCACTTTAAATAATAGAGCAGCGTGTGTTGTACGCAACCTCCAGTTCTAGCACACCACGACCAATCAAAGTATCCATTATGAATAGTAATAACCACCTTTTGAAATTATATTAATTTTATAATTCAAAATGGAACTCATTTTTGTATTTGTAATTTCGAAATTATCCTAATTTGATTTTTTTAATTTTCTGAGAACTTCCAATTTTCTATGAATAGTAAAAAAATACTTAAAAAAAACTTTTTTAATCAAAATAATTTATAGTGATAATTTATACTATTTAGTGGTTTTAAAGTATAGTTAGAATATATTTTTAACATTTTATCCAATGGTGGTCATTAGAATTAATTTCACTTTGAAATTAGACATAAACAATTATCAATCTTTTGATATATATTGTTTCTTAAAAACACACTGTTTTTTGTGACAACGAGAATTAATTATAAAATTAATTAATGAAACTTATATTTTTTTAATTTTGTAAAATATACACCATTTTTGAATTTGGAATATCATATATATAGCTTAGGGTGAATTTTTGGTATTTTTTTGAAAAACTTCAATTTTTGATGAATCGTGAAACCACTAAGTGGTAGTTAAAAAACTAATTTTTCATGTAAATGAAACATTAACACTTCTGTGTATTGAATTAAAAAAATCCTACATACATGGTTGTCATTATTAAGTAAAATTTTGTTCAATGGGATGCAAATAAATTTTGGTGAATAGTAACTTTTAAGTTTTATTAATCGCAATTAAAGGTAATTAGTGAAATATAAGGTAAAAATGATATTATAAAAATATGAAAATATCTTGAAACTTGTCCTACCCATATTTGATGAGTCATGGACGACCATTACAACCCATGGTTCAATTTTTGGGACCCCATGGAGCCACTTGGGTAAGATAATGACATTTATACCTTTTATTTAAAGTATAAATAAAAATGTCACAAACATGTATTATTTTACTAAAACAATTATTACATGGGGTTATACAAGTCATATTTTTTTACTATAAATATTCGTTAGAAAGATAAAAATGTTTCCTACAACATGGTATTTTTTTTATAATTTTTAGACATTAAAAAAATAAATTTATTTATGACACCATGATGATGCAGCGATTACATCATTAATGAACAATTTAAATAAAATGAAAAGATAAGGTAAAATCTAAGACTTACACTTGTAAAAAACCTATTGTATGGGTGTATTTAAAACCCTTATCACCTTATCCTAGAAATATATAATTGTGGGACCTTTTTAATCCGAAAATCACTTCATAATAATGTAACATTTCATGACTTTCCAAGAGTGCCCCTCCTCTCCTCTTATAAAAGGCCCCCACCTCTACCACCTTATTCACACATTCAATCCATTTTTCTCGGCCAAAATATGACCAAATACTCTCTAAACTTCCATCTTTTACTCCTAGAAGCCTCACTTTGGGAAGAAGTCTTCCCAAGGAAGCCTTTTGCTCAAATCGAAAAGATTTACCCGATTTTAAGGTAATGTCTTCTCTTATGTTATTTTGTTTTATTTTGCTTCTCCAACCCTTTAAACTATTTTAATTAATTTATTTTTTAACAAAAAAATTATCTTAAATATACTAGGATTTTGTTATGAGAAGGATTTGATTTATAATTACACACACCTTCGTCTAATGTTCAAAGAACATACTGTTTCTGTGGGTGGTGAATTATTGCCTCATGGAACGATGATTTTTCAATATTCTTTTAACACCTCTCATGGTGACCATTAATATGTCACTATATTTATATATGATATATATTATGTTTATGTTTTCCTTATGATTCTGTATTTTTCATTTATGGCATAAATTTATGATTTCCATTATGGGTAAACGCGATAATTTCATTTTAGGAAGTGCGGACTACCGCACCCTCAAAGTGATTTGAATTGTTAATGCCATATATGGGATGTGTAAAGGATAGAGTAAATGATATTATATATGATATTATACTGTAATTATAATATAAATTTATATAATTATGATTTCATTCCATTAAATACAAAATAGAAATGAAAGTAGCGTTCATGCGTACGTACGGCTTACCATCTCCATGAACGGTGCATTTCATTTCTTACCTCTAAATGTGATGTAATATTATAAATGCATATATATACTGGATAAATATGATATATATTATATCTAAATCATGAATATAATTCTGGATATAATGGATATTTTACCACATGAACAACTTATAATTATAAGAAGTTCATTTTTGACTCAAGTACCAAAGATCGACAAAAAGACCGTTATTAACTTAAATAATTACATAATGTTCATAACATGGTAATAAGTGATATAAAAAGAATAATGAACTTGAAAAAGGTTCTTATGAAAGTAGAAATTAACTCTAGTTTATTATTTAGGAGGTTAAAGAACGATCCAGTCAAGTCGGACACGAGGTAAGGGACTTCGTCTCAATCTCCTTTCATTGAGGCATATATTGTTTTATACACAACGTTATTTTATATGGTGTATAAAACCCTTTGAATTTTACTTTTATTCAAAAGTAATATTTTTATACGAATTGTTTTTACTAAATGACAAAAGGAATGTTTTGTCTTACGTATCCAGTGACAACGACTTCTCCGCCGTTGTGACCATTATTTGAGTTTCAGCTTCCTCTACAAGCCATAATTTTTTTTAAATGAAAAATAAAAACCATGTTTTTCTCTTCTTTTATTTTGGTATTGAAAATGGTTTTGATAATGTTTTTATTATATCAATGTGTTGTATTGATATCTTGTTATTGAAATGTGGAAATGTTATGTTTCCTTTATGCATGTTTTATGTGATACGATTATGTTATGGTTTATAATATGTTTAAACCATTTCATACAAGGAATTAATTGGACTTAGTATGTGACGGGTGGAGACCACTATAGCTCCTCAATGCATCGGTAGATCTCATGAGACAAACTAGTGTCTTGGCACGAGGCCTTGACAAAATATTATTCATAGTCTTGGCACGAGGCCTTGGCTACAAGGTTATAATAGTATGGAATTATGTATTCCATCATTATGAATGTGGTTATTGATATTGCATGTGATTATTTGACTAGTAGAATATCCATGTTAATAATTAAATGGAATTATTTCATTTTATTATTGCCATATTATGTTGAAGTTCAAGTTTATAAGGCTTTTGTTTTAGTTATACATTGCCTTAAATGTTTATGTTTATTTATGAAAGTTTTGGCTATATTGTTATCCTTACTGAGCATCTGAGCTCACCCATTTCAATGTTTTATTTTCCCCAGGATGTGAAGAAGTATCTTATGAATGAACTGCAGGGATAGTATGAGGGGATATGAAGACAAGATATTGTTTTAGTTTTTTGTACTTTATGATGTAATGTAAGACTTATGAATGTATCTAGTGTTTCCAAGGCTGCTAAACTTATTGGTCTTTCAAGACTTGATCTTTTGTGATCATGCCAATGTTACGTACTAATGCACCGACTCTGGGTAACTAGGGTCGGGGCGTTACAGTTGTTATCAGAGGAAGTTTAGTACTAACCTTGGAAACTAGATTTAGGTAAACTCTGATTAGAGCACATATACCTAAGATTGTCTTTGAGGATTAGTATAGAAGAACTTCCTAGAATCTTATTATTGTAGAGATTTTGTGAGTTTTCTGAGAAATAAATCCCTGTCTAGATACGAGCAAGTAGAGGCAGATCTGGCATAAATGTACATAGGGGTAAAACCCAAAAACACCGCTTTGAGCTAGACTCGAATGGGAACTGGTGCACGACAACATGCCTTACTGCACTCTTGGTTATGACACTCCCGGGGGACATGCTTAGGATAATTATTATTTTCTTTACAAACCATTATGAAGGGTTTATGAGTATATACTTCCTCAAATAAAACATTTTTATTATTATGGATTATATCCATAAATAGTTCAATTTATGTTAAGTATTTTGCAAGATTGTTATTATGTATTTCGATTCATAAACTAATCTGGTTTATGACATTGTTTAGAAATGGAACCTAGTGGAAGTAAAGGAAACCATATCAATACACACACTCAATGTAGGGATTTCCCTCCTGCTCAATATAATTATAATGGAGCTGGTGATACAACTAGTGCTGATCAGCTTATCACCATACTGGGACAACTCACTCAGGTTATGAATAATAACCTTACTCATCTGGATCACCCTGATCGGCAACGTGGAGGATCAATGTTAGACCGCTTCATGAGGCAACAACCACCAACATTTAATGGGGGGTACAAATCCATTTGTAGCTGAGAAATGGATAAACTCCTTAGAGAAAATATTCTACGCCTTGGGGAGTAGCAAAAGGGAGAAAGTTATCATGGCAGTTTACCGCCTCACTGGAGATGCCGAACAATGGTGGTCACTAATTCAAAACACAAAGGAAGATGATGAAGTATCAAGTATGGAATGGAGAGAGTTCAAATAGATTTTCTTAGAAAATTACTTTCCTCGTGACCATCGAGCAGATATGGAAAGACAATTTCTAAGTCCGAGACAAAAGTAGGATGAGAATGTCGCAAAGTATGAGGATAATTTTACAAGGTTAGTGAGGTATGCTGCAGATTATATATGTAACCCAAGAAGTAATATTTATAGTTTCTTTTATGGGTTAAAACCATTTCTCCGTTGAGCTTTAGTATCATAATATTTCTCAATGTATGAAGATATAGTCTTGTGTGCTATCAAGACAGAAAAGGAATTATCTAAATCTTATGACAATAAAGTAAAGCAACAGAAGAAGAGAACGGTGGAACAAGAGACAGATAAAGGGAAAAATGGAAAGAAGGATTTTACATTATGCGATAATTGTGGGAAGAATCACCCCGGTACTTGTCTAAAAGGAATGAGAGTTTTTTATAAATGTGGAGAAAAAGGTCACCAGGCTCGTGATTGCAAGGGAAAGAAAGATGCTATCAATTTTTAATGCTACAATTTTTGGGAAATGGGGCATTATGCAAATGAATGTCCTAATAATCAAGGAAAATTACCTCAGAAAAGGCCAAGGGATCAAGGCCAATCTTATGCTATTACTACAGTTGAAGTGGAATAATTAATGTATTGGTGCTTTTGGACTCAAGGATTATATTCTGGTTATAAGAATAATGTGATATATAAGGATTGTACTGTAGTACTTGTTGTTTTCATTAAGGTTTTAATATGAATAAGGTTATCATATTTTTAGTATGTGACAATAAGATAAACTTTACTTTTTTTGGGGAATCTGATGTTATAATTGATTTTGGAATTTAGAGACTTTTTAGAGAAAGTCTGGATGGAGGTATTTTGGATAACTATAAAGGTTGGAATGGATTAAGTTGAACTTTGGATAGTATCGTTTAAGGTTAAAACATTTCTGAATATTATTTTTGGAATATTATAATACTATAGTTTTAGGAAAAGGACAACCTTCAGGTTGGGGGATAACCCGTCGCGTCGGACAAAGCTGCAGGAATCGAACCCATAACCATAGTGCGACATGCCTTTATTACCTACCACTAGCCTACAGGAAGTCCCTTGTTATTACAAAATAGTTTTCCTAATCTAAATGGTATGTGTTAATATTTGGAACCTTGTACGGTTAGGATAAATATAATATTTTTGAGTTCTATTATCTTTTTGAGTGAAAGATGAGTTTGTTGTAGAAATTAGTTGAAGGTTGAAACTCTATTTTTCAATCATATATATATGTATACCTATCTATTATTCTATGAATAAATTAATTCTTAAACTTTAGGAAAGGGATATTAAAAAAAGTGTTATCCTAATACCTTATGTTTTGTTGAACTAATGATATTTTAAATCACCATAGATTGAAGGCTTTGAGGACCTCAATTTTACACTTGTTTGTGATTGAAGACCTCAATCAATCCCTATAAATATTTAAGTTTTTACTCTAATTATGTGTCTATAATTTCCACCAATGTTATCCTATTCGAAACTCTAATTTGGTGGTGACTTTCTCATTTCCATTTCCCTCTTATTAAGACTAAATTTTATTAACCCTATTTCCGATATGGGTTTTCCATGAAGGTATTATCTATTTTCAACCTTTTATTTTCGAAAAACAATTTCAAATTATGAGGAAACAATTTATTGAAGTAGGGGAGAATGTAACACCCCAAGCTTCCATGATACGCTTCTCTTTAAATAATAGAGCAGCGTGTGTTGTACGCAACCTCGAGTTCTAGCACACTATGACCAATCAAAGTAGCCATTATGAATAGTAATAACCACATTTTGAAAGTATATTAATTTTATATTTCAAAATGGACTTCGTTTTTGTATTCAGAATATTGAAATTATCCTAAGTTGAATTTTTTGTAATTTTCTGAGAACTTCCAATTTTCTATGAATAGTAAAAAAAACATAAAAACTAATTTTTTAATCAAAATAATTTATAGTGATAAGTTATACTATTGAGTGGTTTTAAAGTATAATTAGAATATATTTTTACCATTTTATCCAGTGGTGGTCATTAGAATTAATTTCACTTTGAAATTAGACATAAACAATTGTCAATCTTTTGATATATATTATTTCTTAAAAACATGCTGTTAGTTGTGACAGCGGGAATTAATTATAAAATTATTTAACTCAACTTATATGATTTGAATTTTATAAAATAGACATCATTTTTGAATTCGGAATATCAAATATAGCTTAGGGTGAATTTTTGGTATTTTTCTGGAAAAGTTCAATTTTTGATAAATCATGAAACCTCTAAGTGGTAGTTAAAAAACTAATTTTTCGTGTAAATGAAACATTACCACTTCTGTGTATTGAATTTCAAAAATCCGACATACTTGGTTTTCATTAGTATGTAAAATGTAGTTCAATGGGATGAAAATAATTTTTGGTGAATAGTAACTTTTAAGTTTTATTAATCGCGATTAAAGGTAATTAGTGAAATATAAAGTAAAAATGATATTATAAAAATATGAAAATATATTGAAAATTTTTATACCCCTATTGGATGAGTCATGGCCGACCATTGCAACGCATGGGTCAATTTGTGGGACCCCCTGGAGCCACTTGGGTAAGATAATGACATTTGTACCTTTTATTTAAAGTAAAAATAAAAATGTCACAAACCTGTATTATTTTACTAAAACAATTATTACATGGGTTTATACAAGTCATATTTGTGACTATAAATATTATTTAGAAAGATAAAAATATTTCCTACAACGTATTATTTTTTTATAATTTTTAGACATTAAAAAAATAAATTTATTTATGACACCATGATGATGAAACGATTACCTCATTAATGATTGATTTAAATAAAATAAAAAGATAAAGTAAAATATAAGACTTAAACTTGTAAAAAACATATTAGATGGGTGGATTTCTAACCCTTATCACCTTATCCTAGAAATATATAATTGTGGGACCTTTGAAATCTGAAAATCACTTCATAATAATGTTACATTTCATGACTTTCCAAGAGTGACCCTTCTCTCCTCTTATAAAAGGCCCCCACCTCTACCACATTATTCACACCATCAAGCCATTTTTCCCAGACAACCTATGAAAAAATACTCTCTAAAATTCCCACTATTACTTCTAGAATCCTCACTTTGGGCAGAAGTCTTCCCAAGGAAGCCTTTGGCTCAAATCGAAAAGAGTTACCCGATTTTAAGGTAATGTCTTCTCTTATGTTATTTTGTTTTATTTTTCTTCTCCAAACCCTTAAACTCTTTTAATTACTTTCTTTTGTAAAAAAAAAGTATCATCAATATACTAGGATGTTTTTATTGGAATTATTTGATTTACACTTACACAAACCTTCGTCTAATGGTTAAAGAACATACTGTTTCTGTGAGTGGCGAATTACTGCCTCATGAAACTATGATTGTTCAATCTTCGTTTAACACCTATCATGGTGGCCATTAAGATGTAACTATACTTATATATGATATATATTATATTTATTTTTTTCCTTATTCTTCTGTATTTTTCATTTATGGCATACTTTTATGATTTCCATTATGGGTAAACGCGATAATTTCATTTTAGGAAGTGCGGACTACCACCCCCTAAAAGTGATTTGAATCATTAATGACATATGTGGGATGTGTAAAGGATGGAGTAAATGATATTATATAAGATATTATATTGGAATTATAATATAACTTTATATCATTATGATTTCAGTCCATTAAATATGAAATTGAAATGAAAGTAGCGTTCATGCGTACGTACGCCTTACCGTCTCCATGAACGATGCATTTCATTTCTTACCTCTAAATGTGATGTAATATTGTAAATGCATATATATACTGGATATATATGATATATATAATATCTACATCATGAATATAATTCTGGATATAATGGATATTTTACCACATGAACAACTTGTAATTATAAGAAGTTCATTTTTGTCTCAAGTACTAAAGATCAAGAAACGACTGTTATTAACTTAAATAATTACATAATGTTTATAACATGGTAATAAGAGATATAAAATGAATAATTAACTTGAAAAAGGTTCTTAAGCAAGTATAAATTAACTCTAGTTTATTATTCAGGAGGTTAAAGAATGATCAAGTCAATTCGGACACGGGGTAAGGGACTTCCTCTCAATCTCCTTTCATTAAGGCATATTTTGTTTTATACACAAATTTCTTTTATATGGTGCATAAACCCATTTTAATTTTAATTTTATTCAAAAGGAATCTTTTTATATGAATCATTTTTACTAAATAACAAAAGGAATTTTTCGTCTTATGTATGCGGCGACAACGACTTCTTCGCCGCTGTGACCATTATTTGAGTTTCGACTTCCTTTACAAGCCACAAATTTTTTTTAAATGAAAAATAAATACAATGTTTTAATCTTCTTTTATTTTGGTATTGAAAATGTTTTTGATAATGTTTTTATTATATCAATGTGTTGTATTGATATCTTGTGATTGAAATGTGAAAATGTTATGTTTCCTTTATACATGTTTTATGTGATACGATTATGTTATGGTTTATGATATGTTTAAACCTTTTCATATATGGAATGCATTGGACTTAGTATGTGATGGGTGGAGCCTTCTATAGCTCCTAGATGCATCGGTAGGTCTCATGTGACAAACTAGTGTCTTGGCACGAGGCCTTGACAAAATCTTATTTGTAGTCTTGGCATGCGGCCTTGGCTACGTGGTTATGATAGTCTGACATTATGCATTCCATCATTATGAAAGTGGTTATTGATATTGCTTGTGATTATTCGACTAGTATAATATCCATGTTAATAAGTAAATGGCATTATTTCATTTTATTATTGCCATATGATTCAGAATTTCATGTTTAAAAGGCTTTTGTTTTAGTTATACATTGCCTTAAATGTTTATGTTTATTTATGAAAGTTTCCGCTATATTGTTATCCTTACTGAGCATCTGAGCTCACCCCTTTCGAAGTTTTATTTTCCCCAGGATGTGAAGAAGTATCTTATTAATGACCTGCAGGGATAGTATGAGGGGATATGAATACAATATGTTGTTTTAGTTTTTTGTACTTTTTGTTGAAATGTAAAACTCATGAATGTATCTATTGTTTCCAAGGCTACTAAACTCATCACTCTTTCAAGACTTGATCTTTTGTGATCATGCCAATGTTACGTAATAATGCACCGAATCTGGGTAACTGGGGTCGGGGCGTTACACAAACTATGAGAGGTTTTCTAGGTAGAAGGGACACATTTCATGGTTTGGCCACATGACCATGAAAAAACCATGCAATGTGGTTTTGTTTAGAAAATTCAATCAACACGTTTTGCCAAATCGGGCGCCAACCAAGTACTAACCATGAAAACTATCCAATTTTCTCAAAAAGATGTGTTCTGGGCTATATACTTTCCCTGAACATCCCTTAGAAATTTAATAACTTAAAGCAAATACATATTAGGTCCAAAGTAAATATTTATACTGAAATTTTAAAGGATCCGTACCTGAGTGAAAAATCGGGTTCTTACAATCTCGCCCCTTAAAATAACTCATCCTCTAGTTCACCTTCCAAGGGTGGATAAACACTGTTTGAAAATAACTATAGCCATTGGGAACATACGTCAGCTTCCCTATCCCAAGTCTCATTCTATACTTGGCCATGCTTCCATAACACCCATACAAGAGGGACATACCAGCCTTGGAGAGACTTCATGCTCTAGTCGACGATGCATACATGATACTCCTCAAAGGTAGAATAATCATGTAAGTATACTTCCTCGGGGTCAAAAGTATGAGACAAATTATCATGATATTGGCGAAGCTATGAAACATTAAAGTCGTCGTATATGGCATGGTACCTATAAGGTAATAACAACCGATAAGCCACCATCCCATCTCTCTATAGAATTTAAAATGGGCCGACATAATAAGGCAAAAACTTTCCTTGCATTAGTAACCATTTATTCCCAAGCCTGGGTGATAGCTGAAGGAAAACATGATCCCCAACCTTGAACTCAGGAGGTCATCGATGAGGATCAACATAAGATTTATGTCTATACAAAGTAGTAGTTATATTCATTCTGATCAATTGAACCTACTCTAAAGTCTCCTGAATGAGATAAGGACCTAGTAGGTCTACCTCACCTACCTCTAGCTAGTACATGGGTGAATGGAATGGCATAACATATATGTTCTCAAAAGGATACATATGAATTGTCGCATGAAAGATGTTATTATAGGATAACTCGACGAGGGAGATATGCTTCTCCCATGAACCATAAAAATCAAGGAAACAGGCTTGGAGAAAATCCTCTAGAACCTGTGTTGTATGTTTTGATGGTACGTCAGTTTGAGGTTGAAAATATGTGGTTAGAAGCACCTATGTTACCATATCCTTTTATAATCCTTTCTAGATCCATGAATTGAAATGAGAATCCCTATATGAAATGATAGTTTTGGAACCCCATGTAATCGTATGATCTCACAGATGTATAGTCTTCCCAGCTCATCAACTGAGAAAGTCTCCTAAATAGTAATGAAGTGGGATGATTTTGTTAGTAGTTCAATAACTACCCCAATAGAATCGCTACCCCTAAACGAACTAGTTAAGAAGACTATGAAATCCGTGGAAACATCTTCCCATTTCCATTCTGGGACTGGAAGTGGCTGTAGAAAGACTGAAGGACTTTGGTGCTTTGCCTTCACCTGCTGACCGGTGGAACATCTAGTGATAAAGAATTCTATATGATGTTTCATCCCAAGCTACCAATACTGGTGTCACATATCTTGATACATCTTGAAGATTCATAGATAAAGTGACCACTAAGAAGCATGTGAATATCTAA
Organism: Viscum album; assembly: GCA_963277665.1. Classification (NCBI taxonomy): domain Eukaryota; kingdom Viridiplantae; phylum Streptophyta; class Magnoliopsida; order Santalales; family Viscaceae; genus Viscum; species Viscum album. The sequence continues at coordinate 1,689,016,425 of OY728151.1, read as the reverse complement.
TCAAATCCTCTCTCATATTTGTAGGAACCCATATACTTCCACATAGACGCATGACATCATCCTTAACCATAGACCAATCCAGAGGTGGGTTATCTCACGATATACTCTCACAGAGTACCAAACCTTCAAGATTTGAAAACTATCAACTCTTCACCTTCTCAGGGAGGGAAGAGGTAACTGTGAAGGATGATAGGTAAGACTACTCATGACTATCATGAAACTCCAGGTGTAGCTCAGAAAAAAGGAAAATTAACATCCATTCATTACAGGATTCTCATAAGACCTATTCCTATGTTTTGTGACTCAGTGCATCTGCAACCACATTACCATTCCCAAGCATATTGGCAAGCTCAAAATCAAAGTATTGTAGATATTAGGCACATATCTACTGTCTGAGGTTAATGTCACATTGAGAAAAGATATAATTCAATCTCTTATGGACTGTGTACACCACAAAGAACTCACCCAACTAATAATATCTCCAGAAACATAAGGAATGGACAACTACCGCTAGCTCATGAATGTGCATCAGGTAGTTTCTCTCACGAGGCCTTAATTGATGAGATCCGTACGCAATGAATTTATCTTCCTACATCATAACTACTCCTAGGTTGATTCCTGATTCATCAAAAAGACTGTATAACCTATTACTAGCTCTGGAAGAGTTAGAATAGGTGCCGATACAATCCTCCCTTTCATCTCCTAAAATGATTTCTCACATGCTTCTGAACATATGAACTTGAAACCCTTATTTGTAATACTTTTAATAGGTGAATGAAGACATGTGAAGTATTTTATGAAATGATTATAATATCTAGACATCCCTAAGAAACTTTATATATCAAAAAATTTATTTGGATACTTCTAGGAAACTACATCACTAACCTTTTCTGGGTCAACAGATATACCAGATTCTGAGATAATATGACCCAAGAAGTGAACTTTGTCGATCTAGAAGTGGAAATTTTCAAGATTGGTATAAAAATGATGCTCTCTTAGTGTACTCAAAATGATCTCAATATTTTTTTCATGGATTTTACGAGTGTGAGAATACACTAATATGTTGTTCAAAAAAATCCCGACAAAAAGAATATAAATAGGGGTGGAAAACCCTATTCATCATATCCATGAAAACAGAGAGCACATTCATAAGACCGAACAATATAACAATGTACTTATATAGACCATAACTCTTACGGAAATATATATGAGGTATATCTGATGGTTTGACTCTCACCTGATGATAACCCAATCTCAGGTCAACCTTAGATAATACCTTTGCTCCTTGGAGCTGGTCAAAGAGATCATCTATTCTAGGTAGTGGATATCAGTTCTTGAACATAAGATGGTTCAAACTTCTATAATTCATGCATATATGTAAGGTTATATCTACCTTCTTGAAAAAAAGAATGTGCTAACCCTAAGAGGATGTACTGGGTCATACAAAACCTTTATCCTTTAAGTCATCTAAATGCCACTTGAGCTCTTGAAGCTCTATTGGTGCAATCATGTACAAAGGAATGGACACTAGATCTTCTCCTAGAACAAGATAGACTGTAAACTCTACCTATCTCTCAGGAGGTAATCTAGAAAAATCATTAGGAAAGAAATCCTTGAAATGATACACTACTGGAGGGAAATCATCTTCTCATAAACCCTAATCCTCCATGAAGATATTTGCAATCTGGATGGTCACTCCACCTAGCCCATGATCCTCTGGTCTAGCTCTACCAGCCTGGACATCCCACTCACCCTTATGTAGATAAATACTACCCTCTGGTGATGTAAAAGATACCCTATACTGATAGTAGTCTACAAAATCATGATAGTGAACCAACCCATCCATCCTAAGAATGACATCTAATCCCATCATCTCGATAACAAATAGGTTTCATAAGAAAGGGTAACTGCCTACCTCAAGGGAAAAATCCTTGAAATAGCATATATCCTCTATTCATACCCCAAACGGTGTATCTAGGGTCATTACACCATAGTAATTCTATATCTATAGTCTGAGACTTTCCACAATAGAAACAAAGGTAAAAGAGTTTGAAGCACCTATATAAAATAAAGTAGATACTATAGTATATAGACTATATCATACAAAGGAAACTATCATGAACTTGGGAATCAGTGCCCGTATCAGGTATAACAGATAGTGCCTCAAGTGGCACTCCTAGAGGTACGGGTGGCAGATCAGGGCCCACCACATCTAGAGCATGGTCGTCGCCACCCACTTAGTGTAATATACAAGGATGTCGTGGTGGAATCGGTCTATAATAGCCAAGAACATAACTTATAACAAGATTAATCATAAACATATCATCGATAGAGGAAGTTGAACATTTTAAAATTCACTACCCAAGGCATACTACCCCAACTACCCACTTAAATGGCCAAGTATCGATAAGTGCTCAAGTATAAGTTTCATTTCATTTTATATTCAATTACCAGGTTCACTCCATTAACTTTCCTAAAAATGAAAAGGTGAAATAAGGATGTTCAACCATTTAATATTACATTTCATGATTCACTTTATAATGGATATCCATTTCTGATGAATCAGTGCCAATACACCTATCACCCGAAATGAAAAAAACCCATTTGATACCACTCTGTGACATCCTAGACTCTAATTCCACTTAATGGTTCCCCAATCCTGGTGGGCCACATGGCCTCAAGTGCATCTCCTCAAATTCTAGAGGCTGATGACTAGAAAAAAGGGCCTATGGTGTGTCTGGGGAGAGACTATTCCCTCATTAACAAAGTATAGCATAGAAGGTGGATGTAAATATCAGTAACTAGAGGATGAAAAATATGTAAACAGAATGCACAATTGAAAATAGAGAAAATAATAAAAATAAATAAAACAATAGGAATATCATCAAAAAACATATGATATCTCATGTCACTAGAAAATTGGAAAACATGGATACAATATAGTATAAATAACATGTTCCGAAAAAGTATAAAGTAAATCAAAGACTATCCCAAGAATCCCGAGTTCCAACTCGGTCCTTTGCTATCAAGATCCATACTAAACAGCAAGCAATCAAGTGTTCGAAGCCGTATGCTTCCCTTTATCAACACCTGCAACCATGTAATCTACTCCAGGTTCCAAAATACACTCGAAGAGGGTGTGAGATAAATCTCAGTGTGCCACCACCAATGATGTCTATAACATCCGGACCACGTAATGGAAGTGTAACAGTGTTCAAGCATGTATATATAATTTAAAGCAACACAATGTAACTAAATACCAAAGCACCTGATTTAGACCTCATCTAGTGTCTGAACATGTAACCAATTCATTATTTTATTATTACCAATTTATAATATATCACATGTTAAAAATAGTGAAGGTTCCAAGTTATAACCAGGAAACCTGTAATTATGTTTAATAGTGAAGTACCAAGGTAATTAACAAGGTGACCTAGACCTCAAGGGTCACCAAGTCAGTAATAACTATAGCCTAGCATGGGATAATAGTGTAATCCAAGGATCAAAGTACAAGGAATTCCACAATGAGGAGCCTACCAAGTCGAAGGTGATCGTACAAGGTAAAATGGGGCTAACAAGAGACAGGGCCCTATGGGATTTAACAATGGAACCTACTTGTCAACGCTGGATCCAAGGAGTGTATTCAAGGGATCCTATAATAATATGGAGGAATCATATGGTGTCATATTGGGCATCAAATAATAGAAAAGGATCGGGATCTAGGTGTGTCTCAACATAAGCAAGCTGTATCCTTGAATCAAAATGGGGTTTACGAGTGCTCATGGCATTCTCTGAATAGAATCCAAGGTGAGCTCGAGTCTGTCCATTACTGTTTAAGTATGAAGTAATGTAATATTTCATTTATTTCAAGAATTTACTTTCATTAGTGTGATAAGGTCAATTATCATGCAACCATTGGTTCAAGCCCGACCTTTCATTAGTGTGATAAGGTCAAGTGGCACGAAACCTTTTAATCAAGTCATAATTAATCAATAAGTCCATTTGGTTCAAGCCTTGCCTTTAATTAGTGTGATTGTGCCAAGTAGCATGAAACCATTCATTTAATCCATTTAAAGAATATTCCATATACAAGGTTCATTCAACTACTTTCCATTAATGTGGTAAGGGGTGCTACAAATATGCAACCTACTACTCATTTACATTTAAGGACAAGTCATATCTTTAGTATAGTTTCCAATTAACATTTCAGATTTCCTTGTCAAATTTAAGCACTTAACTTAGGTGAGTTAATTGGTGAGAATACATAGTACTTTACATTATGAAATTGTCATTATAAACAATCCATTTAATATAGAAACACTTACCCATAGGAAGGTCATGCCAAGGCACCCCCGAACGGTGGCACAAATGTGACAAAACACTAAACAATAATTTGGAATAACCTTCAACATGGAAAGGATGGAGTTGTGGTCATAACCACCAAAAATTAATCACATATATTGAAAAGGTCATATCCATACTGTTCTAATGATTATAATCATGGCATATAAATTCTATTAACGGCACCCGATGAAATCGGTGGGCCACACACAAAAAATACAAAATCAACAAAATAGAGGGATGAGTTTTAGACCACCCACCTTAGGGTTGTATGACTCTTCTCCCATGGTATTTGCCTTTGATTTTTCATGAATAGAAGTAGATTTAAGAAAAAAAGAAAAACTCTCATACCCTGATAACTCGGTCGGGAGCAAGAGAGAAGGAGAACAACTCAAGGGGACTCGAGTACTTACCGTTATGCATCCGACATGATAAAGGGAAGCTCGATCAGATCCTGGACGAAGGATATATTTGAATCCATAGATTTGGACTTTAAAAATATCAAATTTTGGAGAGAAAGGGGTTAATACAACTGGTTCTCATATTAGGGAATATGAGGGGTTCTAATTAGATCATTAAGGGAAAAATTGTCAAATTACCCAGAAAAATGGATTACTCACGTTTTGTTCACACAGTTCGACAAACTGTGATCAAACCATGTGAGGTTTTATGGTTATAAGGGGGATATTTCATAGTTAGGACACACATACCTGGAAAAACTATGCAAAGTGCTTCTCTTTAGAAATTTCAATATGCACGATTAGCCAAACTGTGCGCCAACCATGCGTTAACCATTCGGCCTATCCAATTTTCCCAAAAAGATGGGTTTCAGGCTCTGAACTTTCCCTAGATACCCCTGAGAGCTTTACTAACACAAAAGGCATCCATATTAGGTCCAAAGTAAATATATAGAATGAAATTTTAAAGGATCCATATCTGATTGAAAAACTGGGTTCTTACATCAAAATTTTCTGTCATGTCTGATTTTATGATGAAGTTATCTATCATAAGCTACCATATATTTCAAAACATATATCCAAGTTTACAAAATGCACTCATCATCTAATTAGAAATAATCTGGGCAAGAGAAATCATGACATTACTTATATTGTAAAGGTGATTCACTACTCTTTTTTGAGATATTATAATCAACACTATCATAACATATGATTCTCAATCATATGATATGGTATTGAACAAATTATATACTACAACATGTGAAATGACATATCATACAATATGATATGTTGAAACCAAATAATATTTTCCTATAACAAAAGTGACATTATCTCATACTGTACTGTGTGGTCCCATCATTGTTTATGATATCCAAAATTGTAACAAATGATATAGTTCAAAATCTATATCCTAGTTTACAATATGAAATTTTATATCTTATTTTATTCATTTTATTCACAAATTCATGAATTAATTCAAGTATAGAATTTATATGATACCACTTATGGCTTTCTGGGGGGATGAATAACACTTATTAAAATAATATAAGGCAATAATAAACCATAAACACAGATTATCCATACTTTGATTCCAAAACCAAGAACAATAGAAAATGAAGAACATACCATTCATCGAAATTGACTGAGCCTCCTATCATGAATCACATACTTATGAATATCAATTAGAATTAATCAAAGTAATATTTCCTCCTAGGGTATCCATGAGTTGATGAATGACCCAAAAATTGGGAAATATCCTCCTTTTGACCATAGTATAATAGTACCTCAGATGTAATGGATGAAGAATAAAAAAGATTCATCTTAGGAAGAATTGGTAGTGGATGAATACACCATCTCATGGATTTTTACTATTTATATATTCCTTGGGGAAACATCCCAACCATTCATGCATTTACTCAAAAATTAAATAACATTAAGTAATGTTATCATTACAAACAATTTATAATAAATTGTCTGATGAATGAATTTAACACCTAAATTAATTCATTCAAATCTCTCATACATTTTATCATTTTAAAATTTAATGGTTAATGATATTTTAAATAAAAGATAATCTGAATGTAATAATTTAACATTCAACTAACATTATAAATCATAACACACGATTCATATATCACAACAATTGTGATATACCCATATGGTACTCTATGATATAGGTAAGGAAATATCAAGATACCACTATATCATGTCTTATGATATATCATTCCAAGGCATACCAAATGAATTCATTTCATATATGTCATATAATATGAAATACCCTTATTGTACACTATGATATAAGCCATTAAATATTATATATACTTTAGGATTTTGGTTATATCTCTATCATTGAGTGAAACAACCCAAGGTAGTATCCTAATGAAAATACAAAATCATAGAAAATGAACTTCTATATTGTCCACCAAAGCATTACCCTTGAGGACTAGCTCTACTAAGTCATCCCCCACCCCTATTTCCTATAAAGTGAAAGTTATTTTCATAACCAAAAGTATGTTATCACACACATTCCCATTCAAGGGTTAATATAAAAACCCAATAGAACATAAAATGTTCTGAGTAATGAAAAATTCGAGTTTTTGTGTTCATAATAATAAATGAAAATTAAATCAAAATGGACAGTCCTGATCTTACCACATGTCACTCACTCGGGGTATTTATGTTAAGGAGTAATTTATAAAATCATAAGTGACATCCATAGTCCCCAAATATCAAGGATCTCATTGATATTCATGCCAAAACATGGAAACTAAGACTGAGCACTTATCCATTAGATAACATAATTGAATAGCTGAGGAATTACACAATGTAGGCTATGAGTTACAAGAAATGTAATTCTATAATATAAGTTTAGAGGAACATGTTGTGATGAACATAATATTTTACTAAGGAATACTCAAACTCCATGAGATATTTTATAAAAATCATACACTTCCTAGTATAGTACTGGTAGAAGAATTCAAAAACTCCATGATAATCATGTTTTCACTAATGGCCATGTCACACTTTTAGGATATCTTTATGAATAACTCATGGAAGTAGTCAATTATAATGAAACTCTTGAAATAATAAGAAATTTACAATTGGATCACCCATCGTCTTATTTGTATTTATAAAAATCTCTATGAGAAAGTAAGCTAAATGATTATATCCCAATATTAATCCAAAGTAAATAGGATGACCAAGTATCTACACAAAGTACACTAGTTTTTCTCATTATCTTAGTTAAGGGATGTTTGAGAGATAAAATATTTCTAATTAATAACCCCTATATTTTTAAATACTCCCATATAGTAAATAAACAGGGGAACGCATAATATTGTCATGTTAAACCCTCTCTTTCTCCTCTTTATTCAACCACCTTATTTTTATAAGGAACATTGTATTCCAATTACTATTGATAGGATATGATCTTACACATACCTATTACTAACATTATGATGTATAAGTTATTATCGACCTATTTAACTCTCATTAATACTTTTCATAGTTCATTATATACCCCCGTTACAATGAAAAAATTTTTCCTATGATTTTTCCATGCAGAAGATCTTCTTAAACCATTAGAATATCAAATTTTCAACAAAACATGATTTCAAAATTCTATTCCCAATGTATTATTTTTCCCTAAAAACCACCTTAAAATCTTTAAATAATTAATATGAGGACATTTTTATGTTATACTCAAGAAATAAAACACAACAATACTCTCAAAATTATATTTGTTTGTGTCATCATCAATGCAGTGCCCAAATCATTAAAATTACAAAAAATATAACTTAAATGATCTCATTTGAATTTAATAATATTACAAGCATCATATAATTGGAAAATATAATGTGATCAAATATATATGGGCCTCAATAAGAAATTTGATGATAAATATTATGTTTTTTATATTTATAGAAATAAGGGGCCATGTGGGGGGAACCCCAATATACAAAATGGTGCATGGGGTCGCATGCCATGGAAGTGTTCCCCATGATTTACATATCCATATAATGACTTTGGATTTATAAGATTATTTTGATATGTAATTTTGATTTTATTTTGTTCTTATATAATTATTTTGATTGAAATTTGGATTTATAAAATTAGATATTTAATTTTGGGAGAAGAAGTGGGGTTGTGATGTTGCTATTCTATAATGGAAACCACCTTGTACCTAGTGACCCAAAACAGAAAGAATTAGAGCCTCTTCCTCAATCAATAGGTATCTAGTGGAATGATACCGAGTACTTGGAAGGTTGTGAAAACATTTTTATTGGTTTTTTCTATTATGATATTGGGTTTTTTGATTAATTTTATATTTCTCTTTATTTTGGATGGTTAAAAGTGAAAAAAATTATCTTTATCTCTCATTTTATTTTTATTTAAAACCTCACCAGGCTTCATAAATCTTAATGGATTTATGGTCCATCAGTTGAATTAGATTTATTAAATGAAGGTTACAATAAGAAATACTAATTCTAATTTGATTTTATTTAGTTTAATGATGGTTATATATAATAATCCTCTATGATTCTAGTTTTTATTTAAAAAATTTGTTGTGGTTTTTAAGTATCAAATATCCCTTGGTTATGAGAGGAATTTATTAATCATTGTATAGGTGAACTAAAAAATATACTATGATTTAATATATTTTTATATAAAAATGTGTGTGCGTGAAAGGATAAATTGATAAATATAATTTAAATGAATCTAATGTATTTTATTTATATTTAAATTTAATATATAAGTTAATATTATTATATTGATAATTATTCTTGAGTTATAATTATTTTAGAATTTTTTTATTGATATTCCTATTGTGGAATTATATTAAACAAATAAATGTATGGTATAAATTAATAAGTGAATTTTAAATGATAATTATGATTACTTATGAATTACGTGGTAATAATTTGAGTTTGATTATGATCTATTATGTAGTTTATGATGTGAACTATTTTTTTATGTTGTGTGTTAATTTTGATATGAGAGATGTCATGAATAAGTGTCATTTTTGTCTGAGATGAATTATTGTCTTGTGTTTTTGAGGACTAAGTGATTATGAGAGTGGGGTTTATCCATATGATATGTTATGACATAGACACCATGGATATTTTCATAGGTTATGTTACATATTTGTATGGAGAATTTTTATAGGCAGTGTTTTCCCATAGACACACCAGGTATTTCTTTTAGCTATGTTACATGATGAATGATATGTGAATATACCATCTATTTTATGATTTGGATGGATAGTTCAACTAGCTATGTTATTTTATTGATATTTATTACTCATGTGTTGGAAACTTAGTGTATCATCCTGACCCAGATGCCACTAATCTGGTGCTCTAAGCTAGTTCACCATGAGGCGTCATGCGTGCCTCCATGTATTCCAGAGGCTGCAGAATAGAAGTGAGGTCCTAAAGTGAGATAGTGGGGAGACTATAACCTCATATCAGAGTAAGAAAATAGTGGAAATAGATATGTATCATACACAATAGTAAATAAACAATGTGTGCAAGTAGTAAATAAACTAAAATAGAATATTCTATAATAATAAACAAAAGTTATATAAAATCCTGAATAGTTATGTCAAACATATAGCACTGGTCACACACTGGAACAATCATATAGATACATAAATACATAATAAACTGAAATATAAGTACAAGGCTCTACTAAAAACTCTGAGCCAAACCACATACTTGATCTTTATACACTGTTGAATTGGACCAACCCAATTAGAAGAACCCACATGAGCATCTCTACTCAAACATACAACTCAATCCCTCAACCCTATCCACCATGTCACTATACTCAACCTGAAATGAAAACATAAGGTTTACATATACACTGAGGTAAAAGTTTAGGGGTGATAAATAATCTCAATAGGCCACCGAATGATGTGATTATAAAATATGCTGCCATAAGTTCATAAAAAAGAAATATGATCATCCTAGATGAGACACAATTGAAAAGACAAGTAAATCCAATAAACGTGAAACCGAAGTTGAACCCTAAGTCCGTAATCCCAGTTAAATGGGAAAGTGACACCATGGATGTCTATATCTATATGAGTATAAATATATAGTCCCATACCTATACATATATACATACATTTGAATATACATGAGTATATTTAATGGAATATCATAAAACAAATCAGCAGTTGATCCTTTGGGTTGTAATCCCGATCTCCTGGACAGCCTGTGCAAGGACACTGAGATGGACATCATGCCACTCAAGTTCTGTATAATTAAGTCGATCTCAGGGTTCCTAATCCCAATCAACTCATTCCTAATTTGGTAAATTCTTGAAATTTATTTGATCAAGCTACATCACCATATGGGGATACTCATCCAAACCCTAGGTTCACCCATACTCACCTCCAATCACTGTAAAGAAGAATTCTAGGAATGTACATATGGACATGTTGTAAATGGAAAATAGATAGATTCCATGATTCTAATTCCATGTAAATACAGTCCAATTTCTAAACCCTAGGTCTCAGTCCATTGGTGGTAACGACATTGTGACTTGGATGAATCTTAAGGGTCTTACCCGTAGGAGATCTATAAATAGAGATGACTGATGAGACGTCATGCCCACCACTAGAGATCGAAATGTGAATTTCAATCATATTTTTGAGATTCTATTCTCAACCACTCTGATAAGAAAAGGTCTCAAAAACCTGATCCAAGAGAGAATGTCTAGAGATCCTCATCATATGATAAACTAAGGAGAGAATATTCATCCTTCATAGGCTAGAGGTCAAGGAGAGTATAATAGTCCTCTATAGGCCACAAGTCAAGGAGAGCATAATTATCCACCGACAACCCCAGGTTGAGGAGAGTGTAATCATCCTCATTTAACCCATGAGATGAGGAGAGAGTAATCATCCTCATCATATAACCACTCGAGGAGAGTCGAATCATCCTTATCACTCGAGAGAGTGGAATCATTCACAATTATCATTACTAGGGACACCATGCTCGTATATCACAGTAGTTGGATTAAAAAATGGATTCTAGTAAGCACTTATAGAAGTCCCAATAATCTAATAATCAAAATACCAGATCAACAACCAAGTCCAAGGTAGTACCTTTGTGTCTACTAGTAAAAATAAGAAATAACATGGCTCATAAGCTAGATCCTAGAAATAATATCTAAGCATTCTAAAGAGAAAGAAATATTCCTCATTTCAGGATCGTCAATGACCGACTAGGAAACACCTTTGGTTAACATCACTGCATCTGTAGTAACGAAGTGAAAGTATAAATAAAATAGTGAGGGTGGATGAATGACTAAATCCATCACTACTCTCACATCCCCATGGCTTATAATTTTGGAATGAGTACTCATGTGACACCCACTACTATCTCTACCCATACTGGACATACAAGATCTGGGTTGGTCAAACATTGAAGTTACCACTGGGTACCTTATTTAAAATACTAAGAGGCATCCTACTTGGGATCCTTGAGGCATAAACATAAGAAAATGAATTTTACTCAGGATCATTAACTAAAAAGGTAAGAGGAGGAATCCTATAAGGGATCCTCTAATAGTAAGAAAATATAGGCATCCTACAAGGGATCCACAGAATGGTACATAAAAAAGGGACATCTTGCATAGGACTCTCATAACACAGTACAAAATAAAAAATAATCCTACAAGGGATCCTCAGAATATCATACATGTATAGGGTTCCTAAAATGGATTCCCTAGGGCATCTTATAATAAATTAAATCCCTCAGAGGATCCTTGGTACAATAATAAGATAAAGGCATCCTATATGGGATCCTCTAGTTTAAAACATAAGAAGATGAATCTTACATGGGGTCATCAGAAACAACTAGTCTCATAGCCTCTTTAGCCTGAAAGGAACATCAATAAAGATAGATTTACTCAAAGGAATGCTACAATGAATTAGTCATGATATATATCTAATGGATCATCTCATATTAGGTCTCCTATTACTAGATATTGGATATAATTACTAGAGGAAGAACCTATCAATTTGGAAAATTCCTAAAATGAACCCTAGGAGTCCTCAAAACACCTCATGGGTCTTACCATCAAGATCTATGTGAAAATATTCCTTGAATGGACCATTCATGAGATCATTTTCAAATTCTGGTTGAAAAGATATGAAAAAACCTTAAAAGGGTAGCATTGGGCGATTACACGGTGTGTGTACCCTAGTACATGGAGTGTACCCTAGAAACTCCACCTGGGTGTGTATATATTCCTGTAAATGGAATATAAAAGCCCAAGTACACAACATGTTGGCCCTGTACATAGGGTGTACCCTATGCGGGGTACCTGAATGTGTACCTCACTTGGCCAAGATGTGAATTTTTCCTAGACATGTACATATAAATGGTGTGCGACTCACATGGGTTCTGGCCGTTTACTCCACATAACATACGCCCCTTACACAAGAATCATGACAGGGTACTCGATTACATGTCCAATTCCCAGTAAAAAACATTTATAGATCCTACATGGAATTTACTTTGAAAAGGTTGTCTTCCCCAAATGGGAAGAACACATCGCATGTGTTTCATGAACCACATGCCATATTGATGGGGTTTCTTGAATAGAAACCCCCCTGAAATTCTAGAATCCAACATTCTCTCCCCATAAAAAATTGATTGGACCATGATGGGTTATAAACAAGAATAAAAGGGGATTATAACTTGAAAATGGTTAATCTATGGGGATCTGTGAAGAAAACTCTAAAAGGAATACCTTTGGGTGGAATTCACCGAAGCATTGTCCATTTCCATAGTCAATGGCTACCACACGATGATCCGACATGTCTGGAGCTCTACGGAAGTACCCTTATTCCCTCTCCACTCTCTCTATCCCTATTTTATCTATATTGCATGATGGAAGAACCCATAAAGGGTATTTGATGAGAATACATAAGGAGTCACGAATGGAAAGAAAAGAAAAATAATAGAAAGAAAAGAAAAAGAAAAGAAAAGAAAAGAAAAAAGGGGGCCCCAGCTAGCCTCGAGGACCAACTTGAGTTTATGCACGACCTAGGAAAAAATCCCCATTTGAACTCAATGATTGAGATAGAATCAAAATCTAATTCTCTATTCAAATTATATACCTGAATGAACCTACTGGGATAATTTAATATTTAATTTATTAATTATTTCATATTAATTATTCCTCTAAAATTCTAATGGATCATATTTACCACAAACTCTAATACTAAGGTAAAAACCCAATTTTGAGACAAAAAAGTGGTCATAAAAATTATATGTGACTATATTATAGGGGGAAGACCATTTTACCCCCTACAAGCACCTAAAAGAATGAAAAAAATTTCCACTCAAAAATTTACTTTGAAAAAACATAGAACTTTAAAAAATCCCCACCATAATCCTTCTCATCCTGGAGAAGCCTTGTGGTATGATTATTATCCAAGTTCTCAACCCGAGCATCTATACAAAAAATCTATCTCAACTATACAATGACTTGTCTCATAGTATCAAAAAACTATCTCCTATATGGGAGACATTTAACTACGACCGATCTGGTACTCCCTACCATAGGAATACCCTTGTCAGCATATTAAAAAACTATGTCCCCAAAGACTCATGAAAAATTCTAAAAATTCAACTGAAAATGAGAGTTACCACCCTAAAACATACTATAGTGTACTCCCTACCATATTACTTACTTTATAACACTACTTGAGTAGAACCTCAATAAGTTTAACCGACCAACTAAGAAGAAAATTTAAAAAGGAAAGGAGATCAGGGTAGAGTCGATGCTCTCTCAACATACTCATGATGATGTCAAGATAGAACATTATTTTCTCTAACTTTGAGTATACTAAGATTCTACAAAAAGGGCAGGTAAAAATCTTTTGATCCATGATCACACCAAAACAAGCTACACATGACTTTAACCAACATGTGACAACACATCTCCTAATAAATCTTGTCCAGTTTCATCCATGGGTCAACTATCTCATGGAACTTGATTTACCACCAATTTCTCCTATAATATTGGGGGACATTCATCATTTAACCATAAATCCCGTGAAACCATGCCCACAACAATTCTTGAAAACATCAGTACTCGTCTCTCACCCAACCACTCACTGATTAAGAATCAAATGATACCATGCACAACCAACATGTACCTTTATCATCCAAATCATTACTTGACTAAGATAATCATGATACATGGAATTTCGGTTTAATTAATCCATATTATACCTAATAATTCCTCTCTATTAAAACCACATCACCTTTTCCATAGTTTTATTCCCATGATCACCCATCACTTGGCGTTGTTCCAGTCACGATCATCCACCTACACTTTGAAAACATTAGAAGCAATAGAAACACTAATTGAAAAGTCCAGGAACCTGTACAATCCTACCCATAAAAGATATTAATTATACCAAACCACCTTAGGTTCTTATAAAAAAATTTTAGGCATTAAAATGCCTATAATGAAAAACTTGAGCACCAAACATGCCTCGATATCAAAATGCTCATATAACCAAGATCATGGACTAAAAAGGTATCTGAAAACATGGGCCAACCACTATCACATAGGCTACCCATGAAAAAAATAAACATCGACCTACAAGGGTATGTGTTAAAACTAAGGGACTCTAGCTCTCCCACCTAGCCCTATAGGCAATTCTCACAACTGGGTCATAAGGTCTAACCACCTAGCCCAAAAGATCAACCACTCAAAATAAGTTGAAGAGGAAACCAACATACAAGGGTCAAAATTGAAAACACAACCTACATGGGCATGATATTAACTGAGAATCTTCATAAGGAACTACTTTTTGGAGGTCATGATACTAACAAAGAAAAATATACTGAATTAAAACTCACCGGGCATCCATTACAACAATACCCACTTGAGGTCGAGTTTATGAGAAAAGTCATAGTACCTATCAGAATCTTACTCTATGATATGAATATATAACCATATATGAAGGGGTACCCCCATAAGGGTATAACTTATGGGAATTATGTTCCCTATTGACCTACTAGTGTCTCCGCACCTCCCATGCATGAGGACTGAGTCATCAGCCTTACCACCATACATCACAATGTAGAACCACATAATCTACCATCAGAATGATATATATATATATATATATATATATATATAAGTATTCCAAGTGGAATAAGACTTAATCCTCAGTAAAAATCACACACTATTAGGCCTATATGAGGTGAATCCTACATTCCAAATGTGATTCATGAGATACCTCTTTCCTATGCTATAAAAGAGTCAAAATTCATCCCTAACCACTTTCCAATGGTTAAGAACCCTAAATATATAATAAAACATAACATCCACATAACATGTGCATTTCTCAAGGAAAAAATCATATACAATTGTAACATTGTAGATCAGAATGACAATCCCATACCCCTAAAAACCAAGACTTCCTACCAGAACAAGTGTTCTCGACACTCTAGTGCAATATCCATCTTGAGTTCTGATACATTCCAAATAATATTATATACCATATCCAAAATAGTGAAAACTAGGAAAATAATAGCTCTGATACCACATTATAACATCCTGAACTAGATGCCACTAATCCAATGCTCTGATCTGGTTCACCAAGAGGCCTCAAGCGCGCCTCCCCATATGATAGAGGCTACCAACTAGCAGTGAGGGAATAAGGTGATATAGTGGGGAGACTATGAAATAATATTAGATTAAGAAAATAGTATAAATAGATAAGTATTATACACATTATTAAATAAAAAAAGTATATATGTAGTAAATTATTTGAAATAAAACAAACTGTAATAATAATGTAAATTCTATAAAATCAGGAACAACTATGTCAAACCTACAACACCATTAACCCCCTAGATTGACCATACATATACATAAATAGAAAATAAATGTATATGTATATAATAATAACTATGATCCATGACATATAATTGGTCTCTAGAAACTTTATAATTGAACCAACCCCACCAGAAGAACCAATATGAGCAGCCTCCTCAAATTTGTAACTTAGGGCCTCAGCCCTATCCACATGCGACTTTGATTAACCTGAAAAGCAGAAATAAGGTCTACATGCACTCTAAGGTTCAAGTAAAGGGGTGGGAAATAATATTAATAGGCCACCCCAATGACAAAACTATATAATATGCAGCCATAAGTACATTAAAAAGTTATATACTCAGCCTAGATGAGACATAACTGAAAATATAATTAAAACCAACAAATCTAAAACCATAGACATACCCTAGGTCTGTTATCAACTTCAACTAGGAATGTGCCATGATGTATGTCTATATCTATATGCATATACTTGTATAGTCCCATACCTATACATATATACATAAATATGATTATACATGAGTAAGGTGAATGAAATATCATAAAACCAATCAATAGTCAATCCTTAGGTCTGTAATCCTGATCGCTTGGACATCTTGTGAAAGGGAATTGAGTTGGAAATCATTCCACTCAATCCTTGTATAATTAAGTCAATATCTAGGTCCATAATCCCAATATACATATACCTGCGTTGACCAGCACATGAAATTTCTTTGAGAAAGCTACGCCACCATATGTGGATACTCTCCCAAACCAAGGGTTCACCCATTCTCACCTCAAATAAAAATAAATAAGGATTATGGGGAATTACATATGAAAATCCTATAAATGGAAAAGATCTATATTCTATGCTGATCATTCCATGTAAATATAGTCCAATGTTAGAGAACTAGGTCCTGATCCATAGGCAGTCGCAACATTGCGACTCAAATGAACCCTAAGGGCTTGAACATTAGGAGATATATAAGGAGAGATCACTGATGAGACTTCATAAAAACCCCTTAATATTCAAATGTGAAAATAAATCATAGGTGAGATATTCCATGATAAACCACCCTTATATGAAAATGGCTCATAAGCCTGATCCCAAAGAGAACGTTTAGAGATCCTCATTGTATGAAGAATCAAGGAGAGCATAGTCGTCCTTTATAGGCCACAGGTCCAGGAGAGCATAATCATCCTCTATAGACCACAATAAAAGGAGATAATAATCATCCACCAATAACCCCGAGTTGAGGATTTCATAATCATCCTCATTTAACTCACAAGATGATTAGAGAATAATCATCCTCATCATATAACAACTAAAGGAGATCAGAATCATCCTCACCACTAGGGAGAGTGTAATCATCCATGAGTATCATTATTAGGGACTTTATGCCAGTATATCATAGTAGTAGGACCAATAGATGGATTCCAGGAAGAACCGATTGAAATCTCAGTAATATAATAATCAAAATATAGGCTCAATATCCAAGTATTAGGTAGTACCTCTGGGGATACCGGTAAAAATAAGAAATAACATGTCTCAGAATCTAGATCCTGGGAAGAATGTTTGGGCACCCCAATGATAAAGATAGATGCCTTGCATCAGGCTCATCAACCACCATCAAGTAAGTAACAATGTCCAACATCACTGTATCAACAATAATAAAGTTAATGTATAAACAAATGAGTGATGATGGGAGAACGCCTAAACACCCTACCACTTTTACATCCCTGTAGCTTACAAGTTTAGCATGGGTTCTATGGTGACACTCACTACAATCTCTACAAAAACCAATCTACTAGATCAGGGTGGGTCAAACATTGGGGAACCAACTGGTTACCTTAAGTCAAAAACTTAGAGAAATACTACTTGGGATCCTCGTGGAATACACATAAGTGAATACATTATAGTTAGGATCCTTAGATAAAAAGATAGTGGGAGGAATTCTATAAGGGATCCTCTAACGGTAAGAAAATGAAGGCATCCTACAGGGGATCCTCAGAATGGTACATAGAAAAAGGGAAATCCTACACATGAACCTCACATCATGGTACCAAGTAAAAGGCATCATACCTGGGATACTTAGAACATCATACATGTATAGGGTTCCTATAAGGGATTCCATAGGTTAGCTTGTGAGAAAATGAATCCCTCAGGGGATCCTTGGTAAAAGAATAAGATAGAGGAATCCTGTATGGGATCCTCCAGGTTGAAATGTAAGCAGAGGAATCTTTCAGGGGATCATCGAAAACAACTGGTCACATGTCCTCTTAGGTTTGAAGTGAACATCTTTCAAGGGAGACATCCTTAAAGAAAGACTATATGGAATTATTCATGAAAGATAGTTCATGTATCATCTCAGACCAGGTATCGCTCTTTGGATACACTGGATATAATTACTGAAGGAAGAACATTAGTATTAGGAAAATTCATGAAATTTAAGCTAGGAGTCCTCAAAGAATCTCACAGGTCTCAATGTCGTGATCTATATGAAATATGGAATCCCGCCTTTTTATTAGACAAATTTTCATTACATTTTACTAACATAGGATCTTTAAAGTCTAGTGTATTGGAATCAGGAACAAAAAAACAAGAAAACTTAAAACATTATTCTAATCCACTTTTAGGGATTAATCATATATCCTTATTAAGTACAATTATTGAATCACATAACCTGGAGAAATACATCAATGTAAAGGGTGAGAAGAAGGCTCAATAAGGAAAATAAGGGAATCAATTTACTTGTGATATCAACAAGAACTTGATGAAAACCATAAGACATGAGCAATGGAAAAAAGGCATATAAAAATAAAAAGAAAATGAATCATAACTTGAATATGTGGATACACCATTTAATTTATACATTCATGAACATATCACCAAGGTTCATCCCCAAGGTGAGATAAAAAATACCAAGGTTATTCACCAAGGTATCGTGAAACTTTTCATCTCTGGAGATTAAATTCTTTATCCAATGCATTGGAGTGATATCAAGGCACACCATTAATATGTATTTATTTTCATGTGATTCACATAGATAATAATCATACATTTCATAAATATCCCAAAGAGAGTAAAATAAATGGGTTTCACTTCAAAATCAGGACGTTTTAATAGTGCTTAAAAATAAGACCATTATGTCATTTATAACACATGGAAAGGGAGTGAGGGTTATATGTATGTCAATTACAGAATCCAGAATATCATTTTTATGTATTTATGAACACCCATATAGATTAAATAGGTCTGGGTATTCACATAAATAAGATAATACAATTTATTGAGAGAAAGAGAGAGAAATTTTGAGATGAAATTTCTGCAGCATAATAGCTATATAACATGGTTTTAGAAAATAATAAAAGGAGAGGGGACAAGGGTAAGAAACTTAGAATTAACTTTTAATACAGTATAGGGACATAATAAAATATAAAAAATAACATGGTATGGATATTTCAATGACGCACCACATGAAAAAAAAACTTGAAAGAAAGGAGATGATGTGATTTCTTTTACAAAAAAATTCGGCAGCCTAACAACGTCGCTTAAAATTCAGAAAAATAAGTTGATGAGAGAGGAAGGGGTATCTCATAAATTGAACATGAAATGTACAGTATTATGGATATATAATAATAAACTCCCACATAATAAAATGGAAACTAGAAGACATAAAATAATGGAATTTGTGACTTAAAAGAGGAGGGTGAAAGGTTCCCTTACCTTGAAGAGTGACTTCGAAAGATCGAAGGTTGGGACATTGGGGGCTTGAGTGTATCTTGGGAGGACTCATTGGGAGGTAAAAAGACCATATCTTTATTGAGGAGGATTTTTGGAATGAAATGAATGAGGGAATGCCTTGGTATTTATGGGAAAGAGAGGGAATATATAATTAATTTACAAGGGACAACTCATCGGTGGTATTTGCAAAACCATGGGCTTGACCATGGTATTTTCCCTCGGTATTGGCCAATTGAGACACCTCATAACATATATTACTATTCATAAGTCTACCAGATTTGTTAAATCAGGATTACATCATCAATGATGTCATTAAACATCTAAACTCAAAACTGTATTTTTACTATTCACCAAAAATTCAATTGTTTCAGAAAAATCCCAAAAATTTAACATAACCTAATATCAATGCTCTGAATTCAGAAATAAGATCAATTTTATGAAAATAATTTTCTAAATATTTTTAATTTAATTTTTAAATAAAATCATTATTTATTAAAAAAACAACTCTAAAACAATAACTTGTTTTGTGACACCATGAAAAAGTAATCAAGGTCCCATAAAATTATCGTATAACCACAAGATAATAAAGTGAAAATTTATGATTACATTTTATGAGAATAAATTTTCATTTCAAATTATTAAATTAATTATAAAATTGTAAATAAAATATTTGTGACATACAAAAATAACAAAACTTATACTATGATCGTGTTTTCACTTTTAAGATGTCTAATTTGAATTTATACATTCATGGGTGAAGTTTCTATTTTTTGGGGCCGATTTACTATTTATTACTACTCATAAGGATATGTTACTATTCATACATTACTATTCACTAAAAATCAAGTTGATCTTATTAGACTCTTAATTTATTACTGATCACAACTGTAGAAGACCATTTTTCAAAAATCATTTCACATTATTAATTATTTAAAGGATACAAAAATATTTTAAAATACCCTTTTTCCAGAATTCATCAATAATGTGGAATTATAAATACATCCTACATTTATCCAAATATTTGAAAATCACAAATTTTACCGTAATAATAAATAACAATTTTATTTATACCATGGGATTACAAAAAGTATCTAAGGCCTCATTACATAGCCCCTTATAACACCTACATATGACCTTGGTGTAAGGTGTGCTATGGTGATAGAATCTTGGGGCGACTCAGACAACATTGCCTGAGTGGTGATTTCTACCAGCTTAAACTTCTCCCTTAGGCAATTCCATTCAATCTTCACATGTTGAAGCCCAACTTGGGCTTGGTCTAGAGAAAATCCTAATGATTCTACGTCCTTCCCAAGATCTGACCGATGGGCTTCGTACGACCCAAGTCTACTAGATGAGGGCATTGACTCTTCTTTTTGTAAAGATCACTTGTATTTATAAACAATAATTGTAACGTTAAGAGTTTAGTTTCCAACAGCCATATTGACCAATGGTCATATTAAATTTGAAACCCAAAGGTATCACTTCATTAATTAAAGGATATATTTTGTGGAGTATAAAATGAAATAACACACAAATTTAGGAAAAAAATATTATTCAAAATATTGGGTCGTTACATTCTTCCCCCCCTTAAGAAATTTCATCCCTGAAATTTTAACTCATACCCTAAGATGAGAAAGGGTGTGGGTACTTATGCCTCACAGACTCCTTTGGTTCCCATGTGGCTTCTTCGCATTTTTGGTTCCTCCACAACACCTTAACAAGGTGGGTAGTCTTGCTGCGTAGAACCTTGTCTCTATGACCAAGATCTCCTTCAGCTGCTCCTCATAATAGAGGTAATGTTCCAGTTGTACCACCTATGAATTTAGTACATGTGAAGGGTCAAGTATGTACTTCCTCAAGAGGGATACATGGATGCTATCATGAAATTGTGCAAGAATTGGAGGAAGTGCAAGCCGATCAGCTACTAGTCCTATGCGATCAAGGATTTCATAGGGGCCAATGTATCCAGGGCCGAGCTTCCCTTTCTTCCCAAACCTCATGAATATCTTCCAAGGTGATATTCGAAGAAATTCCTTGTCACCAACATCAAACTCCAAGTCCCTTAGACGATTGTCATCATAGCTCTTTTGCCAAATCTGAGCAGCCTTAATGTGTTTCTAGATGACAAGTACCTTTTCTGTCATCTCTTGCACAAGATCTGGCCCAAGAAGCTTTCTCTCACCGGCTTCATGCCAACAAGTAGGAGTTATACATCACTTACCATATAGAGCTTCATAGGGCACCATTTAAATGTTCAAGTGGAATCTGTTGTTGTTTGATAACCCTACTAAAGGGAGATGTTGATCCCATCAACCTATAAATTCCATTGAGCATGTTCTCAACATATCCTCAAGTGTTTGAATAGTACTTTTAGATTGGACATTAGTTCGGGGGTGATAGGCCATATAAAATTCAATTCAGGACTAAGATCATGTTGAAGACTTCTCCAGAATTCTGATGTGAACCTTGGATCATGATCAGATATGATAGAAAGTGGAACTCCATGCAGCCTTACCACTTCCTTCATGTAAATCCTGGCAAGTTGATCAAGATAGAAATATTCCTGAATGGAGATAAAATGGGAAGTCTTGGTGAGATGGTCCACAATAAACCCTATCGCATTGTTCCCTTTGGATGTTCCCAGGAGACCAGTGACGAAGTCCTTAGTTATATTATCCCACTTCCATGCTGGTATGGGAAGTGGTTTCAATACCCCTTTAGGAAGTTGTCACTATACCTTTACTTTATGACATACCAGGAACCTTGAAGTGTAGTCAGCAATCTCCATTTTCATACTATCCCACCAATAATGACCACGAAGGTCCCTATACATTTTTGTGCTTCCAGGATGTATAGAGAAAGTAGAGCTATGAGCTTCATCCATCAGATCCTTCTTTATTTATTGAATTTATGGAACACATATTATTGTATGAAATTTTAGTACACCTTCTTGATCAATATTGTACTGAGGAAACTTCCCATCCTTCATAGCCTAAAAATTATTCTATAACAAAGGATATTCTTTCTAGGCATTCTTGATCTTCTATAGTAATGATGATTGAGAAATCATTTGGGTAGGGTTGATGATGTCCCTTCCCTTATAATTCCCATGTCCATCTTTAATAGTCCATTGATCAAAGGATATCTTTGAATCCTCATCATGGAAAGAACAACTAGGTCTTTCCTGCTTAATGCATCAAAAACATTATTTTCTCTTCCAGGATGATAATGAATTGAACAATCACAGTCTTTAAGAAGTTGAAACCATCTCCTCTATCTCATGTTCAATTCCTTTTGTGTGAAAATATACTTCAAACTTTGGTGGTCTGTGTATATATCACATTTCTCCCCATAAAGATAGTGCCTCCATATCTTTAGAGAAAAATGACCCCAGCCAGCTCCAAATCATGCGTAGTATAGTTCTGCTCATGAGTCTTCAACTATCGAGATTCATAAGCAATGAATTTGTCTTTTTTCATGTGGACTCACCCAAGCCCTTTGAGAGATCCATCTCTAAAAATAACGAATCCTTCTCCACTTGAGGGAAGAGTTAACATGGGTGCAGTAACCGATCTCTTATTTAGCTCTTAGAAACTTTCCTGACACTCCTTTGTCTAGATGAACTTGTCCCCTTTTCAAGTTAACTTGGTTCATGGATTAGAAAGTCATGAAAAGTTTTTCAAAAACCTCTTAGAATATCCTGAAAATCCAAGGAAAATTTGAATCTCAGTTATTATTGTAGGATGAGGCCACTCCTCTATAATTTTTGTCTTTGTAGGGTCAATTGTGATTTCTTCATTGGTAATAATGTGTCCCAAGAAAGAAAATTTTTGTAAACAGAATTCACATTTTCTGAACTTCCCAAAAATCCTCTCCTTCCATAGAGTTTGAAAAATAATCCTTAGATGATCCTCATGCTCCTCATGACTTTTGGAATATATCATAATATCATCAATAGAAACTACCACAAAGTTATGAAGGTAGTCCTTAAAGATTCTATTCATCAAATCCATAAAAATAGTAGGTGAATTAGTCTATCCAAAGGGCCTAACTACAAAATCATAATGCCCATATCTTGATCGAAAGTCAATTTTTGTAATATCTTCTTTCTTCACCCTCAATTGATGATAAGCAAATCGAAGATCAATCTTAGAGAATAATTGAGCCCCATGAAGTTGGTCAATTAAGTCATCAATTCCTGAAAGAGGGTATTTGTTCTTCACTTTGAACCCATTCAGTTCTCTATAAATAATGCATAACCACATCGATCCATCCTTCTTCTTCACAAATAGAATTGGTGCTCCCCAAGGAGACAAAATATATTAGATAAAACCCTTATCCAAAAGATATTGGAGTTGTTTCTTTAACTCCTCCATCTCCCCATTTTCCATCCTATATGGGTTCTTTGATATAGGATGGGATCTAGGTATGAGTTCAATGGAGAACTCTACCTCTCTTTATGGGGGAGTTCTGGGTAACATATTAGGAAATATGTCAATGTATTGTTGGATGATGGGGAAATTTTCTATCCTCAAACTCTCATTTCCTTCTTCTTATTCATAGTTAAACATCCTAAAGAAAGATATAGGAGGTTCTTCTAGACAAATATTAGGTTGAGATATCTCTCCTTGGAAGATAAGTGTAGGTTTTCCATTCAAGACTACTAAGATTTCCTTTCTTCTAAATTTGATCTTAGCATTATACTTTGAGAGCCAGTCCATCCCTAGTATAATGTCGAATTCTAGCATGGGAATGACTGCTAGATTTTCAATAAGGTTATGCTCACTAAAGTAAATACTAGAGTTTCTAAACACTAACAATTCTTGTATAATCCCACCAGGAGTCTTGACTGATATCTCTACTTTTAACAAATCGGGGGTTGATTCTAAATTCTTTGAAAACATGGAGGAAATAAAGGAATACGTAGAACCAGAATCAAACAAAGTACTTGATAGAGTTGAGAGAACAACAAGACTACCTACCACCAAATCATTTGGCGATTCAACTTTAGCTGTAGTGATAGAAAAATCGCGACCTTTCTCCCTTGGCCGTTGCTGAGGCTGATGGTGATTCCCCTCCACTACCCTCATATTTGGATAGGGATTGGAAAAGTTCCTAAGTTTTACACAATTATAGAATTGGACATCTGGTAGGGCCTACACCATGTTCCCCTTGTCATTAGTGTTGGGATGTTTTGGCTTCTCCTCACTATGACAATTCCGCACAATGTGGCCATCTCTACCACACATATAGCACTTCCTTCTCTCGAGGAGGTAGTTCCCCAAATGCTTCTTCCCACATTTATTACATGTGGGAAGTTGTAATTGCTTTCCCCCTCTTCCCTGATTGAAGCTCCTCCCTAATCTTGGCTCCATTGATCTTTTCTTGTCATTGGATTTTTGAGACCATTGAGTCTCACCAAACTCCAGCTCATCTTTCGTCGCACTTCACATGATCTCCTCCTAGATATCATAATCTCGGTTGGCTAGATTCTTCCACAGATAAGGTCTCCGTCCACTAAAGAATCTATCAACCTTACCATTTTGATCCATGACAAAGCTATAAGTGTAACATGAAAACTTTTTGAAGTTCATCTTGTAGCTTCCCTCAAATTCATTCTCCTTCTACTTCAGATCAAGAAACTCCTTCTCAATTCTCATTCTCATCGTTTGAGGGAAATACTTGTTGAAGAATATCCATATGAACTCTTCCCAATACATAGCTTCAACTTGCACTCTTGGCCTTGTGTTTTTAATCAGTTCCCACTACTGATCAGCTTCTCCTTCTATGCGACAAACAGTGAAGGTAACCTTGTCTTGTTCATAATAATAGAGCACAGAAAATATCTTCTCGATAGAGCTGATCCACTATTTAGAATTCAATGGGTCAGTAGATCCACTGAAGGTTGGTGGTCGTTGACACATAAAGGATTCAGTAGAAAATTGTTCCCTTCATGATGAGATCAATCTCTCTGCTTGATTTAACTTATTTCCCATAACTTGAGTCAGTTGTTTCATCATCCACATGAAAGTTTCCATTCCAGATTCTATTGGAGGGCTGTCAGTGCATGGTCCATTACTGTCACCTTTTGCATGGTTCCTCATATTGCCCTCCATTTTATAAAAGAATAAAACCTTAGTGAGAAAATTATTTAATTTAAGAATCTTTTAACTATAAAGGATTTTATGTCTAAAAACTTCATGCTTTACACAATTACATTTCATTATAAATTCTTCATAATGATTCATAAAAAGATTATGATTAACCAAACATTTACCCTAGAAGTGTTGTAACCAAGAGTGAATCAAGGCCCATTATCGTGTACCAGGATACCTCCGGTCAAGCCCAAAACTCCTTGTCAGTGTTTTCACTCCTAGGTATATTTGTGCCAGACCCACCTCTACCTGCTCATATCCAGATAGGGATGTATTTGCTTGATAAACCACTTACTCAATACTCACCAAAATACTAGGAAGTATTCCTATATTTAAAATTTTCTATAGGGTTCTTCCTAAAGTTTCAATAGACTAATTTATATAAATAACTAAACTTTTATTTGATACCAACTATGGAATCCTACCTTTTTATTACATAACTTTTCATTACATTTTACAAACAGAGGATCTTTAAAGCCTAGTGTCTTGGAAACCAGGAATAAAAAAACATGAAAACATAAAATAATTTATATTCTACTTGTAGGGATTAATCATAAGTTCTTAATATGTACAATTGTTTCATCTCATAATCTAGAGACATATATCAAAGGAAAGGGTGAGCCTAAGGCCTAGTAAGAAAAACAAGGGAATCAATTTACTTGTCATATCAACAAGAACTTAATGAAAACCGTAAGACATGAGCAATGGAAAAAGAGGCATATAATAATAAAAAGAACATGAATCAAAATTTGAATATGTGGATACATCATTTAATTCATACATTCATGAACATATCACCAAGGTTCATCCCTAAGGTGTCATAAAAATAACCATGGTTATTCACCAAGGTATCGTGAAACTTGACATCTCTAGAGATTAAATTATTTACCCAATGAATTGGAGTGATACCAGGGAACACCCTTAATATGTATTTATTTTTATGTGAAACACATATATAATAATCAAACATTTAATAAATAACCCAAAGATAGTAAAATAAATGGGTTTCACTTTAAAATCGTGATGTTTTAAAAGTGCTTAAAAATAAGACCATTATGTCATTTATAACCCATGGAAAGATAATGAGGGTTATACGTATGTCAATTCCAGAATCAAGAATATAATATTTATTTATTTATGAACACCCATTTATATGAAATAGGTTTGGGTATTCACATAAATAATATAAGTGAATTTATTGAGAGAAAGAGAGGGAAATTTTGAGATGATTTTTTTGGAGCATAATGACTATATAACAAGGTTTTAGAAAACAATAAAAAGAGAGGGGAAAAGGGTAAACCAATATGAAATAACATATAATATAGTATAGGGATAGAATAAAATATAAATAAGAAAATATTATGTATATTTGAATGATGAACCACATGAAAAAGAAACTTAAAAGAAAGGAGAAGATGTGATTTCTTTTACAAAAAATTATGCAGCCTAACGACGTCACTTAAAATTCAGAAAAATAATTTAATGAGATAGTAAAGGGTCTCTCATAAATTGACCATGAAATGGATAGTATTAGGGATATAAAATAACAAACCCCAACATAATAAAATGGAAACTAGAAGATATAACATAAAGGAAGTCATGACTTAAAAGAGGAGGGTGAAATGTTCCCCTACCTTGACGAGTGACTTCGAAAACTTGAAGGTTGGGACCTTGGAGGCTTTAGGGAACCTTGGGAGGACTACTTGGGAGGTAAAATACCAGATCTTAGTTGACGATGATTTTGGAATGAAATGAATGAGGGAATGTCTTGGTATTTATAGGGAAATAGAAAGAATATTTAATTAATTTCCAAGGGACACCTCATTAGTGGTATTTGCAAAACCATGGGCTTTCCCATGGTATTTTCCCATGGGATTGGCCACATGGGAAAATTTATAACATATATTACTATTAAAAAGTCTACTAGATTTAAAAAATCATGATTTCACCATCAATTATGTCATTAAACACCGAAACTCAAAAACTATATTTTTACTATTCACCGAAAATTCAACTGTTTCAGGAAAATACCAAAAATTTACCATAACCTAATATCGATGAAATGAATTAAAAAATGAACTCCATTTTATTAAAATAATTTTCTAATTATTTTTAATTTAATATTTAAATGAAATAATTATTTATTAAAAAAAACAACTCTAAAACTATAACTTGTTTTGTAACATGTTGAAAAAGTAATCAAAGTCCCATAAAATTATCATATAACCAGAAGAAAATAAAGTAACAATTTATGATTACATTTTATGAAAATAAAGTTTCAATTTAATATATTAAATTAATTATAAAATTGTTAATAAAATATTTATTACATACAAAAATACCAGAACTTATACTATGATCATTTTTTCACTTTTAAGATGTCTAAATTGTATTTATACATTCATGGGTGAAGTTTCTATTTTTTTGGATGATTTAATATTCATTAATATTCATAAGGATATGTTACTATTCATACTTTACTATTCTCTAAAAATCAATATGATCTTATTAGAATCTAAATTTCTTACCGATCACAACTGTAGAAGACCATTTTTTTAAAATCATTTCACATTATTAATTATTTAAAGAATACAAAAATATTTTAAAAAACCCGTTTTCCAAAATTCATCAAAGATATGGAACTATAAATTCATCCTTCATTTATATGAATATTTAAAAATCACAAAAGTTTCCATAATAAGAAATAACAATTTTATTTATACTAAGGGATTACAAAAAGTATCTAAGTCCTCATTACATAGACCCTTATAACACCTGCATAGGACATAAGTGTAAGGTGTGACATGGTGCTAAAATCTTGGGGTGGCTTGGAAAACATTTCCCGAGTGGTGATTTCTATTAGTTGGAACTTCTCCCATAGGAAATTCTGTTCAAGATTCACATGTTTAAGTTCAGCTTGGGCTTGATCCAGAGCAATGCCCAGAGATGCTACCTCCTTCCCAATCTCTGACAGATGGGCTTCTTACAGCCTGAGTCTACTAGATGAGGCCATCAACTCTTCTTTCTGTATTAATTAACCAAGATCAATTGTATTTACAAACAATAATTGTAACATTAAGAGTTTAATTTCCAATATTCATATTGACCCATGGTCATATAATAGTCAACACCGAACGATATCAATTCATTAATTAAAGGATATAGTTTGTGGAGTATAAAATGGAATAACACACAAATTTAGGAAACAAATATTATTCAAAATATCAGGTCGTTACATGAAAAGATACCCAAAATGGAAAAGTCATGGGTTCAATTCTAAATACTAGATGAAAAGATATGAAAAACCCTAGAAAGGGAATAAAATGAGTAGTAAATGGTGTGTGTACCATAGTACATGATGCATACCCTCAAAACTCCACATGGGCACGTACCTCTACCTGTACTTGGAATGTAAAATCCCAAGTACCAAATGTGTTGTCCCTGTACACAGTATGCACCCTACATGGAGTATGTACCTATGTACCTCACATGGTATGGCCATGTATTCTGCCAAGAAAAGTACATATACATGGAGTGTGACCCATATGTGGTCTGGCTGTGTACTCCACACAACATGTTCCCCTTATACAGAGCCTAGCCAAGTACTTGGCAATACGTTTGAGTCCTAGTACACAGTGTTAATAGGTCCTATACAATATGCACTTCCAAAAGGTAATCTTCCCAGAATGGGAAGAAATCATGGGGTGTGTTCCCAAAACCACATGTTTTGTAGACAGATTTTCCTGATTGAAAACCCCCCAAAATGCAAGAATCCCCAGTTTTCTCCCCACAAAAAATAGATCGGACCACGATAGGTTATAAGAAGGCATGAAAAGCGATGAAAACTTGAAAATGGTAAATATATAGGGATATATGATGAAGAATCAAAATGTATTACCATTGGGTGGAATATTCTGAAGCATCTCCCATTTCCACACTCCACGTTTACTACACGATGATCTAGCATGTCCTGAGCTCTACAACGGTACCCTTGTACCTATCTCTCTCTCTCCCTCTACCTATCTATCATTTATCTCTATCGCATGAAGGAGGAACCCAAAGGGGGGAATCTATGAGAATCCAAGAGGATTAAATAAAGGAAAGAAAATAAAACGAAGAAAAAGAAGAAAAAGAAAATAAAAAGAAAAGAAAAGAAACAAAGGGGGCCCTGACGTCCAACTTGAGTTTATTACCCACCAAGGAAAAGTTCATTGTTTTGACTCAATGGAGGAGAAATAATCTCAATTCGATGCTCCATTCAAAATATATAGCTGAATGAACAACTATAAATAATTTAATATTTAATTTATTAAATATTAAATATTAATTATTCCACTAAATTTCAAACAGCTCAGATTTCTAGAAAACTACTGTCCTAGGCTAAGACTAATATAGTGGTCATAAAAATTATCCAAATTCACATGCATGGGTAAAAGACCATTTTACCCCTGAAAATATTCTAAAAGAAAAAATTAAAATTTCTGATCAAAAATTCAGTCTGAAAAAATAATGGACAATAAAATAAGTAAATTAATAGAGGAGAATGATGAAACATGTTAAAAAGTGGTTGATTGTTTTTATCAATTCAACTTATTGGATGATTTATGGCTATGATAAAGTTTATAAAATTTTTAAGGTTATTTGGTGTTGATTTAGTGGAGAAAAGATATCTCAACATAATTATTATAATTATGTCATGATTATATAATAGATTTTTAAGTGAATTTGGTTAGCTGGTGAAATAAATATTATTCCATGATGGAGAAATACTCTATCATGTTTTTTTATAAGGGTTAAAATTGAATAAGTGTTACAATATTTTGTGTTATGACTTCTCTGTTCACATTATAATGATAATACATAGTAATAAAGGATATCAAACTATTTGTTACAACTTGAGAGAACTACCCCGTGATTTTATATCATGATATAAAGCTTTGTAAAGTACACAATATTGGTAATCTATAAAATTTGGAGAAAATGTTTTTAAGGATAAGTGTGGGGGGATGTGAATTATAGTCAATGGGATTACACTATAACCATATATTTTAATTCTGTGAAGAATAATTGATTATATTGTAAGGATATTTTTCACACTGTAATAAATTTAATTGGAAAGTTTCTCAAAATTTAAAATCCATGATCTTCAGGATTTTTAAAAACTTCCAGAACATGATTTTTGGGTAGATATGGTTATTGAAATGCTTTATACTATAATTACATGTGTTACATATTTATTTCTTTGATATTTATATAAATTTTCATACTTGAATATTTTTCAAATTAAAAAGGATTTGATTGATTAATATGATATTGAAATTTACCATTAAGGAAGTTTGTGAGGTCTAATCAAGCTCTAAAAATGGAATATCAAGTTGAGTATCGTTGGTGTAGGGAATATAGGTATTCTTTTTAATATTTTTATGTGACTAGAGAAGAGAATTGCGAAATCATAAAAAATAAGAGATGAAATTTTTTCAATTTGAATTCATAAGGATTTTGGTATCAATCGTAATGAAATTTTTTGTTTCTAATGATAAGAAATTATTCGTAGAGATGGAGATAAAGTAAAATACCTATATTCTATTGGTGTACTAATTTTATTTTCTACTTTCATTGTCATAACCTGAACACTACATCCTTTGGTTCATATCTTGAAGTAGTGAGTGAATAGGTATGAAGAGGTTGTGAACCTTATAATAAATAGCAAGATATTACTAAATATTATATTTAATCAACATTTCAGTAATGAATTAAGTGGTGCATTGACACATCACCGTTTTATGTTCCTTCTTCATATCCCTTCTGGGTGGACTATGTAAAATATCCATGTCTATATGTTTTACCTTTGATATTTTAATATCATGTTTTTCGGATTGGTTTTAATAGATTTGAGTATTTTTTATAACCAAATATTAAGATATATTTAGAGAATAAATTTATACAACCTAATTCACCCCCTCTATGGGTGTTTGGGACCATAGTGGTTTCAGTAATAGGTATTAGCAAAAAAAAATTATCATTTTGGAAATATATCTGAAGGATATATTTGATATATATTACATAGTTAGTGAAAAGTTATTTATACTATTTCATAGATGAGATTATTAGATGCGGATAAATCAAACGAGTCTCCATATTTGATCCTTGGTCTTGGATGTATTTTCTATTTCTATACATAGAGTATTTGTATGTTTCCCCACATATATTTTGTTGAGTAAATAAAACAAGAATATACACAATGATTATGATAAGACACAAATATACATATTTTAAGTACTCTCAAATTAGATATCCATGAATTTGATAAGCTAAAAATATGGGGAAGTAACATGGGATTTTTTTTCATTATTTATGAAAGAGATAAAAAGTTTATGGTTGAAAAAATTTATGTTTTCATAAAAATTCAATGATTTGAAGATGTATCATATTAAGAAATTGACTGTATCTTACAATTTATTATTGATGTTTTTGGGTGACTTCATGGATTTTTTGAAGAAATAAAGGATAAATATATTTTGGAAATGATATTAATAATAATCACAAATATTTACAATCCAAAGGTATCATCAATTAAGAAAAATAACTAAGAAGAGTTATCTTGTTATTATATTCAATGTATCTTGGTGGTATATGAAATGTGAGTATATAAATAAGGAATGTGAATTCTCTCATCAAAAGGTATTTATTTTAATCCAACGAACTACCTTAACATGAACCATAATGTATGTGTTTAATATTTGAGTTATTATTTTCTCTTAGTAGTTTCTACTATATTTAAGCAACGACACGATATATTTTATAGAAAACTAAAATTAGTGCATTTAAATTGTGGTAAGGTTACCCACATGTTAGGTGTATATGATGTATTCATAGAGATTTTTATTTAATGTATTTATCACAAAACATTAAAAAAACATTTCCCATAGTAGGAATTCTAACTCTAGAAATCAATCCAGAAAGAAGTTTCAACAAAATATTATTGTGAGAAAGGAAGAATATAGAGATGGTTTTTTATTGAGGAAGGATAAACAAATTAAAATAGGATTCAGATGATTCTATCATGATAATAGTGGAGAAATATCAATTTAAAAATAATGGATTAAAAAATTAGTGATTAATTGGTTTTAAATTTGAAACTAAAGGAGAATGATATGATTTGGATATTTAGAGGTAGAAAAATAAAAGTATCTGTGGAATTTTGAAATAATCCTTTGACTATGTTGATCAGATCAATGCTTTAATCCCTCAATAGGATAAGGTTATGGTAGATTAAATTTCTATGAACTGAAATCTTAGAGAATTAATTGACTTCAAGATGAAAATAAAGGAACAAGAAAAGATATTTAGTGACCTTAATTATAATGTTGAATAAAAATTAAAACACATTTAATTACTTGAAGATAACGTAATTAACTTAAATAATAAGTTGTAATATTAATTAAAATATAAAAATTCTAAGAAAAATCTTAATTTGGGAAGGTACCAGATGAGAAATTAAGAAATAGAGATAAAGAAGGCATAAGAAATTTTTAGAATTACTTCAGTAATAAAAGGAAATATTATTTGAGAAATATAGGACTTATAAATAAGGGTGAATCATCTAATATTCAAACATTAATTACAATGGTGAATATAAAGTAAAACTTTGGAAGAGATTAATCAATAAAATAATCATGATTCATTAAAACCCTAATAACTACTTGAATGTTATGAAGATGTGGAGTGGAAGTTATTAGAATATCATATTGATAAAGAGATACTTATATGGTTACTTAGGCCACAAAATTAAATATTATATTGATTCAATGAGTAATATATGAGGTGAATCTATAAAAATCAATAAATTAAGGAAGAAGATATATCTTACATAAAACAATTATGGGAATTTGTTTTACTGCTATAGGTTTTGTTATAAATCATATAATTATGAGAAAATGAGATTTTCTACTAGATTTTCAAGGAAGATAGAAATAAAAGATGTGAATAAAATTACATTTTAGAATAAATTCATTATATTGAAAAAATAGTAGGAATAATTTACAATTTTGGGAAAAAATTAACGAGGATGGACCCTCTTATGTCTTTTATCAACTTGAAGACTCTTTGAAGGAAAATAAGGAGAAGGTTATATTGGTTAAAATTTTACTCAAAGTGAGATATAATAGTAGAAAACATATTTTTGATAAATAGTATCCATACCATATGGAAGGAAGAGAAACCCTATTGAATAATATAAAGAATCATGTAGATGGAATGATTTTCCTTGGAAAAGATGAATATTTAAAGATAAAAGGCATTAATAAGATGTGGGTACTTATAAAATATTTAAAGAATACTGACATACACTTTTTTGACCGGATTAGATAAAATTTATATAGTGTAAGTGAATATTGTGACTTGGGACTTGAAGTCACATTTTATTACAAGGGATTCTTGATTTAAGGAAAACATGGCGATTCGTTGTTACAAGGATGGGGGAAGAATGGTAATCTCTAATAAGTGTAAAACAAAATAAACTCACATTTCCTTATTGTGGAATAGTAAAAAACTTTTTTTATGAATGATTCATAATCATATAAAAAAATAATAGAAAATATATTCAATATTAAAGTAGTGATTGATTTTCCCAACCTAAATATATATAGGGAAAAGCCATTCAATGAATATATGAGAGTAAATATGGTGTAAAATCCCTATAATATGAAGCATAATAGAGCTTAAAATTTTCCCAATTTTATCCATACAATAATTTGTGGTCCCATGAATCATATAATTACAAGGGTAGAATTATTATTTTTTCATATGTTTTATAGATTATTATAAAAAGATAACATGTATAATATTTTTTTAGAAGAAGAATGTGGGGATCAAGTGTGTCAAAAGAAACTAGAGGTGAGCTGAAAATGAAACTTGACGAATGAGGAAGTCTATATGATCTTAAAATGGAATGAATTACACCTCTATTAAAGTTTGGAATTACTTAGTGAATCACATAATCAAAAATTAGGTATCATCCATGAGAATCCCATAAAAATGGATTTTTTGAAATAAAGAACTACATGGTAAAAAATATGGAAAAGTCACTACTCATTGAGAGAGGTACTTCATATAAATATTAGGAGTATTTGAAGTTGTGATATATACTCAAAATTGGTCTTTGTTAAGTCAAAAATATAATTTTACAGCATATTAGATATTATTTTAGAGATATGAAAATCAATAATAATTTATAGTATTTTGATGAAAATATCAGTTTAGGAATAAAGAGGGTATTCAAGTAAGATATGGAGATGCAATAAATGAAGACATATGTTTTGGTTATACAACTGAAATTATAGCCTATAAGTTTAAAAAAAGGATAAATAGTATTTTTGAAAGAAAATATGTGGAATCCATTATAGATTATCCAAAAAGAAAATATAAAAATCCAAATATGGAGGAAATATGTTTATAAGAGGATGGTCATGAAAAAATATTATAAAAACATCAAAACACATCATAATAATAAGTTTTGAAGATTTAATAAAAAGATAAAACTAGATATTAAGTGAGTCAGACATAAACTTAAAAGAATAAAATGTGTTAAAATTATACAGTGAAGCATAAAACACAACACGGTGAGAATAAATATTCCATGATTTGTGTTATATCATGGTTCTTGATAACATGTCATCATATATATGATGAATGATATTTTATATAATTTAAGTGAATGTAATAAAATTATTATCACATTTCATTTTTCTTATGATACTACATGTGATGATGTATAGATTCTTTACTGATTGTTAATGGAGTTACATTACTTAAATGAGGGATTATTGTAAGAGTTATAATAGAGGTTCAAAATGTATAGATGTTTCATAAAGTGTTGAATGTTTAGAGACCAATGAGAACCTTTATATAATTAATGAGTCTTACGTAATGCTATTTTGGACCACATTTGTGTAGTGTAAATCAACCTCAAATATTAATCTCTAATGATGAAGCTATCTCATGATGTTATATTTATTTAACTTCAAGGAGGAGATTCAAACATACATTTGAAGGACAAGGGTTCATACCAAAGTTTTAAGTGATTCTATTGGTTGGTGGATATATTTGGATGTAGGAACCCATTGATTTCTACTATGGGATATCAATAAAACTCACTGTTAGAGAATATTTAGTATAGATAGAGATGGATGTTTTATTTTGTGTTATTATTTAATTTTAATAATTACAATTTTGGTAGATCTTATAGATGGATTTATTATTTTCTTACACTATATTTAGTCATATAGATTCCCCATAAAACCATTTAGTGGTATCATAGAATGTGTTAGTGAAGAATCGGTAAGATGAAAATCAAAAAGTGAAAATTAATTTTGTAGTTCTCGAAAAACATGAACATGGTTATTATAACCATGTTATGGTTTATGATTTTTTTTAAAAGGTTTATTTTTTAAAAAATGGTGGTTTTATTATTTAGAAACTAATAATCATTAGTTTAATTTTTTTTATCATGGTTTAAACCAAAACAAATATATTTTTTGGAAGTCATATTTCCACGATGAATCTCCAAAATGTAGAAAATATTAACAAGAAGTGATTTTTAGTTTTCCCATAGAACAAAGATGTATTTTTCTTTTCAACTTTGTCATGGTTCAAGGTGGTACCTTTAAAAAATTATCTATCCAAAATAGCCTAGTTATAGACACATTATAGTTCTTAGATATAGTTTTTTGAAAATTAATTTTTTTTCTCAAGAACCATCACTGGTACAAATTTAAAGGGTCTATACTAAATACATGTGAATTCAGAGTATATAAAAATATGTTCTTATAGAATTTATAGTTGTATAATTTTTTTATACCTCATGTTAAATATTTCAGTTATTCATTTGTTTATAAAATTACTATTTAATATTCACATATATAAATTATTTATATTATTAATGTTGGTATTTTTTTTAAAATGATCAAAGTTAATATAATTATCTTGATATTAACATAAGAGTTACAATCTAAGTATTCTATTTTGTTTAACCAAGAACTTGTTTTGTTATACTAGTTATGAATTAAATAATAAATGTTTATTATGATTTATACATATTATGTATTGGAGTTATATATAAATTAATGTCTATATTAAGTATTTATCTATGGAAAGTGGTACTTCAGATTGGTCTTCCCATTATCTTGAGATATTAGGCTATATTACGTAAAAGTTTGGGTTGGTTATCTGTCTCACCATAAATTCTCTTATGGGGATTTTGGTTTCATTTGATATCCACACTTTAAATCATTGAATTTTCCATTTACCTTATTCATGGGATGAATTTGGATATATATGGATGTGTTTATGTTTTATTATTTGGGAAATAATACAAATCATGAGTTTTATAAAATTTTATATATTAATATGTTTGGAACATATTTTAGTTACACTTATCTAGAAAACCATATGATTTAAGATACTAGAGGAATATTTTATTATTAATCTATATGATTAATTTTGGAAAAGGGTTGTTACCTATACTATCAAATAATAATATATGATATGATTTTAATGATATCCTATAAAAATAGAAAAGTGTTGATAATAATGCCAAAATAAACTCACAACTTAGTAAAATAATGATCTTAGACCATTAAAGTAATATGATACATGGGTTCTTCATTTTTATTGGGAGTAAAGTAAATAAAATTACTTATTAAAATTACAAAAAACAAGAGACTCACCCAAATATCTATTTTGTTATAGATTACATTATAAACCATTAACATAATTTTTTATATCTTCTATAGGTTGGAAATATAACTAGATAGATTAGTATCCAAGGTTGAGAAGTGTTCTAAAAGAGAACAATATGGAGTATAATTATATGAATGCTATATATATAAATTTATCTAATTAAAATTTAGGGTTATTGGATACTTAGTGTGCATATCACATTTATGGGTAGAAATCTGAACACAAAAATAAGATAGAATTGAAGAAACAAAAAATAGATCTATATAATCACAAGGGGGAAGGGGTTTCCATGTTGGAAATTTAAAATCATGATCTAGGTATACCTAGTAAGTTAATTATATAATTGGAAAAGTTTTACTATATTTTAGATATAAATAAAATCTTTACTTCTATACCTTTTTGAAATAAGAAAGGAGTTTTTCTTATAATTAAAAATAAGAGTTGTTCTATATATATGAATAAAATATTTTATGGAATTAGTAATTTGGTGAATGGTTTATATATTATTTACATGTATAATCTATTCAACAAAATTCAGGATAATATGGGAAAGTTTTTTTAATAAAAAAACTGATTATCTTTGAAATTGTTTCCTTATTCATATAATTGATATGTTTATACAAAGACTTTATAAACATGATTTTTTGTACCAATTAGATCATGGATAATTTGAAAATAAAAATCTTTTTTATTTATAATAATTAGAGATAAACCATTTAATAGAATGTTTGAGAGGGGTGATGGACTATTGGACATAATAAATAGTGATATATATTGACTAATGAGTAAATAATCAAGGGATGGTTATAGTTAGTTCATAAAAATTACTGATGACTTTAGTTGGTATGTTTATATGTTTCTTATGAGGAACAAGTTTGAAAACTTAGAAAAGTTCAATATTTTATAGAGTAAAGTAATGTATAATTAATTAGAAAGTATTAAGACTCTTCAAAATATATAAGTAGTGAATTTCACACCCACCATTCTATTTTGAAGTATTTTTCATTTATTTTTGGTCTTATATATTCTAAATATATTTAGGTTATTTATCTTTGATAAATGGAAGTGTTTGGGGGATATAAGGTGGAACATGGTTGGATAATGGTTATTATAAAATGTTCCCCAATCCCAAAAATCTATGAATCTTGGATATTGGGACTAGAATTCTTACATGGTTAGGTGTATAGTTTTTGAAAATGTATGGCCTAAATCATTAATCCTCTATCTGTTGAGATAGATACACTCACATGGTTGGAACACAATTTGGTAAATAGTGTGGATAAACTATATAGATAGCTTAATTTTTATATATTTTAGTTTTCCAATTTACCCCTCACCGATTTAATCCTCATAAACCC
Source organism: Viscum album (assembly GCA_963277665.1). Classification (NCBI taxonomy): domain Eukaryota; kingdom Viridiplantae; phylum Streptophyta; class Magnoliopsida; order Santalales; family Viscaceae; genus Viscum; species Viscum album. The sequence continues at coordinate 1,688,977,280 of OY728151.1, read as the reverse complement.
TCATTTCCTCCGCCATTTGACCCTCACATCTGTAGGTGAACCTATCCTATTTATATACTCTCCCATGGATTCAATATTTAGGTGATATGATCTTGTTCATATAAGATGACCTAATAAATTATATCCTCTTCATTTTCCTTAGTTCCTTACCTCTCCCTTCTTGAGTTTTATTCTCTTCGATGGCTGTGTTGACCTCAGGATGGTCTAAACCAATTTTTTTGGAATGGGTTTTGTTTTTGGTTGTGTGTTCTTGCTCCCATAGGATCCTATCTCACCTTGGCTTGCAATTTCAAACTATATTGTGGTGATATCAAGAATAAAGGTAGGTTGTTCCACATTACACCATTATTTAATGATTTAAATGTTATTTTTTCTATTTATAAACATGTTCTAGAATTGTTCTGTATGGGTAAAAGTGTGATTTCAAAGGGAATTGATGTGAGTAATCTCTTAAAGTGGTTTTATAATCTATAAAATTGGTTAGAAATTGGGTGATTGGAATGGGATGATTTGGTTTATGATAAAATGGTATTTGTATGGTTTGAAAATGGAATAAATCACTTAGGAACCATGATTACCTAGACATGTAGACTTGGTTTAGTATTTTGGGTGAGCTGATAGAGCCTCATCCTGTTCTACTTGGTAGGATTATGCTGCAACACTAACTAAAATAATTGATGACATAGAATATTACCATTGGACATTGGTTTTTCCCCTCCAATTGCTCATGCATAGTATTGGATTGTTATATGTTTTATCCCTGAGAGTAAGAGGATTCTAGAACCCCAACTAACCTAAATACATAGGGGTTTACCATGGTTCTTAGTCTTTGTTTTTACTTGCTTCTAGTTATTCTTGCATTATTTACTTTCCTTTTAAAAACTAAATCATGTTTTAAAACTAATCTTCCCAATTCATTCAAAACCACCATTTTTATTTGTCTTATAATGGATATTCATGGAACACTTGGTCGGATCCTAATAGGAAAGTGAGTTCACACCCTACATGCACCCAATTGGTATATATAGTCCTAGTTATATTCGAAATAGGTAGGGGAAAGGCCTCATTTGGGGGTGTAAGGTACTCATGCTAGTGGAATCTTTTTGGGGGAAGGTGATGGTGGTGACATGGTGGGTGTTGACCATCATTTTAGGAGGAGGCTCATGTTTCTTTATTTGTCCCTACCACTTTATTCATGTTGGTTTTTTATTATTAATGTACACATGAGGCTTGTGTATATTAATCTTATATGGATCCTTTGATGGTTGATAGTTGAAATGTTTTTTGAAATTATTTTAATGAGGGTTTTTATGGATGTTGGTGATTATTATCATGTGAAAATAATTCCCAAATGAGTTATTCATTTCCCAGTCCCTAATTCCAAACCTATAGGGATTAGGAACACCCTTAGATCAATGATACGAGTAGGGTAGGGTATCAGTTTAGGATGGAAGTCTGGCATATTTCATGAAAAAATGGCATGAGAGCCTAGTTTTTCCCTTCCTCTAAGTCTTTTTATTTGGAAAAGTCTATATAGATAGCAGTTATGCTTGTTAAGGCTTGATTGTCTTGTCATGAGTGGGCTTTCTATCCTACAAACCTCATGATATGCCTTGTGATACTATAGATGTTGGGAATTTGGTCTGACTTCTCTTTAGGGAGAAATGAACAATCTGAAAACTATGCATGGGAACCAAGGTATGGTGAAATGGTTTGATTTTTTTGAGTTATTATGGTTATTTTGATTTATGTAGGTGTTTTTTCATGTTTTTTAATTTAATATACATGGATTTATGTATATATGGTTTCTCCCTTTTGTTTTTTGACTTTTGTAGCATTATTCCTCATCGAAGACCTCTTGCACATTCATAGGAGGAGGTCAGAGAGAATTCCCCATCACTAATTTTTTAGAGATTAATAAGGGAAGTGGTTTATGATATCTAAGCCCTAAATTAGATATTGGGATCCAGTCCTAACCAGGTTAGGGGATTCAAACCATCATTGGAGTTGTATTGTAATTATAATTTTTTCAAGAATAAACCTCATTTATTTTGGTGAAGCATATACGCTTAAGAAGTGGAAGATTAGGTGAAAAATATTGAGAGGATCTTCAAGTTCATTGGGAATACTGAGTCTATTAAAGTAAAGTGTGCTGCATTTCTATTGGAAGTACCCAGTCATAATTTTTGAGATATAGTGGTTCTGGTCGTGAAGAAAAAGAATATGGGATATAAATATTTCAATACTATCTTCTTCGACCAGTTCTATCCCTATATTTGGAACTCACTAAGTCTCAAAAGCCCATGTACCTTCATCAGGGAGAGTGTTTAGTGATGGACTATTCCAACCACTTCAGATACCTCGTCTAATTTTCTCCTGATTTAGTTACAATTGAGCAGATTAAATCCCATACGATTTAAATTTGGTTGTGTCTAGATATTTTATCTCAGGACTTATTAATTAAATTGAAAACATATTATCAGGTGGTTGACTGAGCTCTGATGGTGGAGATTGACCAGGTAGGTATGTTTGATTTTACTGGGATGATTTCCACATAGAGACAAAGTGTGATTGACTCATCCAAAAAGAAGAGGAAGAATGAGGAACACAGAAAGAAGGGTGATAGTAGTTTTGGAGATCCACTCCGAACACCCTCGTTAGTAGAGGTTGGTGCTAGAGATATCATGTTTAACTAGTTTAGGAGATCTAGGAAGATGTGGTACACATTTATGGTCCCACCTAGACCATGATACCACTATGTATGACTAGTACATCTCCACAATTTCCGTAAGATTTCCCCATATTCTTAGAGTGGTGTGATTTCTACAACACTTAGGAAGATATTAACTCAGTCTGATGGATCTAGAGATATGGGATATCACCCTGGGGGATGCAGAGGAAAGTATAGATCTTGTTATGGGTATATTTATCTTAATACAGAGCCACCATTCAATAGTTGACCACAATAATATATAGAGATGATACATCTACATGCTATGGATTATGAACCAGTGGAATCTGATGCATACCCCTTGATAGTAAGTGGTCCTATCATTATTTAACCTACATAGAAATTAATTATTTGATAAAGGTTCTTCTCACTCATTAATATACTCTCACATTTTGGATTTTTTGAAACCCCTGATCGATCTTATACATATTCCATGAAGTTATCTACACCTCTCAGTAGAAGAAAGGAGTAGGGTTTTTTTTGTCCATCGTGTTTGTTCTAATTATAAAAGGTTTAGGTTAAATAGTATTTTTTTGTCCAAGAAATGGAACACTTTGACTTGATCCAAGGGATTAATTGGATGAAATCCTTCAAGGACCATATCGATTGCTATCACTAGTGAGTGAATTTCACTCCCCCTGATTGGAACACTCAAGTCATTCAAGAAGAATGTGGTCCATGGTCAGGATGAGTTGGACCTCCACATCTTGAGATAGTTTTAATTTTTTATCACATGTATTCCATATTTCTAGAGGATGATGGGGAAGGCTTAGAGTATGGGTTTCCTATTGTGGAAATCGAGTTACCCAAAGTGTTCATAGAAGATTTCTTAGGTTTACCACCTAAAGAGGATGAAGAGTTCACCATTGATTTGGAACTATGAACACCACTGATATCTATTCATTCATATCATATGGAACCCATTAAATTTAATTTATTAAATATATAGCTGGATGATTTGGAATCCAGAGGTTTCATTCACCTGAGAATCTCTCCTTAGGCTGCTCTAGTACTTTTTTCTAAGAAAAAAGATGGACCCATTTAGATCTGTATTGGATACTGGATGTTGTATTAAGTCACTATTAAGAATGAATACCCCTTTCCACTAATAAATGATATTTTTGACCAAATGAAAGGGGAAATATGGTTTTCAGAGATCGACCTACATTCAAGGTGCCAGCCGGTCAGGGAGAGAGAATCATATGTTCCTAATACCGCTTTTAAAAATAAGTATGACCATTTCAATTATTTGGTGATAACATTAAGATTGATGAATTATATTGTAGTTTTTATGTCCCTTATAAACTAGGTGTTCCATAGATACCATAGATCCTTCATAATGGTGTTTTGGATGACATTCTGGTTTACTCAGGATTAGAAGAGGAGCATCAAAATCATTTGAGTATTGTCCGTGGGACATTACAAGACCATCATCTATATTCAAAATTGTCAAAATGTAGTTTATGGATCTCAGAAATCATGTTTTTCGGTTATCTAATATATTAATGTGGGGTTTTAGTAGATCCAGAAAATATCGAGTCAGTGATGTCATGGGAAGAGCCAAGGTGTGTCTTCAAGATAAGAAGTTTTCTAGGACTGGAAGGGTAATACAATTAGTTCATTAAAAATATTTCTTATCATGCCACACCAATGATATAACTAACCTAAAAAGGGGTAAAGTTCTCCTAGATTCCAAAATAAAAAGAATCTTTTTAGGATCTTAAATGGTAGTTGACAACCATCCCTATCATGATTTTACCCAAGGCTGGGAAGGGTTATGTGGTTTATTGCGATGATTTTGGTATTGGTTTGAGTTGTGGAATTATGTAGGGTGACCAAGTAGTATATTATGGATCTTGGAATCTCTAACCACATGAAAATAAATACCCTACACATGACCTCAAGATCATGGTAGTGATTCCTTAGATTAAATGTTGGCATCACTATCTATTTGGGGAATTTTTTTCAATTTACTCAGAGCATAAAATCCTAAGATATATATTTTTTCTGAAGGATATAAACTATAGGAAGTGACGATGGATCAAGTAACTTAAAAGGTTCAATTTTAAAATCGTCTACACCCCAGGTAATGGAAATGTGATCACTAACACCTAAACAAAGAAGATATCGAATCAAGATCTAAATAAGTATAGTAGTGAGTGGGATCTGATGGGTTTTATTCTCAAATAGACTTGGAAACCACAGAAGAGAGAGGTGGAATGTTTATAGCTTGTATGTAGTTTAAACCTTCCCTTATAAAACTAATTATAGATGATAATCTTGAGGATTAGTTTTTCATAAATTCTACTTAGGTTTTAAATGGTGGGGAGGTTCCTAGTGAATGGTCATATTCTCTTGAATGAATTATCGTCTTCAAGGGACACTTCATTGTTCTATTATTCATGAGAAAATGGCGATGAAAGAATATCATTAGTCTCAGTGGGATGTCCAACATGGTTCCACTAAGATGTTTTATGATGTGAATTGAAAATTATGGTGACCAGGTATGAGCTGTGGTATTTCTGAATTTTTATCTTGATGATATACTAGTCAGTAGGTCAAGAATGAGAACTAGAATCCCTCAATATTACTTCAACCTCTTCCCACTCATTCCAAGAAGTGTGAATAAGTAGTTATGGATTTCATTATTGGGTTACCCCATACACCATGGGGAAGTTACAATATTTGGGTGGTTATTGATCATCTGACCAAATATTCCTCTTTCATCGTGATTAATGACACAACTAAAGTGGAAGAGCTGGGAAATCTATATGTCTAGGAGATCATGAGACTACATGGTTCAACGTATTCTATCATCTCATATAGAGACATGCATTTTACCTATCATTTATGGAAAATACTCCAGATGGAAACGAGTTCATAGGTGAAGCTTATAATGACATTCCATCTTCAAATAGATAGCCAGATTGAGCTAGAAAAATATACTTTAGAAGATATACTTTACACCTATATGCTAGACTTAGGAATCTCATGGGATCACCATCTAGAAATGGTAGAATTCACTAATAATAAATGTTACCAGTCCTCAATGAATATGGGTCTCTTTAAAGACTTATATGTTTAACCATGTTAGACTGCTCTATAATAGACAAAGGTCTATGAGAATTAAATTGTGTGAATAAGCATCTTTGGGGAGACAACTAGAAATATTCAGAAAATTAGGTCGTATTTAATGATATCTCAATGTCATTATAAGTATTATTCCAATCATTGATGCTTATATTTGTAATTCTTTGTTGGTTAATGGATGATTCTAAAAGGTGACACATTGTTTGGGTTTTTTCCATATTGGGATATAAGGGAAGATCATACTGAGGCATGACAGAACTTTCAAAATCATTGTTAGGATCAATAAGGTTGTATAAAAATAGGGTTTTCCTTCACCTTTTCATTTGATTCATGCTTTTTTTCTATCTATCTCAGTTAAATAAGTATAACCCGGACTCGTCTCTTGTGCTGATCTGAGAATAACATGAGATGGAACCCGATTTGTTAGTGAACAAATAGCCGATTTGAATTTTCAATTCCCATGTAAAGGTTTTTTGAGGGAAATATATTCTATTAGTTTAGGTACAATGGTATAATGATAATGATGAGCATGATACTTGGGAACAAAATTCATGGGTTGAAGATGAGTACCCTCACTTATTCCCAGATCATACTATGGGTTGGATTTCAGAGGGAGGAAAGTGATATGGTGGGTATAATTATGACACCCATGCTTATATTTTTAGGTATTTTTAATTTATTTTTAGTCTTCTTACTTTCTATATCTTTTTCAGGGGTTTTTTGTTTAAAAATATAATTCTTGGGGTGATTGAGGGTGGCACATGTATGGCAATTTTTTTTGAGATCACGTGCCAATCCCAACAAATTGTGCATCTTGGAAAGTGGCACTAGAATGGATGCATGATTAAGCACATGGTTTGTGAAAATTTGTGGCCCAAACCATGAAGACTCCATTAATTGATAAAGATTAACTTTCACTATTGGTGTATGGTTTCGAAAACTATGCAACCAAACCATGTTGACTCCCAAATTTTTAAATATTATGGTTCTTTAATTTTACCCCTCCTTGATTTAACCATATTAAACCCTCATTTCATCTCCTTTTTGACCCTCACATCCCAAGGTATTCCTCCCCTCATCTTCTATTCCCTATTATCTTCAATATTCGGGTGATTTGATCTTTATTTCTCTAATAAGACTCCACATAAGTGTATCCTATTCATTTTCTTTGGTTCCTTCTCTCTTCCTTCTTGAATTTTCTTCTCTACGGTGGTTGTGTTGACTTAGATATGGTATAAAACAATTTTTTTCATGTGTATTTTTTTGGTTATTTGATCTTTCTTTCATAGGATCATATCTCATATTATCTTGTGGTTTGTAATTAGTTTGTAGTTTTTTCAATATGAAAGGTAGGTAGTTCCATGTTACTCTATTATTTAATGATTCAAATGTGCTTGAAACTATTTTTAAATATGTTGTAAAATTGTTTTGTGTTGGTAAATGGGTGATTTAAAAGGGAATTGGTGTGAGAAATCTCTTCAAATAGTTTTATCCCCTATGACATTTGTTTTTAATGGTGTTCTTGGCATGAGATTGTTTTTTTATTATGAAAGGTGATTTGTATGGTTTGAAAATTTAACAAATCACTTGGGAACTCTAGGTACCTAAGTGGGAAAACAATATCTAGTACATTGATCAAGATGAAAGGGCCTTAACCTAGTATCCCTGGTAGGATAACTTTTCAAAAATAACTAAAATAAATGAGGAAATGAACTATTACCATTGGACTATGGGTTCGTCCCCTCTAGCAGTTCATGCACGAGAATAATTATTATATGTTTGATCACCGAGAGTATAAATATCCTAAGACCCCAAATAACCTTGCATCTTAGGGGTTTCCCATGGTGATTATGTTTTATTTTTACTTGAAACCATTTATTATAACATTGTTTACTTTTATTTTAAAAACTAAATCATGTTTTAAAACTACTACATTTCATTCTTTCAAAATCAGAACTTTTATTTGTCTTATAATGGATATGCATGGAAATGTTTGCGGGATCCTACAAGGAATGTTATTTTGAAACATACATATACCCAATGGGTATATGGAGACCTTATTATATCTAACATAGGTAAGGTAAAGACCTAATTTGTTGGTGGTAAATACTTCTACTAGTGGCATATTTTGGGAACAGGTGATGGGGGTGACATGGTGGGTGTTGAACCTTATACCATAAGGAGTATTATTTTTATTTATTAGTCCCATATCCTTTTAGTCATTTTGGTATTTGGTTGTAAATATAAACTTGATACTTTTGTATGTTAAAATTTTATGGATCTTGTGATGGATGATAGTTGGGATGTTTTATGTAATTATTTTAATGAGGGTTGTTATAGATGTTGGTTATTATTCTCATGGGAAAATCATTCCCACAATATTTATTCGATGACCAAGCACTAGTTACCTAACCATGTGGACTAGGAACTCCCTTCAAGCCATTCCATAAGTTGAGTTAGGTTATGTATTATAATGAAATCCTAGACCAGTTTTTAATAATGAATACTTAATTTAAGAATTTACTAATCATCAATGATATTGTAAAATTGTTTCAAAACTCACTCCTCCTATAACACTATTGTGGAGTGGGGTTTTTAAGAGACAAAATAACACCCTATTGGACCTGGTTTTATCTATAATGGGTAAGTATGGCCATCCAATTTCATTTTGGTGACATTTTCTTAATACCCATAAATTAATACTTCATGATTATCTATCTAAAGTAGTCATAAAGACACTATATGAGATATATATCATGAATCATTCCAATTTGACCATTATAAGTATTTATGGTTATGAAGAATATATATAAAAAATTAATTATAAAAAACATAACCCTAAATAATTTTTTCTTATTTCTAGGGAATCTAAAAGAACCTAAAATATATTAGTTTAATAATTTTTATGAATAAAATGTATTTTTGGACTAATCTTGTGTACTCCTTGATGAAATATATATATATTAAGGTTTTAGGGGGAGGGAAATCTAACTTATAGAAGCTAAAACCCAATAAATAGGATTTATTCTAGAGATATTAAGTGAGACAATTCCATAAGTGGTGATGGAAATAGAATTGAATCATGTTATATAAAAATCTAGAATGCACATTAAGATTCATTAAGATCCAAATATATATGTATTTCTTATGGATATTGATTATGATATATCATTCAAAGAGCATGAAACTACTAATTAAATTATAAGAATGAATGATATTAGAATACCATTGTGAGGGGTTCAGGGTGGGGTGGGTGAATTGGTGGTTATTTAAAACACCATATATTAATTATCTTTAGCACACAAGTTAGTAGGAAAATCTATCTCAATGATGACGATGCAATGATGAGAGAAAGAGAGATAAAACACACACAGAACACAAGGGTGAATACAAGGTTCACTAAATCCTGTCTTTAAGTGGATATTCCTTAGTGTGAAATAGTTGTGATCTCACTACCTACATTCCTATTTTATTATCAATACGATTATGGACATGTGAAGGGAGATATACCAAATGTTATGATTACAAGAAATAATGAAAAACATGAACAAGTTGATTGATATATTCTTCCTCAACCTCATGTTCCTCTATAATTTGGTTCTCATTTATGCTATTGTTCTTCTACTTAAATCATATAAAAAAGACTCCTTGGAAATCTATTTGTAAGGAATGGTAGTCTAACTGAATTTTTTTCCACAATCACTCATTTTTTGGTTTGAGTGAGACACACTTCAATTTATTAGGTAGTCAGACATTACGGTGTGACTTCCTTACTCATAGTGTGATGGAAAAATCAAAAATATATATAATCTAAATCTTGAAGATCCATAACCAATATGGTAGTGTGTAAACTTTCATTATAATATGTGAACCAAATCTACTCATACCTTTCATATATCTATGAAATAAATGTCACATTGCGGGTATAATGCTTGTGGTTTGATCCATTTGACATATTTTTCTATTGAGACACATAAATATAATGTAATAGGAACCACAATGTGAAATGAACCTTTTATGTGTGTGTAATTACATTATGGAATAAGACCTTTTTCCTTCCAAACTAGTTCAACATCATTTATTCATAGGATAGTATTCATGGTGTGATTATCTCCCCACAATCCCTAAAATACAATATTCAGTGTTCCATGTTGCTTAATATGGATTGGTGATTAGTGATATCAATTACATCATGGTGAAAACAACTGAGTTGCATTGTGAGGTCCAATAATGGAGTAAAAATCATAATCAACAACACTCCCATCATTGTGAAACCTTTATCCTTCATGCTATGATACACTTTTACTTTTAAAAAATCAGTTCTTTTTTATCATCTTTCATATTTAAAGAGTCTCTAACTGATCTATGTGAATGTTTTCAATTAATAAAAAATGACAACACATGCAATATCCATAAATGAATTTCTTCAAGAAACAAACTATAGCATGCCTCTAATGTGGAGGTTATATACACACCACTCCATATAAATTTTTTTTTTTTTGTGAGGGTTATCAAGATCTCAGTGTAAGAACAATTCTATTTTGATTATATATTGATTGTGTCAACTCACAAACACTCCTCATCAATTAGATTTAATGGGGTATTCTATAAAAATATTGGTATAAGAACAATTGTTTTTTGATTATATCTTGATTGAGTCATCTCACAAATCACTTTCATTGATTCACTTCATTATTATATTCTCCAAAATTCAACACCCATAAACTACCCCTAATCATCAAAGACTCTTCAATATTTTTAGGGATACTCAATATCACCCTTTAGATTTTATTTTAAAAATGTGAATCAATATAAGATCTCACCAAAATCCATCTATAGCTACTAACACCCTAAGTCTCCCCATGATAGTCAAATGGAAAAAAATACATCCATTCCCCCTTTTCAAAAATAAATCCTTTTACATTCCCGCATTGCTGAAAAATGAAAAGGGATGAAGGAGGGAAAAACCAAGAAATCATATAGAGATTTTATGAGATAATGTACTACCAAAAAACACATAAGTTATGAAAGGAATAATTTTATAGATGATTTTTAAATATATTTAAAACACTATCCTTAGTTAAAATATATTATAATGAATAATTAGTATATTACACCTTCTCCTTATTTAAGTGTTACTTGATATCAATATGATTTGACATTAAATTTTTCACAAGATTCTTTGGAAATTTAATCACAATTTGATTATCACACCTAATCATGAATTATTATGAGATATTTACCCTAATTTGTGTTATCAATTGAGTTTAACAATATATTTTTCACCCAATGTACTTAATAGGACTAAATTTTTCTTCTTGAAGTACTATGAGGCACATATTTCTCTAATAAAGAATGAATCTCAAGAAGTAGTCTTTCAATATCACATATATATGGACTTATTGATATTGGAATAATCATTGATCTAAATTTATGGTTATTATCATATATTAAACCAAAATTTTTTGTGTCCCTTTGATATAACTCTAGGTCCATTTCACCACTTTAATATGTGACTGTGAAGAGTTTCTTTGGAATCATGGACATAGAGTAAACAAAAATATGATGTTAGGTCAATGAACTATTAAATATTGTAGGCTACCAATAAGACTCTAAAACAAAATTTTATCCACTCTCCTTCCTTCTTCATTAAGGATTATATTGGTCCTATATACAATAGGAGTAGTTAAAGTTTTTGATTCTTCTATCCCAAACTTATTAAGTAACTCATGAGAAGAATTTTATTTTGAGAAATAGATAGAATCAATTGTTTTTGTGACTTACAGAACAAATAAAATATCATATCAACAATCACAGACACCCTCATGTGTCTCATCATTCAGTTATAAAATTCCTCACAAGGTTATTATTTTTTTTCTGGTAAAAAATATTTCATATACAAACACAATCACTAAGGTAAAATTTGTACTATCTTGTTTTAAATAGAGATTTGAATCCTATTGACCATTCTTGAATTCAATTATCTTTAATATGTTGTCCATATTTGAATACAATGTTTTAGTTACTTTTTGGAGCCCATATAAATCATTCTTCATCTTACAAACCCATGAACCATAACCATTAAGGATAATTTTTTTTATTGAATACAGACTTCTTCCTCATGTTAACTATTTAGAAACATTTATTTCACATCAATTTGTAATAAATTTTAATCCTATTGAGTAGAAATCAAAGAAAATATCATTATTGTCTCCTGCCTTATGGATTGAGAAAGTTCTTTATAAAAATAAATACCATTAATTTTAGAAACCATTCAATTTATATATTAGTCATGTTTTTCATCCCTCATTCCTAAATAAATAATGTAAAAATTTGAAATATATGGAAACTAAATCTCAAATATCCTAGAACATCACTGTAACATGGTCACCTACATTAAGGTGAGAAAATCATATCTTATCATATCATTCTTGTATTTGTGGGACACATCAAGGAATAACTATAGTGCTTATTGAATGATCCCTTTAACTTCTCATTCTAATGAGGTAAATAAATCTCAAAGTATATACAAAATAGAATGGGTAGATACTTTGTGGTGTGAGGTGTTCCATTTTGGTGTGTAATAAACAATATTATACTTTATTAAATAAACACTCTATCAAAATAACAATTTCACCATTAACTTTATCTATGATTTCTTAGAACGGGGCCTTGAAGTTATGTTTATGATGTACTGTATTATGAATTCCATCACTATAATATAATTTATTATAATAAATTTAATTATTTGTTTCCATTTTTATTCTGCACATGGATATATTTCATGCTCACATGATTATTTATATAGATTTATTTGAAAATTACATATTCCTACCATATTATTTAAGACTTAATTATTCAATGATAACATCTATTATATGATACACCTTACCAAGTGTCTAAGATCACCCATTTATTTTGATGTACCTTTTACCAAAGTAACAAATAAGGTTAATATAAATGATATAGGGAAATGATAGGAAGAATAATAATTTTTTAATTTAATTTTTATAATTTATTTAATGTTTTCAAATGTAGTGTACGAATCATGTACATACCTATTCTAATAAGACTAATAAAATATTGGATCCTAAGTAATGTGATCTCTTATATTCTGTACCAATATAAATAAAGAATCACTGGGTATGGGGTACTAGAGTTAGGGTGTAACAATTAGTGTCAGATAAATTTTAGTAGAAACCTTATAAAAACTATTTAGAAGAACATAGCTAGAAATTTAAAATCTTATAAAATTATTTATGGAAATTTTATATAGAATACTTTATATGCATAAGAGTCATATAATTCATAGTGTTATTTTTGAAATGATCAAGTATATGATATTATTTTTAAATTGAATCAAATACAATTAACAAAAACCATGTTAACTCCAGTAATCAATATAAGGATTTCCCTTTTAAGAAAGTTAATGAGATTGTTGTTAGAGTTGAGAATATTATGACTATATTAGTGGAATTTACTTAGGGCATGGATGGTACCCTTTCCTACATGGAACAACTTACTTCCTATCAACATGGTGTGAAAATTTCAGACCATATGATGAAGAAAAAACCTCTATCATTTTAATGAAACCACTAATATATTAGTAATTGGACAATAGAAAAATTCTATAGAGAAGATATTCTATACATTGGGATATAGTGTGAGTGTTATGTTTTTCATAGTAATATATTGTATAAGAGGAGATTTAAATAAATAATTTCCATTGATTTAAAGTCCTACAAATTAGAAATAAATAAAAATCAAGGAATGAGAAAATTTTAAGGGGATATTACTTTAAAATTATTTACAAAAATAGTAAAAGTATGACATGGAATTTTTGTTCTTAATTTTAGAAAAAAATAATTGGAAGCTACTATAGTATGAGGATAAATTTTAATATTGTAGACTATGTATGCAATCTATAAATATATATTGATTACATATTTTATGGGATAAATCTTAGACTTCAAAGGGAAAGAAATATAAGAAGAGTAAGGATAATAACTATAAATAGAATGATTCATTGATGGAAAATAGAGGAAGGATGGAATACCAAAAATATACCAACTCTTAGAAGAAATTACATAATAATTTCATGAAGGGAATGTGTTTTTTCTGTAACTGTGGCGACATCGGATATCCATATCATGAATTTAAATGCAATAGAGAAGATACCAATGTCCACTGATTCAATTTTAATGAGATGGGACACTATTCCAATCAACATTCCAAGAATCAAAGGAATATACCTTTGACGTGTCCAATGGATAATGGTTAGTCTTTTTCCATTACTAAAAGATAAATTAATGTCTCAAATGAAATAATAGTAGGTACTTTGATCATAAAATCAAAATTAACTAAGGATTTAATTTATTATAGATCAATGCAATATTTTATTTTTTATATGTTTTCTATGAACATTAAATAAATCCTAGATATATTAAGGAAGTAGTTATCAATAAAAATATATAGTAGAATTATTATTATAATAAAGATATTTTGCAAAATTTATATTAAGTTTCATAGTGATTCCCTAGTTATATACTTGATTATAATACATATTATTGAATTTGAAATAATCATGGGGATGGATTGGATATCAAAATTTAATTTAAGAATTTATTACTAAGAGAAGGATATTAAAATTTTCAAAATTGGTATAGAATACATTTTTTTAGCATATAGACATCCTTATCGCATTATTGTCTAGAGCCATCTCCATAGATTCCAATAATGAAGTTCTATAAGAAGAAGAAGAAATAATGTAATCTATGAATAAGATGGATATACTAATAATAGAGTAATTTCCTAATATACCAGAATACTTTGATGTATTTCTTGTGTAATTTCATAGAAACACACCAGAACATGACTTTGAGATTTCTATTAAGATCATCCCTAATACCAAACCCAAATCAATTCCTCCCGATAGAATATACCTAGTGTAATTATTGGAGTTGAAACAGTTATAGAAGTTGTATGGTATGGAATTCATAATCCCCAATGTCTCATCTTAGAAAAAACATATCCCATTTGTAAAAAATATATATGAGTCTATGAAGTTGTGAATATATTATAGAGAAATAATGTCATTACTAAAAAGAATTATATCCTTTAGTAAACATTGATGACTTGTTTGGTTAAATTTAAAGTGGTAAATACTTCTCAAAGATTGATCTTTATTCTATTTATCATTTGTTAATAGTTAATAAGGATTGTATACCAAATATGACATTTTTTACAAGGTATAATCATTATGAATTTATAGTAATTCCATTTAGATTAACCAATGCATCGTAAATTTTAATGGATTTGTTGAATAGAGTTTTAAAGGATTATATTGATGAATTTTTAGGTATATTTATTAATGATATCTAGATATACTAAAAAATAAATAAATAAAATAATTACTATTTATGATTTTTTAGAAAATATAAGAGAAAATAAGTAATGTGGGAAATTTAGTAAGTGTAAATTTTGGTTTTAACAAGTTTCATTTCTAGGTCATATTATCTAAAAAGATATAATATCTGTTTACCCTTTAAAGACCAAGGTTTTTAAAGAATGAACCACATTGATAAATACAACTGTGGCACATAGTATCTTAGTTTTATTAGGTTATTATTAGAAACTTGTTCAGAAGGTTTACTGATTATCCAACCCCTTAACCAAGTTAACATATAATGGGGTTTAAATCACTTAGTCAAAAGAATGTAAAGAAATTTTGAGGAACAAAATTAGAAATTGGTCAATCCTTCATTATTAATTTTTAAATTGGGTAGGGAAGTATTTTTATTTTATAGTGATGTATCAAAGAAAGGAATGTGATGAATCTTTATAAAAAATAATGGAGTCATTTATGAATTAAAGAAATTAAGGACCCATGAACAAAGATGTAAAAATTAATATCTTGAGTTGGAATCTATAATATTTTCCTTGAATATATGTATAAATTACCTCTATAGTAAAATATGTGACATATATAGATCACATGATTTTCAAATAAAAATTCACATAAAAAGAGATCATCATGAGATAAATGAAGTGGATGGAACTACTCAAGGTCTACAAATACATGTTACACTACCTCATAGGGAAGGAAAAAAAGGTGGTTTATTCATTGAGTATAAAGGACCATGGTGTTCTATCCATGATTTGGATTGAAAAGTATCCAATATTCATGGATTTATTAAAGCTAGATATGTATATTATTAATGAATAGAAGCATCATTCCTTTTATAAGTGTCTTCCCAATATTCTTTACTAGAGAAGATAAAGAAGTACCAACATGATAATAAGGGTTTAAAAAGGAATATTATATTCATGAATGATGGGAAATTGATGAAATTTTCTATGAATATAATGTATTGATGTTTAGAAGAGGCTATGTGTTTCATCAGTACTTAATATCAAGAGAGAGTTTCTAGAAGAATCTCATAGATAAAATTTTTCTATAAACTGTGATAACGACAATATTTATAAGAAAATAATAAAATATTTTATAGGAAAACATGAATTAAGAAATTTATAAATATGTGGTTAGATACTTGGTGTGCCAATAAGTAAAGGCAAAGATACAAAATCTTAAGGGTGTCATGAATTATTTTCCCATACTATAATAGAAGTGGGAAAATATTATAATGGAATTTATTATAAGACTTCCAAAAACATTCAAGTGGAATGATTCTATATGGGTCATTGTCGATAAAATTAATTGTTTTTTCAAATTTCATATAAATTAGGGATGATTTATCCCTTGAGTATCTTGCATATCCCTATATCAATGCATTCTTTGGACTTCATGGTAAACTTTATCAATTTTATCTAATTAGTACCCTCATTTAACATCAAAATTTTAGAATAATCTTTAGAAGTATTTAAATACTAAGAAATATTGGAGTAATTATTACCATAATAAATTAAATGGGTAGTTTTAAAGGATTTTACAAACATTAGAAGACATGTAGAGATCATGGTAGCTTGATTTCCAATGAGCATATGACCAATATATACCCTTTTTGGAATTTGATTATAAGAATATTTTACCTTCAAAAATTCAAATGGAATCATATAAAGACTTGTATGGGAAAATAATTCTTACTCCAACCTATCGGGATTAAGTTGATGAAAGGAAAATGATTGATCTATAACTAATTAAGGAGAGAACTGAGAAAATTTTTTTCATTCTAAATCATATCAAGGTAGCTCAATGTATATCAAAGAGACCTGTAGATAAGGAAGGAATTGGAATTCCAAGTATGGTATCTTATATTATTGAAAGTATCACCGTGTATGGTAGTTATAATGTTTGGTAATAAATGAAAACTATGTCTATGGTATACTGGGAAGTTTGTGAATTTGGAGATAATTGGAGCTATGATTTTTCAATTTGTTATTCTCACAACCTCTCTAAAGTGAATGATTCCTTCCATGTATCACTATTATGGAAGTACATTCTAGGACCCACACATATAATCCCCACTAATGAAATAGAGATGGGACTAAACGTATCTTATAATGAAGTGCCTATCCAGATTCTTGACACTATATAGAAAGTGTTGTGGAATCAGACAATTTGAATGGTGAATGTGATTTGGAGGAATCCAAAGTCAGATGAAGAGACATGGGAACCTATAGAGGAAATGATGAATAATTCCATATATTTTTTACAAATTTAAATGTACAAAAAATTTCTAAAATGAAATTATTTAATGGAGGGAAAATATAAAACCTAATATTCTACGATTGTACATAAACATTCCATAATAATAAATATTTCAAAATTCACATTCAATTATTTCATTACACTAGTGAAACATATAAAAGTTCAATAAAAATAGAAAATTATATGTACAATAACAACTTAAACTAGAACTATAGAACACATAAAAATATAGGGATCATCCATAATATTGAACTCAAAATGATCATACTCTAAAAATAATAGAAAATATATAAGATATAATGATTTTTAGAGGGAAAAAACTGTAGCTGAATAGATATGGTATATGAACTAAGATAAGGATTTTATATCGTATAATGGAGTGTATATATAAGTGATATTATGACTATTAGAAGTGTAAGGTGGTCATTGGAATCTGACTGTTGGGAATGAAACTCTTAGAATATTAACAACACTCTATGACCGTTATAATAATATTGTAACCTTGAAAAATTAAAGTGTTAAATAAAATAGATAAAATAATTTTGTATCAATATATTTAATAATATTTATTAATTTATATTATCAATAAATAGTAATCTTATTAACTATATATGTCTTAGAATATTAATAATATTTATTAAATAATTGTTTTTAATTTTGTTCACCAGATGCATAGTTTTAAAATAAAATAAGTATTTTATTTAAAAATTAATTATATACATATAAGAAAATATTTTAATAAGAAGGAATTAAAAATAGAATCAACATGTCGAAATTATTTAGAGGTGATTTTTTTTATAATTTCTCAAGATAATTAAATTTTGGATAAATAATAAAATATAGTATGAATATAAGGTAAGTATTATTACATCATAACGAATTAAAAATAATGTAACAAATAATATAAACTGTTTATTGACCAAAAATATTTTTATTCATAAAAATAAATACTTTAAAATAATATAATTAATTTTAAAAATCTATAAAGAAGTTTAAAAATCTTAAATTATATTTTAATATTATAAAAAAGTTTATTTTTGAATAATTATATTTCCCCTTTCAAAAAAATAAAATTTAAGTGATTTCAGTTCTTATGATTATAAAAGTAAAAAACCCAGGAGGCTTAGTAAGTTAATGTTTTCCATACCTTCATTTAAATTTATATTTTAATAGAACAAAAATTAATTATCTGAGTAGTTTATTCTCACAATTTTGGAAGTGACATAAAAAGTAAATGGTATTTATAACTTTATAATTACTTATGTTTAAAAATTCCATTTAGTTTCCTTATGTTTATATATATAGTTTTTTTAATTATTAAAAAAACATGATTTTATTTTGAATAAGAAACTATATCTTCCTCTTATTAAACCACCATTATAAATAATTTAATTTCCTTAATCTTTGTTTTTATTCTAAGAAAATATTTTTATATCATTGCTTTGGTATCCAACCATTTTATTCTTTGATAACTATTAACACACCTATATAATAAAAGTATACCACCCAATTACACAATTATAAAGGGTACTTTCCATTTCATTGTGAATATCCTAAAATTATAACTAGATTGATGGATATTCACCTAGATATCCATTTAATTCAATCGACTGGGGAAACATTGACAATACACCTACCCATTACTTCTATTTGAAAAAATTATTGATTACTAAGACATGTAGACATAATTGGTACCTTTTAAAACATTATGATATGTATAATTTTCCAAAATCTTCCATATGATGGATATATTGAACTAATTATATGATGAGGGGGGAATGAAATTATATATCCCCTCAATGAAATTTTAGGTCCCATGAGAAGAACTATCTTGGTTATTTGGTGTTTACATTACCCATTTATATATGATGTCATGGAATAAGGTTTTTATGGAATTATTATGATATTTAACATTATTCATTACATTACTATGAAATATTTTGTTGTAATCCATGTAGTTTTTTCATTTCCATTACTATGTTGCCCATGGATATATTTCATGCTCATGTTATCAGTTATATAGAATTATTTGATTATTAATTATTACTGCCATATTATATATGCCTTTTTATTCTATGATAGCTTTCATTGTAAGATACCCATTACCAAGTATCTGATCTCACCCATTTATTTAGATTTCCCCCTTTCCCTTGAGAAACAAGATAGTTACTATTAATGATCCAATGATATTATAAGAGGATTAATAAAGATTTCATTAAATTTTTATGATATATTTTAATATTTCAAATTTAATTTATGGATCATGTGTTTATCTAGTCTCCTAAAACTACTAAGCTATTTTATTATATGTAATTTTATATCTTATTTTATATAAGAATGTAATGAAATAACCATAGGATCTAGGGTTCTAGAGTTTATGTGTTACACAGTGTGAGTCCTTTGGGAACCCAACAGGCCCAAGAATAATTTTTTATAGTCTATTTACCATGATTTAATTAGTTACCTGTAATCCCTGAGAGGCATTATTTATGGCATAATGTTTCATACTATGGTGTGGAGCTCATCCCAGCTTCATTGTGAGGCCCTGTATTAGAGTAAAATATTTATAAACAAACCCCCATAAAGGTGTAACCAGAATCATTCATGCCATGATTTACTTGATTCTATAAAACTAATTTTCTTTCCATTTTATATATACTCTGAAGAGTCTCCAACTCATTTTTGAGAATGTTTTAAATAAATACAACACAAAAAATCTTCCAATACGGATGATTTGTTACCTCAATAAACAAGTTATAACATGACTCCAATGTGAATTTTATATAAGAACTACACCCTATGATATAAATTTTTTTGAGAGAGCACCCTAGCTCTCAGTGTAAGAAGAATTCCATTTTAAAAAATGTGTCAATTGATACAAATAATAGCTCCCCATCATCAATCCACTTTCTGGGAGGATTCTACAAAACATTTGGTGTGCGTAAAATACCGAGTTGACTATTTCTTGATTATGTCAACTCATATATCCTCTTCATCAATTCACTTAATGAAGGGATTTTTAATACTTTAAAAAACATCAAATACACCCAGTCATCAAATAATCTTCAATATACTCCTAGAACTTCACTACAAAGAGGATAGTAAAATTTCTTCTAAAAATGGTTATAATCCTTGATTTCTAAGAAATAATTCATGTACAATATCTATGTTTGAAACATGGTGGATGTTATTAAAGTGTTTACACACACACATTGAAATCAAGGGTTCCATTAAAAAATGACATGGATGGTATATTGTCAACCTATAACTATTTTATAGTGAAAAAGGGTTGTAATAAATTCATGGTATTCACTATAGAGGGACCTTTTCACTCACTATGATTAATTGTTATATTCAGGTATTTCTTAATATATTAGATTATTATGGTTTTGATATATAACAAACAGATGATAAATACCCTTTCCTTTATGTGAATTTATTACATGTATATGATGCAACAATATGATTCTTTTCATCCAAATGATGATGATGATATATGTAAGTTTCAACAGTACATTTATTGATTTATAAAATATTCCCAAAGTTAGAATATCTAGATTGATGATAGAATCTAATATTTTCATTTTTTTAATAATGTGGATTAATCTTGTATATACAAGTGAGTTAGTGGGAGTGTTATAGTATTTCTAGTATTGTATATGGATAATATACTAGTCATTGGAAATTATATCATAAATTTACATTCAATAAAGGTGCGGTTAGGAAAATGTTTCTTAATAAAAGATATGGGTGAAGAATCCTATATAATGGGTATGAAGATTTGAAGATATATATCAAAAATAAATATTAGATTAAGTTAGAACACCTATATCAGAAATATAAAAAATTAGTCTAAAATGGAGAAATCAAATATGGGTCTTCATCTATAATGAATTGAAATGTACTTCCCAAGGATGATCATGAAATTGAGGAAAAATGTCACATAGAAAAAACACACTCCTCGATCCCCAGAGTCTAGATACTAGTTCCAAGGATCTTACCATATCACCAAGGGAGAAATTTACCTTCTAATGGACTTTCAAAACAAAAACACCAAGATATATAATTTTATTTCTTTAATTAATAAAAAATAATTAACTTTCCCAATAAAGTCAATTAAATATCCCATATATGGCCATAAGATTCATACATTCAAACAAGACTGTAAAATAGATCCGAAGTACCATAACATGAATAATAAAACTAAAATGATTATAAAATTAATGTGAAAACAACCCTTTAACATGAATTTATATACACATATAAAAAACTCTAAGATGTAACCTCCCATCATATACCTTTTCACTAAGGCCTATTTACATTTCCTATAATATTAGGCATATAATTTATATGTACATGAGGTTTACACATAATGAAATTTAGAATAAATCCTAAATAAAAACCATTAAAACCCTTGGAATCCCTTATTATTTAATAACATCATATATACTTTTTTAATGTTATTACATATTTTTAAAATATTAATTGCAATATTCATACCAAAGTGTTACAATCAGAGACACCCTAATAAGAGGGTGAATTTTGGTAGAAGAAAATTTGAAACATTTCATTTTTAATTATTAAAACATTTTATGACCTTGTTCCCTTGTTGGTAATAATTGTATTAAACCTATTTCTTGATTACACTTTCTCACTTACCCACCATGAAATGACTAGATACACTAGAATGTAAAGAATTCACATGAAACATGTGTTTTACTTGGTTAAATAAAATGGTATAATAAAAGTAGCATAATTCAATGATGGTTTGATGTAACAGAGTGAAATACTACTCACTAAAATCATCAAAAAAATTTAGGAAAGGTACACTTTTAATCCTAAGGAAACTCACTCGTTTTCCACCTCCTCACTGCTTCTGTGATGGAAACACTCAATTTATAGACTTGAAGGTATCATAAATAGTTTATATACATGATGGTATATATCTATTTAGTTTGATACATGGATTTCATAATTTCTCCTAATTCAATGCTCCTTTGAACTCTTATTTTCTATGCTCTCCTTTTTTAATTCCAGATTATATCAAAACATTAATATGAGGTATAAAACTTTTAATTCCACCATATCATATTAGTAGTAAACCACTCTAGATAAATAAAATTAAAAAGTAGAATTATCTCTATTATACAATATCTTCTATTCCTCAAGTATCCAGATATGATAATAAAAATCTATGTCCCATTTAACAAAATGTTCTTACTTTCCTAGAAATTTAGTTCTCATATGTATGGCCTTGTAAGTCCCTATACATTAGCCTATTTAAGAAAATTATTTCAAAAAGGATATAAATTAAAAAAAATGGTTTGCACAAATAGTATGTTTGAGTAAGTCATTACTTTACAAAATTAACACATCAAACTTAGTGTTTCATATAACTTCTTTCACAGAACATCACTTTAACATTTCAGAGCATTTCTCCCTCTCTCAAAAATATTCCTTTTCGAAATCTGTCCCTTTATTCATCGACCATTAGGTATTTATAGGAAAATAAAAACCCTTTATTCAAATATGAACTCCTTATTCATGAAAAGTTTCATGAAAAAACTCTACCAAGGCATGAAATCAATTTGTTTTATCCTCAGAAAACTAAACTTTACATGAGAATGCTATATTTTCCAAAAATTCTTCAACATTCTATCATGAAACTCAACTTGTGAAAGATTCTGTAAAACATGAGTGATTTTTTTTTTCAATTTGTCTAGTTTTTCCCAACCATTCTATACTATAGAAACCCCACACTTGAATAAGAATTATTATGTTTCCCCAAAATGTTATGGGAAATTAACTTTCATGAAAGTATGACAGATTTGAATAAAAACCATGCCTTCAGACAAAATCATATTTGTACTTCCTTCTCTGTGAAACTTATTTCCTAAAATGGTTCATTTTCTTATGCCATGATTATTATTTCATACTCAAATACATTCAAATCCTATAAAAATATTCCACTTTCTATATACCATCTCTTGTAGACTTCTAGTTCCTTGATTATATGAGATTTTTAGGATTATACTTATAAAAAATATAATAAAAATATTCACTCAATTTTTTCTAAATCTTTTGAGCATAAATTCCAAGATACTCAGAATTCACCCTCTGGATCTCTAAGAAAATCACCAGATCAAAAATAAAAATAAATTTTAGAAAAGATCTGAGTAATTTCATGAACTCTCTCACTTTAATTCAACATTATTTATTTATTAATACTATCATATAGATTTAAATTTGAATACCTTCCATATATACAACACCTTCTATAATACTAGTATTAAGGGTACCAGACCAACATTTAATTTTTACACAACTTCTAGTTAATAAAATGATTCGTTCTCGGCTTTGAGGTAGATCATAATAATACTCCAACCCACTTTACCAAACTTTATAATCAAATAAAACACATAAACTCTAGGTTTAAAATAAATTATTAGGTGTTGACCAAGATTCCTTGATAAGAATTAACCTAGTTCAATCAATATTGGTTTAAATCAGATATCATCTATGGAAAAAATTATTAAAACACATGGATCAATTACATATCATTCTAAGAACATGGAATATCATAAATCCCCAACCTTAACATAATTCGTTGACAAGATCATGGATCAAATTTCATTATCACATGTTAAAACCTAACCCAAGGCTCTTTATAATTATCCAACATCATGACAATTCCAATAAAAAAAATTTAAACCAAAATATCCATATCAAAACTTTTTATGAGAATTATAAGGCACAAATCATTACCTAGTTATTTCACATGAATAAAAAAATCTCATTACAATGCACCTAAAAGAACCTTTAATTACAAATACTTTTTTATAATTTGAAACATAATATCTAGAAAGTAGGTTTTATTTATAAATAGTTATTTTAATACATTTAATCTCAATTTTTAATTATGTTATTATTAGTCATCCATTACTTATTTCATTGTTACATTAAATTATAAAAAATTTAATTTCTAGGAAGAATACATCATTTTATATCCCAATATTTTCATCATATATATCACCAACACACATAATTAATTTGTCATGTTAATTTATATATGTTTATCCCCTTTATACATGTATTCTTAAATGATATTTCATATATTTTAGTTAAAAAACCCAATTAAAAATATATATTATCAAAAAATTGATTCACTACAATTAATTTAAATTTATAAAATATGAGAATAAATTTTTGTTGTTGCAAAAATTAGTTTAACAAAATCAAAAAAAACTTAAACATGAATTCCATGCCACAAAAAATCATCATTAATACTTATAATAATAATAATAAAATCTAATTCATGAATTGATTCACTATTTACTCTACAAAATCAACATTTTCCACTTGTAATTTCATATTTTCAACCCTAAACCACATTTGTAAAATATTTACATAACAAAAAAGAATTGATGAAAAATTATTTTAAAAAATTTATACTAATTCCTCTTGACACTTTGGAAAAGAATCATTAAATCATAATATCAATCCACATTTCATATATTATCACAAAATTAAACACCAAAGAGTGAAATAGTCCACATTAAACACATTAGATGGACAATATTTAACAAGAAGAGATCCCTAAATCCTCCTCAAACACTAGTAAATCCTAAAATTCACCAAAATAAAACCATAAAGAAAGATTAGAATATGTGAATGATCAAACTTTTATATCTTTGAAAAAATCTCTATGGCTTATGAAACACTTACCAAGGAAAATCCAACACTAGTAACAAATCACGATTCATAAAAGAAATGAAAATGAATTCACCACATGAAGGTATAAAGAGAAAGTGAGAGATTAAATAGAAAATTCTTCATTAAATGATCTTCAGGAAAAGGAAACACACATATTTAATAATAATAACATGACTTCATAATTAATATAATTGCCTCATTAAAAAAATCCAAATAAGACCCAATAAATACCCAATGGTTGAACTAAGGAACCACCACCACCACTTCCTCTAATTAGTCCCCAGTACCCTACTATAATGTACCTAGTGATACATTCTACAGAATTCTAGCAACGTCTACCATAAAACCCTATACCCATATCATTCATTCACTTTCAACCAAGAAAATTAATTCAAATCGACCAAAATAAATATAAGAACAAATAAATTTAAAATCTTAAGCATATATCAAAACATAGAGTCATTAAAAAATCCTAAAAAAATTATTTTCATCCTTAAATTTTTTTATAAAATGTATTTAATGAAGAAATTTAGTCCTTTATATCTCATTCTTACTACCCATTTCCAAGTATCCTCTTGCAAAAATCCTTATAACTATAGAATACAGATAAGTGGTATGATTTTACTCACAATATCTTTATAAAATGATTGATAATATAAACCAGACTTTCAATGAAAGATCAGTACTATATAATATGTTTCTAACAACAGTTTAGTAAACCACCACTAAAAAACACAAATATTTAGTGTGAGTTTATGAAAAAAACCACTAAATATTTTTCATTTGTTTAAAAAACAATCCTTCCCCCTAAATCAACCAAACTCCCACCCTCTCCCTAGACCCCCCAAGTTCAATGCCCTCACTTTCAGCCACCCCATTCTTGCCCGAGTCATCTCCAATGGCCTCCCTTCTCCCCCTTCTCCCCCAAACCTAATCCCTCATTTCCAACCCCTTTCTCCTCTGAACCCCAAGCTCTATCCCTCAATACTACACCATCACTCCCCTAAAAACTCACCACGAAACCTTCCCCCTCACCACCCACCATTTCCCCCCTCATCGCCACCCTTCCCCTTACCACCACAAACCCTCACCACTGTACCTTTATATTTTTTATTGTTGATTTTTATCCTCTCCTTCATTGATCAAACAATGTATCCAAACCCTAACCTGAATATTGATCTTTCATTTGTTTATTTTTTGTGTTTAAGTTTCATAAGCCCCTATTGAGTTCAATCCTTCCTGTGACCATTAAGGGAGAGGAATTTCCAATGATTCTAGTTTGTTTTTTGGTTAGTTATTCCATTTTGGATTGATTTTAATTAGGATTTTCTTGAATTTTAGGTCCCATTTTGTTCTCTAGGGTGTCTTGGACCTCATTGAGCTTGGATAGTGCCACCATATTCAAAGGCAGTGAGTTTCAGGTAGGTGGCCCTTTGTTTTGGGTCTTTAAATTTTATAACCTTGGTTTCTTGTATTTTTAATCCTTATTTTGGATATAAAATTATAATAATAGTTATGTTTAGAAGGAATTTTATGTGGAAATAAAGGTTCTCTTGATTTACACTTCAGTTGTAATATTTTTATCAAATTTAATGTTTTTAATATTACTACATTAATTAATTTTG
The DNA here is from genome assembly GCA_963277665.1 of Viscum album. Classification (NCBI taxonomy): domain Eukaryota; kingdom Viridiplantae; phylum Streptophyta; class Magnoliopsida; order Santalales; family Viscaceae; genus Viscum; species Viscum album. The sequence goes on along the minus strand of OY728151.1, from coordinate 1,688,950,453 downwards.
CATGTCGAATATTTTGTAAATGTCTGAAAAACATTTAATTAATAAGTTAAATGTTTTAAGAGAGGTTTTGGTTTTAAATGTGGGGTTATCTATTATTATAATTTTTTTATTAAATTTCTATGCTTTCAAAATGTCTTTTCCGAAATATATATATATATATATATAATGGTTCTATAAATATACATTAGTATACATATATGTTTCTTTGTGTTCAAAAAGACATGAGAATATAGGAATTTGTGAAACATGATATATGTATATATCCACTAAGCCTAAGCCCTTGATCCCATAGCCCTAACCCTCACCGAGACCGAGCCCCCCGATACTGAGTCCTTTCCCTCACCACCCATTATCCTCTAAGAAATCGAAACCAACCCCCTTCTCCATCTTCTCCCCTGATCCATCTAAGCCTGATCCCTCTCCCTCATTACCACCCCATCTCCCCCATACCCCCCTTCTCCCCATTCTCCCTCGACTCCCCCGACTCCCAAATCCCGCTTCCCCCCAACTCCCCATTATCGAGGGTTTCTCTAAACATAGGTTTGTAATTTATATGGAATTCCCATGTAATGCATTAATTATATTTCTTGGATGATTTTAAATGATTTACTATAATTTTAGAAGTAATTTATAAGCCCATTGTAAGATATAAAGTATTTATAAATGGATTTTGTGCTTGGCATGGATGTGCCACATGATAAGAGTTTTATTTAGGTCACTAAAAATTTCTTATAAATCTATATATAATGTAAAAATAATGAAACATATAAATATTATCATACTTAAATTGAATTTTATGTATGAGTTTTTTAATTTTGAAAAAGTAAATATTATATTTTTTTTTGTATCTGAAGTCATTCATTATCATACCTATGTATATTTTCTTTGTCACTACTATTCATATGCTATAATTTCTAAATTTCTTTTTCTGCATGATTTTTTTGAAATATATGCTCTAAATTTATTTTTATTTATTTACATGATAGGAATGATAAGAAATAATCATTTAACAGATCATAGTCCACTCCAAGAAAATGGTCCCTCAACCACATAGAAACATGATGATCCATCAGGATCCCTCCCTAAAACATCTTGGACACCCTCCCTCTACCCCCACTAGTGTTTGGCACTCCCTCGGTCTCCCTCCTACTATCATCTGGAACACCCTACTTCTCTGTCACACTAGTAACCAGAATATTGCCTTCAGATTCAGTAGGTTCAACACGTGATGACTCTATAATGAGGGTATAATTGGTTACTTCTATTCCATCATGATAATATTGAAGGGTGATAATTATATGTATATTTTTTAATATGAATAGTGTTATTGAACTTTTTTTATGATAATAAATGTTTTATTCTAAAAATTTGGGAAAACTGTTTCTATGGAGAAATATATTAACAGTTTTTGTGTTTGGAATATAAACGAGTTTAAGATAGTTGTCCCATTTGATTGTTATTAGGTCCTGACAGATGATGTTGTGGGATTACTTATCCATAATCTAGGTCAATTAGCATATGAGCCAATTACCCTTACAACTACATATTTTGATTGGAGGTATATGCCTCAATCTTGGAAGAATGAGGTATTTGATTCCAAGATAAAGGTAATTTTAATAAACTATATCTCAATTTAATGTGATTAATTAATTAAATTTTAGTATTTCAAAAATGAATATCTTTTTAAAGTTGTTATTATACTTTACCATTCCTGATATTATCCCACAAAAGTGGACATTGAAAAATTTGGTTATGAAATGGAAATATTTTAAATATCGATTATGGAATGAATTCATGATAAACCATTGAACACCCAATAAAAGTATCATAAGGTACCAAAAGGTGTACCTAGAGAGTAGTGTAAGGTGTTTATTAATATCCATCACCCTGAGAAACACATGGTTTTGAAAAATATATTGTTATATTAATATCATTTTACCTATAAAGAGATGACATTGCATATATTATACTAAATTACATAATATTTATTTCAAGATTTTTAAAGAAAAAATGTATTAAGTCAAGCTAAAAAAATCATCCCCCGTACTGCTCGTTTAAATAGTTTTTCAAGAAATAGATTAACATTGGTAATATTTTCATTAGTTTAAATATTCACAACTTACCATTATATTTTTTCATAAATTAAATTGTTTATTTCTCATTGTTTAATGTAGTTATAGAATTTAGGGAAACAAGTCTCCTAAACAGAACTTTGGTTTGATGTTCATATGAAATCAAATGGGAGTTACATGAATGATCCTACCAAAGAAGTTGGGGTATGAATTTATTTTTCATTACAATAACTAATTACTAGTTGTAACTTTGTTAAAGAGTATTGATTTAAATATGTATAATATATTTTTTATAGGTAAAAATAAAATAACTATGGAATTACATTCCCACGGAGTCCTTTTCGGTCTCATAGGATGATCCAATTGGTCATGTCCATGGGAAGGAGCATCCTAATCACCTACGCAGGATGGGTATGAGACCAGTACCGTATGAGGTATTTATAGGTAACCAGAGGTTATAGCTGTATCTACTTCTGGTTGATGTTAATACCAACCCTAATATTCTTAGATTCATTTTATGATAATGAAAATCAAAACTTATGAACTAGGGAGAACAACTCAATAATAAGGGGATCATATATAGATGTAGGTTGTGAAGGTCGTTGCTTTGCAGAGATAATTATCCAATTTATATTAGAATATAACTAGATATGTCCCCAATGATATTATATTTATGGTTGGTTTTAGTGAGTTGGTAAATCACACAAATTTATAATAATTAATTACACAAAATTTTATTTGTTTTAAATTTAAATTCAAATATATGTAACTATTTAAATTTCAAACAAATTTTTATACAGCTGTCGATGGTAGGGAGTGATGACATAGATAGATAAAAAATCGATCTTAATTTTCTAGGTAGAGATTATTTTTAGTGATGCTGATGTGTAACTTAATTCATTACTAACTAACACAACAACACGACGATTGAGAAACAATGGTGTGGTTTGAGGTTGGTGTTTTTATACAACTCTATTTATTTGATATTCCATAGATTCTTCAGTTTTCTAAAACTCACCATTTATTCATTATCAACTTATATATTCCAGCAGTGATGAATTTAAATAGGTTTACATTGTACTGATGTTTTCCAAGCTTGAACTAAATGGGTTTTCTATTGGTTTCCATGTTTTACACATATAAAAAAATTTAGGTAGAATCTATATGTTTGATAAAATGCCTAATAGGTTATTTTTTATGAATTTTGGAATAAATATGATGTTTCCAATTTCTATTTTATTTATAAATGATTATAAATAATAAATTTTGTGGATTTAAGTGTATTCTTATCAAAGGGTGATTGGAGGCAGGTTTGGGAATAAGATTCAATGTGTTTTATGGGTATTATGATATGACTTATGATATGTTTCCTCACTTCCATTATACAGTTTCATAAGAAACCTGGGTATCTATGTGGGATATCAATAAAAATTTGTTATCCTAGTCATGATGAGACCTTATAAGTGTAACCCCCCAAGATTTTTTTATATACACATTTTTAAATTTATTCTCTTTAATAGCTTGTGTTGCATGCAACACCATGTTCGAGCGCCCCACGATCTATTAATCGAGCTGATAAAATATCAATTTTGAATAGTAATAACCACATTATGAAATTTATATATATTCTATATAATTTTAACATTCATATTATGTGTTTTCTAGATAATTATATAAGAAAAAAAAATCCAATTTCAAGCATACAAACTATATTCTTCAAAAGGGAAATTTAACAGCTTTTTAATGGAACTCCTATTTAAAAAAATTAGCAATTTTTTATATTTTATTTATCAAAATAGAATTCATTTTTTGAATTTATAATATCAAAATTATCTTAGAGTGATTTTTCATGTATTTTAATAAGAATTTTTATTTTTTGTTGAACAGTAAAAAATACTGAATTGTAGTTAGAATCTTCCTTTCCAATTAAATAATTATTATATTTTAAAGTTATTTTCAAAGAAAAAATAGATCAATCTTACATATATTAATCCAATGTAGGTATAAAAAATTATTGAACTTTTAAACATTTTCTTTTACCCTCCTTCTCACCATGACTGTGAGATTAGTGTTAAACTTGATTTAGCCACTTCTGTGAATTGAATTTGAAAAAATGGTCATAAATAGTTGTAATAATTATGATATTTATAGTTAAATTTGATCAAGTTAATTTTTTTGGATATTATGAATAATAACTTTAATAAATTTTTATTTACCACGGTTAAGGGTAAATCATGTAATTAAAGGTAAAAATAAAATTATAAAATTATAATGTTACAATAAAACTTGTCTTAATTTAATTGGATGAGTGGGTTTCAACAAAAATAAACATTGGGATGAAATTATAACCTTTTTATGACAAATGGGTGAGAATATGACATTTATTATATTTTATATAAAGATAAGTTAAGATTGTCATACTCATTTTTTTAATAACTAAATAATTTTTAATATTGGGTTATACAGAATATAAATTAGACTAACCATAATCAATTTATATTTATCATTATAATTTATGTTTAATTTTCATATAATAAATAATTTAATTAATTTTTTTGAAAATGATGCAGTAATTGTTTAATCAACGAAATTATAAAATAAATGATATTAAAAATATTAAAATAAATATAAATTTACATAATTAATGACTTCCAGAGATTTTAAAGAAAAATAAGACATGTTATTGATATATTATAAGTGTTTTTTAAAGTTATCCTACTATGATTTTTTTAAAAAGATTAATAATGAATAGTATCAAAATCGACATAAATGATACTTTAAAATAAAAAATATTTTATTAAATTATATAGAATTCATACAAATATAAAATTTGGTTAACTAACTATAATAAGGTTAAATTTTCATCAAATATCTATTTGGGGTTCCTTTTTCATTTTATATTAACTATATTAACCCTAAAGAGTAAAACACTGAGTTGTCATGATAAGAGTCAAAGAGTTTATCTAAGGTTTAAAGCCAAGAGATAAGGTTAATTTTGTTGCCTAAACATGTCTAAAAATAAATTTTTTAGAGGATTTCAATCCATACCCATATTATATTATAAATAACCCACTTTGGATCTATTTTAAATTGAAAATAAATAAATATTAATTAAATATTTTGAGTGTTTCTATAAGTTCCCCTCACCTCCCTTATAAAAGGGAACCTCCTCCCTCACTTAATCACACCACTTTGATGCTTGTATATTGACAAAAATATGCAAATTTCTCCTCAAAAAATTATTATATATGTTATGTAAGTCATTTTCTTCTAAAAATACCAAATATAAATCCCCTGAGAAGATATTTAATAGAAGTCCGTCAAAAAAGAGGTAATTGCTTTACTAAATCATTCAAGTTCATTTTTTCATATACTTTCTATTCATGTGTTTATTACATTATAAATTAATAAATATATAATAATCTATATTCTTATATGTTATTATCATTATAGGTAAACTGTATTCCATGATTTATCCAACCTATGAAATACAAAATCATCATGCGTACGTACATACGACTTATTGTCTCCATGCCGTGGTGTAATCTTTTTTTCATCACTACTTTATTTGGATGGTTATAATAATCGATATAACAGGTATAAATAATAAATATTATATTATATTGATTATTTATAATTAATATACCTTTTAATTACTCACCTTTTTACCATTAAGGGAATCATAATGTTGGTCATGCGTTTGTATGACCTACCATCTCTACGACACGATGTGATTCATTTTCTGGGGTAACCATTGAAAAATGATTATAAAAATTTATATAATGAGTAAATATAATATCTATGAACATAATATCATTATGGATATGTTTTATCTATATCATATTCAAAATAACTGAGACATTCATGACAAAACATTCATAGGAAAATGAAGCAGTTAACACACGAAACAAGGGTAATAATGAAATATTATTAACAAATGGGTGATACGATTATACAATAGGATCATATATGGTATTATAAATATAATTATGGTTCTTTTATAATTTAATAACATATTTTAAACCATTATATATGAGTTTGAAATATGTTCACCCAAAAGGAAACGCATGGTGAGAGACTTCATCTCAATCTTCTTTCATTGAGGCATAATTTTATGTTATACAACCACCTTATTTTATGATGTGTATATATAGACCCTTTGACATATAAAATTATTAATTTATTTATTATAAAGTTTCTTTAATATTTTTATAGATATTATTTTTTCAACTGGTTTATGATTTAAATGTTTTAAAGTGGTATGAGACGCTTTGAATGTCTAAAGAATTATTCCTTTATCTATTCCAATATTATTTTAAATGTTTATTTATTTGGATTAAAATTATTATAAAGGGAATTTTAATTAAATTTAAAATTTATTTCAAATCTTTTTAAAATTAATCTTTATAAGGTTATATTTAAGATACTCTTTAACTAAAACATCATTTTAAATGTTTTTATGATTTATTATTCTAAATCATTATCATTCATGTTTGTGTTTTCAAAATGGGTTTTATAAGGACATGAATGTTTTTAAATGTTAATTTTAGAATTTATGTCAAATGTTTAAAAGTGGTATGAGACACATTGATTAAAAAAATACCTCTTTTGTTTTATTTTTTTATTTTATAAATGTGTGGAATTAAAATAGAAAATTTCAAATTAAACATGGGTATTCATCTAAAGAAAATTTTAAGGTTTTTATTAGAGTATTTTGATCTATGAAAACATCATTTGTTGGATCTTATGTGTGATTTCAGTTGATCTCTTATGATTCCATTTACCATATTATATTTAATGGTTTGTGTTTTGGTTTGACTGTGGGTGTGCTATTTTGATACCATTCATGGTTTATGGTTAAATTATTCACATTTTTTATGATAGTTTTAATATGAGTGTTTATGTTGGTTATGTTTTACCACTTTCATAATAGGAATGTAATGGACTTGGTAAGTGATGGTCGATGACCTCTATAGCCCCTCCATGTATCGGTAGGTCTCATGAGAAAATAAGTTTGGGGTTTGACTATTATGTTACCTATTTATGTAGGGTTTTTTGGCTGAATCCTTGAAAATATGTTTATGATGTTTGGCATTCAGAATTCCCTCTTCATGAGATTATCATTCATATTCCATTTGGTTATTCAGCTAGTATAATATCCATGGTTATGTATCATTCTCATGTGACTATTTATATGGCATTATTTTATCAAATTTTACTCCTATACTGTGATAACAATTATGTTTTAATGGAATGTGTTATTAGTTATTAACCTTACCTTATTGTTTATATTTATTTGTAATATCTTCCACTGTATGCTTACCCTTACCGAGAATATGATCTCACCCCTTTCCTATGTTTTATTTTCCCTAGGACTCCAAGATGTGTATTATGATTAATTTTTAGGGTTAATCTAGGAGAATAGTACAATTATCAGATGATTTTCTATGTTATATTTTATATTATAATGTAAGGTTATTGTATGTAATTTGGTTTTCAATACTACTAAAAGGATCTTTCCTTTGGGATTTGACATTTTTATTCATGCCAATATAATAAATTAAGGCACCAACTCTTGGATACTAGGGTCTAGGTCATTACAACAAGTATTCTATCATGAATGAAAAGATCTGGCTCTAGGGAGTGCTACCTAGTTAGGCTAGGTTGGAGAAATTTGGGAGGTTATTTATTAGGAACTTCATCAATAGGTCATAAAATACTTCCAAATGAGCACATATAGGATCTTCTCACCAGAAACTATGGTATATACCATGATATATAAAATTTTACCTATCTTTATTATTGGAGTGTCATTGATAATTGTTTGGAGTAGTGATGTCTTCAATATGACCTTCTTTTATTCCACCCAATAAAATTGATAGGTTCACAATGATCACTAATTTTACACCATTTAATCATGTATTCATTTTATAATGAGAACATCTCTGGTTCCCCTATCAAACCATTAGGCTCCTTGAAATACAATAAATTAGATATTCATTTTATAATAAGGATCTATACTATTATGAACCCCATGAAACCATTTCTGAATCAAGATACTCTAAAATATTATTCATAGTTATAAATAATTCTATTGGCCTTATTTTTTCTAACCTATGTCTCAATGTACAATGTGATACAAATCTAGTGTAGTCCCTAACATTTCCTCCACTGATTCTCATAACCCATTCATCGAGTCATCCATTTCACCAAAAAGTTACAAATAGATAAAGGAAAAATAAAAATGGGCCTCTAAACTATTTTCGACCAAAAACAGAAAGGGACTCTCTTCTGTAAGTCCCACACTACACCGATAATAAAAACTTATTTGTGAATTGTCTAGTCATATAACATTAAAGTGTAAAACACAATATATTTTTCTATAGGACATTAAAATTATCATTATTGGTCCTTGAAAAATGACCTTAAAATGAAAATCATTCATTATAACTGTACTACCACAAAAGGTTGCACAATGGTCCTTATCACATGAACTTAAAAGGAATGCCATCCCTATTTAAATAGAAATGATATTTGTGGTTTATTTTCCCCTAATAATGTTTTGCAGGTGTCCAATTTCATGTTATGAAATCTAAAACTATAATATATTTCATATATTTTGATGATATAAAATTTTATATAGATATTTTTACTACTTTAAACAATAGAATAAAAAACAAATAATAATGTAAATGAACCTCTTATACCCATAAGATTCTGAAATATTATTAATATTAATTGATTGTATTCATGAAAATGGTATCTTATATTGTCCCAGGAATGATTTCATGCATAATATTTAATTCATAAGAGAGTTTTGAACTATGAATGAATATCCATAGTGAGATTGGTGAAACTTAAATTCTTTTATCAAAACAATATTCCATATTAACCATCTAATGTGATTGATAGGAAAACTACCTTTGGAAATTGGTATAATAAAACGAGATCTAAATAACCAAAATATACATTTGAAAAAATAAATCATCAAAAAGTAATTCCTTATGAAATTATCATAATCTGCTCTAAAAAAACTAGATACATAGATTCTATCTCCATAAGTACTTATATACGACTTTTATACCATTACATGGATCATATAGAACAAAATATATATTTATTCTAGAGGAAAATTTCTAGGATATGAGTGCATCATACCTAATTGATGATCACTAAGTGATCCCAACCCATTTACCATAATGAGATTGAAATTAACACTGAATAAGAGTGGTATTCATTCCTTGAAATCATATTAAATCACCCATTGAATCATGCCTTACTATCATTATAGTATTCTTTTAATAAACCATTTAAACTTACTTCAAACCATGACAAAAATACATGTTTATGAACCAAAAGGAGATTGAACAACATACATATTCTATAAGAGGAAAATATATGTTTGAGTGTGTGTGTGTGTGTGTGTTTGTATCTATGCATGCTTATTGGTAAATACATATCAACCCTCCATATAAGTCTATAAGTTGATTGAGTTTTTACTATATTCTATGAAAAATATATATCTAATGATTTATGTGATCATATTTAATATGAATGCATGAAAAGTGTTGGTGGATGAAGGCGCAATGTCAACTTCATGTGATTGAAGTTGGAAGACCATAAGATTGAGCCTAAATGGTTTTTGAAGTGTTTGAGAAGACCCATGGTAATTTTTACATAATTATTAAGGTATCTAGATAGATCACATGACTTATAGTTTATGCAACAACACCCAATGAGTTTGAACACATAAAGGGTTGAGCGATTGTGCAGCAGAACATAGTGATTTCATGAAGCGGCCGAGTGACCATGTGGTAGAATAAAGTGACCACATGTTATGATGATGAGAAACCACTAATAAAATAAACAAATAAATTTAAGAACTTCATAAACATGTCATAAGATACTTCCACATGAATATTTCTACGATTTTCTCACCTGAACCTATGGTATTTCCTATGATATATAAAATTTGACATGATTTACTTATTATTGAGTGTTGATTACTTATTTGGTTACTTTATAACTCTTATTATATTAAATTTCCATTTTTTTAAAAAGATTGAGGTGCTACGAACTCTTTATTGAAAATAAAAAACATCCAGTGAAAGGTACAAAAAAGAAGCAAGTGGTACGTCAGAAAGAAGTAACAAGAAAGGTTACCCTGTTCTAGAGTGAGTGCCCATGCAATGGTAAGGAAGGCACCCACCTTTGCCACGGGGGTGTCGACCCCTTCTTCCATATGCACCACCTTCATCAACTATAGGTTCTTTCGCATCGATGAGAGTCATGATAGATGCAGAAGGATTATCATTTGATAAAATTTCTTTATTATTCTCAGTGAGCATATCAAATTGGTTAGATATACTAACATTACAGTGTACCTTCTCAAGAGGATATGTGAATTTCGGCATGGGTATCAGTCCTTCCTTTGGTGGGGAGGCTTCAAGCTTGTCCAAATTCTTCTGTTCCTTCTCTTTTATCAAACCGTATTCATCATGTAATCTCGTAGGAGGACTAGACAACATAGATTCAATATGCATTGAAGGGGGGCTTTCCCAAGCTCAAGATTAGTAATGCAACATGTGTCCTTAGTAACAACAAGGAACTTGGAAGCAGATGATTCCTGTGATTTGGAATGGAAGTAATATTTGAACTTAACCTTCTCTGAGGTCACAACATCAAGCACTATCTACCCCTTTCTCCATTTTAGAGCATGCATCTCCTGCCTAACTCTATCTTCGGACACTGCTTCGCTGAGAGCTCCCTCTCCATTTTTCTATCCTCCGAGTCTGATTATATTCCTTCACATTCTATGCCTTGGACCAGCGCATATTTGAATGAAATAACTCTTTCATATTGATTCTTCCCTTCAGAAATATCATCCCAGCTGACCTTACTTTATCCAGCCAATTGATGGGTGGAAGGAAGACCTTCATCTTGTATCAAAATTTGAGTTTCCATATGTCCAGGAGTCTGTAACTCAGACTGAAACACCCCAGCTTGAGCATTTTCAGAAGGAGAATTCCATCCAGTAATAACCTGAGGTTCACCTGGGTATTTTTTAGAATGTGCATCATTCCTTTGGGAGGGTTTGAGTCTCTCTTTTCTTCTACATTTTGACTCTTTTTTCCCTTTAATAATGCAATTGGCACATTTCTTGCTGGAGTGACAGTTGGACCTGGAGAGTCCTATCATGCAACACACTTCACAGTAAGGAGGCAGTTTTTCATAAAAAATTCTCAAGTTGATTTCGTCTTGTGGGGTGGAGAGAATCACCTTATCAACCAAAGTTGATCCTAAAGAAATTTCAACTAATATTATAGAAAAATGGCCAAATCAAGCATTCTCAGTGGGTAGGTCCATTCAGATTGGAATACCTACTGTGAAGGCGATGTCAATTATAATAACTTTCCATGATTTCCATTATTTTGAATATACTCCTTGATCATTTTTATTACTTTATCAAAGAAATTTCTTCATTCTCATATGAAATTCATTATGTTACATATATCTTTTAACATTATTTCATTACTTATTTCATGTTTTCCTTGGTTTAACACTTTAGTTACATTTTGGTGTTTCTTTTATTTTTATGGTTTAGTTTTCTTCTTATTTTTATTCCAAATGGGTCTTCATTTAAAATAAAAACAAAATATTTGAAATAAATTATTCCCTTTCTTAGTTTTATCTTATTTTTATACCCTTTTTGCTTGTATCTTGAAATTTACTTTTTTTTCAAGTTAGATATGTATATATTATAGAACTATTTATTCCATTATTTCTTATATCTAAAATTAATTTTCTTTATATGGTTAGAATCTCAATGTGTGGATTCACTATACTCTTATTTTATCATTATATTAATGGTTATAATTCTATATTAGTCATTTTTTACTTTTATGGGGCTGCAGTTTCGGTTGTTGCAAATTTTTTTAAACATAATTGTATAGTAATGATTTAAATTACTACTATATTTGGTCGACATGTTTTTAGAAAAAGTTTAAATGACTATGATATTTGGTCAATTTTTTTTAGAATTGATTTAAAACACTGATATATATTATTAGGTTTTGTGGAGGTTAAAAATGATGCTAAATCCTCAACATTTTTGAGATGAAAACCCACCACTAAAAAAATGTTTCACGACACTTCCTAGAAAGCACCCCAAAATTAGAGAAACCAAATCTATTTGGATTCCAAATGGAACATTATTAGTGGTTCTGAAAAACCATCTTGGAAACATTTGGAAGTGGTTTAAACCACTACCAAATGAAAAAAATCCACCAGATTCATATTTTGTTATAGTGGATGTATTTGACTCCAACTACACATAATCAATTTATAGAACATGAGATAGATCAAGTTTGTATTTCCTAATATATGAAAAATTAAAAATATCTTTCATTACATTATATTTTATAGGTAATTTAAAATAATAAGAAACCTCCCCAATCCTCTCTAGAATTTAAAATTTCTTAACCAAGATGGATCCAACTTATATTTCATTCTAATTCATTGATCTCTGGACCAAGGTGAGACATGATGAAAGTCACAATTAATAATATTGAACTCAAGAGGTCAATAACTAAGATTTTTATGTGACTTATAATATAGAATAACTAATTAGTTTCATCTCCACAATGATTGAACTGGGTTCCACATATTTTATGCACAACTCCCTATATTCTAGAGGCTTACAATAACATATAAGGCTCTATATAAAAAGTGGGGAGATAAAACCCTTTTTAGTACAAATAAACATCAATCACAGTGGAAGAAATACATAAATAGTAATAATAAATTAAAGTTAGAATAATAAATATATCACAAATATATTTCATTAATAAATAAACATCAACCCCCATGTTATCATAAAATATTTAGTAGTAATGTTAGATAATCATAGATGTATAAACAATATCTCCCCTAAGAAGATGAAATTTATATATAACCCAAATAAATAAAATGACTATAAAATATAATAAAACATGACCCAAATCTATGTTTTATTTTAAATCCCAAAATCTATTTTCTCTAAAGACCATCCATCTATAGTAGGGCCCTTACCCCTACCTATATCAAGAACCATAAATTATACTAGGGTACCAAGGTTCCCGATCAGGGTGTGAGTTCAACTCAGCAGACCATCACTAATGAAATTCCTAAAAATAATATTAAATATAGTTAAATATCAGAGTGATATTTTATAGTAATAAAAAATTAAACATAACTATAATAAAGTCACACCCTCAAGGTATCAACTATCCACTTAGGGTGTGACTATACCTCCTTTGACAAGTGCTGAGGTGTCTTTGAACATATAACAATAAATCATAAATCTAATGGGGAAGTACAATTCCATTCCTATAAGTTCTAAAATCAATTTATCCTCACCACCATATAATAGTAAAAATGATAGGGGATTGATAAACCTTTCTTATATAATGTTATCCCCTTGAATTCTTGATCCCTACTCAAATTAGCGTATGCCTAAAGGGAAGGCGATTCATGGATATTGGTTTGTCAACCTAATGGTATCTTGATCAAAACATCGTATCAACTGATGAAGGGGAGGGGTGGACCGTATCTGTATTTTATCACTCGATGGGTGTCTCGACAATGAAATTACATAGGTGATCAATTGAGAGGAGTGTACTTTGTCACTATAGTCACACCACTATAATTTCATAACCAAATCAAATATCATCAATAAAGGGTAATAATTGTCCCCTAGCCTTGTTATCACCCCATGGGAATATATATCATGGAATAAAATCATCAAAAAATTGGATAAACAACACCCATCTCTATAGTCTCACCCCATGGATATCTCAACCATGGAATAATAGTAGTGATCAATGAGATAAAAACATGGGTTTATGGAGATCTTAACTTTCGTAATTTTTGATCATAATTATCTCAAACTAAAAGAAAATAATAGAAAAAATCATTATAACATAATGATAATTGTTTAAAGTGTCTCAATCTAATTCTTGATATCTAGAAGAACATGAGAATGGTGACTTAGTTCTATATCAGTATCAACCCTTAGTTTTCTCAACTAATCTTGTTAATCATTAAGAATATATTATAGAATAGTCATTTATAATTAAAATAATATTTAGAAAAAATTTGAAACCAATATAAAACACCTAGGATGGTCTACCCACACTGAACCCATACATAAAAAACGCTCAAGGCCTAATACATCATGACTAATAATTTAAGAATCACAGGTATCTCACTCTGTACCCAGGTAAACCAAGTTAAATTGTATATTAACATAATTCCATGATCATTAGGTTAAAATACTAGATATTCACTAGGGAGAGCATACATACCTCACTTAATAAAGGCTAATCAACACCTAAATTGGTCAATAATAGCATAATATAACTCAATTAACTGATAATTGGTCTATGGGTTTAAATATCACCCCATTTTAAATTAATCACATAGCCATTGGTGGCCACAACATCAATGCATAATAATTGAAGGGCCAATAATGGACATAAACTGTCTCAACCAACACATACAAGTTCAAGAAATACAACTAATATTAAATTAGGTATAACCACTCAAAGGTGGTGTGAGTACATATCACATAGCATAATGAAACATGCATAAAACTTAGGAAAAGGTTTTAGGATGGAATTATTAGTTTAATGGAATCTCACTAACTGAACAAATTTAGATAAATCAATACTGATTGGTATATATAAAAAAAATATAACAACTGATCTCCAATTTATCATTGATGATAGAAAAAACAAAAAATGGGAGAAACTATGAATATATCAAAGGGGATTCTTATCTATACTATATGATACCTCCTATTTTGAACAATATTAATAATATACCGCATATAATAGAGATCAACTCAATGAGAAGAGTGAAAGGAAGAGTAGAGGGTGTGATATGTGTTGTATCAAGTGAGATAACCCTCCCACATTTTAATTTAATAATATAATTAATTATTTAATTAATTAATTTTAAAATTTTAAAAAAACTACCTAGGGGTACTGGGTACTCGTCCAAAAGTCCTTGGTTACTTGTTCCACTATCGAGAACCCGCTCTAAGGCTTCCAAGCATGTAGTGGATTAGACATAGAAACCCCCTCCCTGCAAGGCCCACTGAGTTCATAGGTAATTGGGTACCCAATACCTATTATCTTCTATGAAAATTGTCCCAAAACCAGGACCAAGTCCCAAAAAGAACCCTCGGGCCCTCACTAACACCTCAAATTGTTATGAATATCCTAAATACCAATGGTTTGGTGAAAATTTGAATGAATTCAACCATCTTATGGATAAATGGTGTTACACACTTCCCATTATAGGGAATTTCATCCTCAAGACGTGTCACCAAGACTCATTAATAAAAAACTACATCCACTATGCCCACATATTTGAATCACACTACCATGTACACTCATGTATTCTCCCATGATACTACTACACTCATACTAAAAGAACCATATTCCTATGAAGAGTCTTCTCACTCTAATTTTTAATATGAAAAGGTCTATACTTTAATGATGTATCTATATCCAATTAAATATCCTCAACATTGATCACATAAGACGTATTTATATGGTTTCTATTGATCTAAGATACATGAAACACATCACATATAAAACTCTACTACGAAGGATGTACTAACCGGTAATCCACACGACTGATCCTCCTAGAGACCTAAAAGGAACCGATATATGTGGGAACTAACTTACCTAGACCTAAAATATGATGGTGTCCAAAATATATTGAATCTTATAAAAAAATAGTATCCTACCTCAAACACAAAAGGATGACACACTGGATGACATACAATTATTTCCTACCCTCAACTATCATAAATAACTTCCTAATTAGTGAAATATTCTATAATTTATATTAAATGAGTCATAGTCCAATAATATAAGAATCATGACCTCTATCTAGTATAGAGGTGATCAACATGTCCATTCATACAATCCATTAAAAGGTACCATCTTAATTTGAGCCCGATAACTATTTTTATAGGTAAATTTTACAAGTAAAAGATAAATATCCCATGAAATGTTGAAGTCCAAGGCATACACACTTAACATATCCTATAGAATATAGATAGAATGCTCAGTCTTCTCATCATTAATAGGATGGTATGTTGTGCTGAGGTTCAACTAAGTATCTAGATCCTTTTATTGACCATGATAAAACCACAATGTAAAATAGTCATCTCAATATGAAATAATTCTTTGAGGAACACTGTAAAGATGTACAATAATACAATCATGTGAACTACCCTAATTCCCAATATACTAGGTCTCCTTGATCAGTAAAAAGTGTGGAGCCTTGGTCAAATTATCTAAAAAAATCAGACAACATATCTTACCCAGGGGATCCATGAAAACCCCATCACAAAATCCATTGTCACATGATAACACTTCCACTCAAGAATATGTAGTGACTAGAAAATATATGTGGGTTACTAGTGCTCAACATTTACCCATTGATAGGTAAAGAAATGTGAAATGAACTCCACTATGTCTCTATTAATCATAGGACACAAGTATTTCTTATGATTATCATGGTACATCTTTGTAAGCCCCAAGTGAACTACCCATCTTGAGGTATGTGAATATTGTAGAAGCTCCCCACATAGTCCCAAAGGGACCGAAACATGACCCCACACATAAATAAACTCATAAAAATCAAGGGACCAATCATGTGGAGGTTACACATCATATATACTATCCCTCATCACAAGGTAATTTGATTCCGATAACTAACTCTCCTTTACTCTCTCAAGAAGTGAGGATACAACACTCCGAGATGTTGGGGTTGCATTAACCTGATACTCATGAATATCCAAGATCATAAAAATTAAGAGGTGAATCATATGGAACTCATTTTTATCCATCCAAAACTTCTATAACTAATTATTATTACTCAAATCATCCACAACAATGTTCCCATTCCTAGGGTTATACACGATCGCAAGTTCAAATGGTTGGGGATACCCAACCCAAATTCTCTTACAAAGGTTCAAGTTTTACTATAAGATGATATAATTGTGGATATTATGGTATGTATATATTATGATCCTATCACAAAAAAGATAATGATTCCAACATCGCAAAGCATAAACTACGACCACCATCTCCAGATCACAAGTTTGATTAGTCCACTAATGTGGCGTCAACTATCTGGATCCATAACCCATAGTATTCACATACTATATCATAATTTCTCATAAAATAATACCTTATATGTATAATACAATATGTACTCCTTACCTATCCAATGTATAGTCAAAATTTACTCTGATATCAATATTATCTTTATCTCCTTGAAGGCTCTCTCATAAGAATCATACTATATAAAATTCACTATATTCTTGGTCAGGGATGTCATCTACATTACTAAATTAGAAAATTATGGAATTAATTTCTTATAATGACATCCCAAACCCAATAATATGTGAATATCAATGAAATTATTAGGATTATCCCAATAAACGATAGCTTGAACCTTCTCTGGGACCACTAATAAACCTACACTTGATATCACTTTCCCTAAGAAATAGACCTCACTGATCTAGAACCCACACTTCAAAATCATGGAATATAGACAATTCTCTCTTAATGTGCTCATAATGATCTCCCAATTCCATGAATGGTCCTCCATAAAATGGGTTTCTACTAAAATATCATTGATGAAAACCATTACAAATGATTCCAACTATGTATGGAAGAACTAATTCATAAAAGTCAAAAATACTTTTGGTGTGTTCGTTAATATGAAAAATATAACAATATAATCATATCTGTTATACCAGCTCTTGAATGAAATATGTTGAATATTATAAGGTCTCACACATGGTTTATGATAACCTAACTAAAATTAAAATTTTAAAAACCACTTGGATCCCCTCAACAGGTCAAAAATATCATCAATACATGGAAAATGATATTATTTCTTGACTATAACATGGTTCAATCTTAAATAATTCACAAATATTCACAAGTATTTTTTGGCCTTCTTGTTTAAAAAAACAGAATCACCATAAGGTGAAATTATTGATTGAATGAATCGTTTCAAATCAAGATCTTTAGCTGAGCCATAATCTTATAATGTTCTGTGGGAGCCATATTATAATGAGGAATAAATATAGGCTCCTATCTATAAAAATACAAATTATAAAATCAACCTCTCCCTTTGATACATGCATCAAAATTTCCTTTGAAAATGAATATTAGAAATAGTAAACATTAGGAGGAAAGAATGTATAATACATTGCATCATCATTTAGAAAAAATTAGAAAATTTTGATAAAATAATACTCACATCCTAATGCTCAGATACTGAATAACATTACTGTAAATCCCACTCATCAATAATGGTGCTAGAGTTTCTATCAATATATGTTAAAGATACACATTGATAGTAGGAGTTGATGTGTGCTCGATACAGAGTCAACCAACACAAACTCAAAATTACATAAAAATAGTTTATCCCTAAAATAGATAAATCCTTGATATTCTAGTAACCACTAATCACAAGGGTGTACTCATAACATTGATGAATCCCTTCAAATAACACCCTTTAGGGAATAACGATAATAAGAACTCTATACATTTACTCATTGGTCAACCAATGATACCTAAAATACTAAGTAAAAACAAATGAATATGATGTGGCCATATCAAATAAATATAAATTGAGTGTAGATTAAAATAAGATCATATATAAAAATGTTAAAGGACCCTTATCACATTTCAAAAGTTTCATCTTGGTAGCAAGGAGTTGTACATACCCCAATCCTCTTCCTAGGCCCCTAAATTGATAAATACCCTAATGAGAGCCCCTTTAATGCCTCTTTTTACCTTGAAAACTATGACCTCCTCCACACCTTATTTTACTAGAATAAATCTAGCTACCATACTGTAGTGTTCCAACAGGCACCACTATAGATCCCTGAGCCCGACCATCACCACAACAACTGGTTGGTTGAAAAACACTCAATAAAAAATGGTGAAGATTCTCCATTTTTC
Source organism: Viscum album (assembly GCA_963277665.1). NCBI lineage: Eukaryota > Viridiplantae > Streptophyta > Magnoliopsida > Santalales > Viscaceae > Viscum > Viscum album. Next base: position 1,688,931,342 of record OY728151.1, on the reverse strand, counting down.
TATAAGAGAGAAACTCAACATGCAGTCATTAACACTATTGGTGTGTATTGCATATTATACCACACTAATATTACATAGGAGGAACTCATCCACCTTGGTAGGAGGATGATCCATGACCCCAACTAACCTATAAATTGATACTACAATGAGAATCATCAAAACACCTCTTCCAAATACTTAAAGATGAAGTATTAGACAAAACATAAGAACCCAACTACCTATATGGTTTATCCTTGGTTGTGTTCCTATCTATGATAACGCCATGATTCTTAGCCTCAATAAATATTTAATCATTAATATTCTTACCTAATAATTGATCATGTGTCTTAGTACATCCTCAAAATTCTGAACTCTAGAAGTCTTATCACTCTATAGTGATGTATGAAAACAAAGAAACCTAGTGAAACATACAATATAGTCTTTCACTAATATGATACCATTATTTAGTTATATAAACTCCCAAGATCTATCTAATCTCAAAATCTTGGGAATTTAATTTCTAATGAAACAATCCTAAAATCCCTTTTAGGATAACCCCATATGCTACTTTACCTAGACTGGGGCATCCCACAAGACTCTTGCTGAAACTTAAAGCATATACACTGAAATATTCACCCACCTCTCAAGGGGTGTCTCTAAATGATTGAATATGGACTATATAGAATCAATCCACATCTTAGTAGCCTAAGTTATGACATATTTAGTAGATAGATATATACACTATACTAAAACTCCATGGTTAGATTTTACATGGAAGGATATGCTCTAAGAGTTCCACATTCAACAAACTAAATAACCTCAACCAGACCTTGAAGGAGATGATGATCAAGAGGAGTTCTAAGAACTACAAGGGGATACATCTCAATAACTAATTGGGAGGTCTCATACCATCCCTCTTGGAACTTAAAAGGTTGTCTTGATAGCATAATGTCCCCATAATAAAAATGGCATGACTCAAAATTTAATATATATATATATAGGACTATATATAATATATTGGGTAAGTAGTAACGTACATAGTGTTCCATTATGACTCAAACACACACACACCATAGAATAATAGGGGTCTCACATAACCTCGATCACTCTCTCTAGACCCGAATACCCACTCTATATTAGTGGTTGAATCAGATATAAGTAAGATTTATATTATCAATTGATTAATAATTAAACAAGATCATGGATTTCAGAAATACAATTAAACCATCAAGTAACACAGAAAATCATTATATAGGTTGTTTCTCACTATTTAAATAATAGAATATCATATCATAATCATGGTGAGAAAACATAGGCAAGAGCATGAAGGATATGAGAATCCCATGTTCCAAATATGACACACAAACAAATGATATATTGAAATCCTTGTCCAAAAGTAAAAACCAATAAATAATAAATCAATTATCTTAATGAATCATATTTATGAAACTCAAACCAACTATAAAATCAAAATCTAAGAAGAATAATCTTGTCCCTAGTAACTGATCTTTCCCAAAACATGGGTCAGCAACCCCTATATATAAGTCTGATCTCAGATCTCAACCATATACTTTCATTTTTTCCATATCATGAATAATAAGACAAAAGGAAAAAATACTAGGATCTGATACCACATTATAGAATCCCAAATATGGTTCACCTCCACTGTGACTGAACATTGTTTCTTATACCTCAAGAACACATCCCCATATTCCATAGACTACCGATCAGTAGTGGGGTCCTATGTAACAAGTGGGATGACTAAAACCTCTATAGTTCAGACAACGATAAATCATTGTGGAATAAATAATTAAAAATCAATCAAAAAATAATGACTAAATAAAAAAAATCATAACTACATGAAATAAATAAATAGACATCAGCAAACATGCTATAATAAAACATGTAAAAATAATTTTATAGAGTCATATAATTATAATCAAGATCTCCCATAGGAGACTTAATACATATAACCCAAAATTAAACAAAATTCTAGAAAACACCAATAATATGCCACAAGTCCATGCATGATCCAAAATCCCATATCCTACCATCTCTACAGTTCATTCATCAATAAAATTTCTCTTTACCTTACCTTGATCAAAATAATAATGTTTTCCCACATTTCTGGGACCCCGAGGAGGGTGTGGATACAACTCTAAAAGCTGCCACCAATTTTAGTAAAAATATGAATAGAAAATATGATGTATACTCATATTGTTATGTCATAGTAATAAACCAATAATAATAACTCTAATAAAATTATTGTCCATGAGTTCTCTTCTAGCCACCTAGGGTGTGACCATAGCTCCTTCAACCAGTGTTGGGGTGTCTATGAACATATATAAATAAATCATAAGGATGATGGGGTAGTATATTATCGTTCTTTTAATATTTGAACAAAAAGTGTTTTGAACACTATAGAATAATAGAAGTCCTAGAGGATAGTTTAACACTACTTATATGATCTTAGCCTTATGGCCTCTTGATACTAGCTCAAATTAGTATAATTAAAATGGGAAAGATACCCACGACTATAGATATCTCAACCAAATGGTATATCAATCACAATATTGTAACAGATGAAAAATGTGATAAGTGGCCCTTGTCTGTAGGGTTACACCCCTTGTATGTCTCAACCATGGCACAACATCATGGATAAAAGGGGACAAGTAACCCATGTCACTATAGTGTAACCTCTTGTGCATCTCAACCATAGTACACCTCATCATAAAATGGGATGAAGTTTCCCCTATTCCTATGGTCTCACCCCATGGTTATATCAACCATGAAATAACATTTTTAGAAAAAGGGGAGAGGTAGATGATTTATTTATGGTCTCACCCCATGAACATCTCAACTATAGTATAACATTATTTATCAATTAGATAACCACCCAGGTCTAAAGTGATATCATCTATTAGTCTTCTTAAACTCAATTATCTCAAATAAAATCATAGTAGGGAAAAGCAAACCCTAGCCATAATGATCTCAGTTTAAATCACCATGATCCATCTCACGACAACTAGAAGACAATGGGAAATGTATCCTATGTCTATATTAGTTAAACCCCATGACTTTATCAACCTATTATGAAAATTACCAAGAATATATAAGATAATAGTCATTTAGAATTTAAATTAGTCCAGGAAAAAATATTTTAAACCTCTGTAAAACACCTTGGTTAGTCTGTCCACCCCAAACCTATTTATAAAAAAAATATCACGGTCTATCCCCTAGGGAACTATAAATTAAAAAGAATATTTCTTCCACTCCTTACCCTATTATACCAAGAAAAAAGTGGGTAATTTTCATGACCCCCCTCCATTAGAGTACATCTTGGGTTGGAAGTAAAGATATGAGTGACCTGTAATGACCATATCCAAAATGCCATTGGTTGGTAGCTTAAATTGAGGGTAGGAAGATGCATAAATGGGAGGAATTGACCTTAATATATCCCAATAAATGATAAAAATACCCCATTAAACTATATAACATATATAAATAATAAATACCAATAAATAAAATTTCATATAATTTAGAAAAAAAGTAAATACCATGAACAATGCCTAGGTAGTGACCATGATCAAAAGAAACTCCTCAACACCGACTATGATCTAGAAACAACTATCCCAATCAACAACGAGTTCCTAGAGACCTAAAAAATAGGTTATATATATATATGAGTGTGAATATAATTATACTTAGTAGGATCCTCCATGATACTTATCATGAAGATATGATAGAATAATGAAAAATCCCAGTGAATATATATGGGGAAATTAACATGTTACCTAAAAAAGTAAACTATATCATAACCTCACTAAGGGTCACTCACCAAGTAACATATTTAAATAGGTAACATAGTATAAAACACATATAAATATGTAAGTAACACACATCTAATTTCCCATTAAACTAGTCTCCCTCACCCCAACATCTTGTTTCATGGTGCTCCCATCCCCTTCATAAGGCATCTTTCCCATACCAAAAATATAAATAACATTATCATTTCATCCTGTACAACATAAAACCATAACCTTCACATTCCATAAACATTTAGTAAGTACAAAATCTATCATTACTTATATATCATGCATTGTACCACAATCTATAACAACTCATGCCTATATACCTAGAGTAATGGCAGCCAATACAATATGGATACATGTATATTCAATAGATTCAATATGATATATCCTACATATAAATGTATTTTAAAACTAAGATCCATCACGACCTGTATGAGTGAATACTCTATACCTCAAGAAATTACATCCTCGATATACCTACAAACTATGTTATGTATGGAAGAGAGATAAGGTTAGAATTGTGGTCAACTATCTATATACTATGAATCTTAGATATAGGGATACACTAGGAACCCAAGGAAATTTGGGCATAGACCTCCCTATAGACTTGGGTGGTGGATTATATAAAATAATTGAACATAAAGGTAATATAGCACACAACCAAATTAAGGGAAACTATAAACCCTATACCAAACTATAAATAAAAAATCCCATGACAACCTAAATTCCATTTTGAGGACGAAAAATTTATATCTTACAAGAACACAAGCATCCTGATTGGTTATCATTAGAAGTTTATCAATTTACCAGTTACCATTCACTTTAATAAACCTCTTTTAAATTATTGTTAACCATTAAAATTATTTCACAAATTAAAGGTTATTTCATAAATTTCAGTTCAATTTCTAGATTCATCCCACACTCATGGATCATTATCCCAACTAATTATTGGTTTCTATTTAATATTTTATCACCACCATTATCACCTAGTAACATCAAATCATTACCATTTCATTATTATTCCATAATTTTAGGAATATTGAGGATCCAAATAAATGTGAAAAATGAGATATATACCTGAAGGAAATAAGAATTATGTGGCAAGACAAAAAATTAATAACAATAAGAAACAATTAAAAGAAAAATAAAATAGGTAAAACAAAATATTTAACCATATTAACAAAACCAATGTTACAATATCTGATAAGTAGGAAAACCAAACACTAAACTTATGCCCAACCATCTAACAACACCAGGTTTTTCATAATTTATCAGAAATATAATTATAATTATAAGGCATATAAATGAATGAAATAATTTTTTTAGCAAAACAAATTTAAGGGAAACTGAGGTAATCACATTAAGAAAACAAGGTAAATCAAGGAAGGTAATAGTATCAAGATTGGATTCACAATAACCCCAAATGTTTAATTTCAGAAATAATATTTAACCATTAACATATTGAATTAAATGATTCATTATAGGTATGTTTTAGAAAAAATAGCCTAATATCAGTGGTTAATGACAACTGTAATAAAAAAATAAAGATTCTATAAGAAATAATTATCACACCAAGCTGTTTTAAGAATGAGAAACAAACTCAATTCAGGTACTTCATTCCTTATTCAGTTCTTCTTACCATCTATACATTGTTTAACCAATTTTAGCATGTTAGTAATCCAATGATCCACTTTTAATATAGAAATTATTTTTCACATTATCATGTAAATATCATGAGGCAACACAAAAGTATAATGTAAACCACATGTGATTATAACACCATAACAATTTTCCAATTATCTGAATTTTGATTAATTATATTCATTAAGGTCAATATCAACAATATATACATTAACGACAAAGAATTATAATAACATATTGAAACATAAATAAAGAGAATTTACAAATACTATACCTTTATATGAAACATTCTATGTTCCAAAACAACAATAAAACAATAGACACAAATCTCCAATCACCTCTTCCATGAGGAACACACAATAACTAAGGATATCGTCCCACCAAGAATAATATATCAATAATCGATAAGAAATTATAATAACCAATGAAAAAAAATATTCCAAATCATAGTAAGAGGGAACATGAGATAGATATTGAGAGAACCAATAAGGAAGAAGGAAACTCACCTCAGATCACCCACGAATCAATCTCTTGAATCTTGAGTCTAAATCCAAACATGGAGGATTAAGAGTCTTTAAAAGTACTTCTTTGGTCACCGATGGTATGGGGGAAGAGGGATAAGTGAAGATAAATTATATAAGATCTATACATTTTTGTAAGATGGAATTTTTATAACCTTATGGTACAACAGGGTGGGTCATGCCTCAATGTTCATATTTTCACCAAAACCATGATGCAAAAAATGGTGGTCATGAAATAATGGGTTTAAATCCATACATTCTCTATAAATAACTATGAAAATCCCCCCCACATATCCCCTATTAAATGTGGTCAAAAATTTCCTTTAATAAAACTAAGAGAGCATTGTGATGGAGTTGAGGAACCATGCCACAATGACTTTTAAAAGGGTAGAGTTAGGGGCTCAACCCTTGAAGTTATATTAAGTGGAAAAAAGAACCAAAATAAATGGAAACTTAAGAAGTTATATACAATGAATATAATGTCTAATATCTTTTATATAACCTAGTATACACACTACAACAACCCATAAAATGATATATCCACAAAATTAACTTTCAAGGGCTCTAGGACGTAGCTCGGGCACCACAGTGATGGGGGTATCTAAGATGGAATAACCAATAAAACATATACCCAAGGATATATGGAATAATTTTCATGGCCACACCATGAACTCCAACCATTTAAAATTCCAAAAAATCTCTATAACTACACCACACTTCAATATACCCAACCACCCTGCAACAGATATCCTTCTGTTAAATTCTCAACTCTAGCTACTCTTCTACTCGACCATCCTTTACCTGATACATGAAATCATAAAAAAACCAAAAAAGGGATTGATAAGAACTATTATGTAGCATCATATACCTATCAAAAAATTATCATCCTTGATATTCAAACTAAAACCTAATAATGAAAGTAAAAGGGTAAAAATCCTCATGAGATACCTCTCATGGTTCTCTCTAAAAAAAAAAATCAAAACCAACCCATTTAAGGAAACATGTATATAAAATAAAAAAATAAAGAAAATCTCATAAATCAAAAAGGGTTATACATATACTCTCAAAAAATTATACATTAAAAAACATGGGATATTGAAGAATAATCTGAGACTAAAATTCCCATGTATAGTCCTATATGCGGCCATATCTTCACATGACATAAACCAAAGGAATAAAATTCCTACACAACAACTTATAATATTACTCATAGATCTCTACAAGTCAGTCCTCAAATGTCTCATCATATTCAACATATAACTCACCCCATTGAATAATTTGTGAATTTTCAAAAACATATTGACAATGTTGTGACTCATGGAATACCTCATGGTTCTGATTCATATATGAGGTAAGTAAAAAATGATATGAAACAACTCCAAAATGCATAAACACATTGAAAGATCCAAAAAATTGAGGAGAAATCTTACTATCATGATTGAACTTCCTTATATGGTAAGAATAAGAATTCTGATGATCCCAATCCACCTTCATCTACTCATGAACCATTTTCACTTTCTCAATCATGCTATGCACTAATTTTTGTATGATAATCACTAATTCCCTTACCTTTTTCCTACATGATAATGATCAGAAAGGTATCCCATAGAATAATTTGAATATATTCATACCAAAAATGGATTGGTACTTTCTATTATAAGATAAGGGTAATTACCTCGCCCCTGAACCTTTAAAATCTATAAAGTATGTTCACAAAATTAATTCTAATATTTAAACAGTTTGATGTACCTCACCATCCACCTAAGGATGAAAAGTGGTGCTAAGGAATAACTGATATCTAAAAGAATTATTAAGATCTATCCTTACATTGGGTGTAAAATGATGATCATGGTCATAGATAATCATCTTCAAACTCCTATAATGACTCACCACCACCTGAAGATACTACCATAATAAAAAATCCACTATTCTGAACTCATATATCATTAATGAGTGAGATGACTTCATAAAATAGTCTACAATCACCCATAAATATTTCCTCCCAATTATATTGTGGACTATCATGGGATGGAAGAAAACCCATAGAAACATAATTCTCAACATTCTTCTTATGAAATACTAAAAATTAAGATATAAACCTTGCACCATACCTCTTCATATAAGACTGCCAAAATTGAACTCTCAAGCCATGATACATATTTACCACATTAGGATGTACCACCTATTGCGATCTTTACAACATACATAGAACCACCTCATGCATCACTAAAGGATAAAATAAACCCCCCTTATACAACACCTAATTTGGACTATCCTTTGATAAACCATCAAGAATTATTACCCCAGATAACTCAATCTTTCCAAAACTCCACCTCAGGATCCCTAGGATTCGATTCCTCCACCCGACACACCAAGTACAACTAAAAATTCATCATATAAAGAATTCCCCTACTATAAAATTCTCCCATATCAAAGTGTATCATATAGATATGATCCATCACTCTTTACGAATCACATAACTCATTCAAAACATCATATTATTACTTCCTAGTTAGTATATCAACAATGAAATTACCTTTACATAGTGTATATAAAATATCAATGTGAAATCCTATAAGTATTACATCCATTTTCATTATTGAAAAAGAAAATTCCATTGAGAGAATATATAACCCAAACTCTTATAATTATTGGACACTAAAAAGTGTTCTCCAATGTGGTAATTCTACCAAAACATTAGAAAAAACAAAACCATGAGAATCGCAAGATCAGGGGTAGCATAGTTATGATCAAGAGTCCATAACTTCCAAGGCTTATAAGAGATAAATTTTCTCTACTATATTAGAGAATAACCCAAGATGATATGTAAATCATTATAATAAACCTTAAAAAACCCCCTCCACTAGAAAATGAATAACTAGAGCATTGACTAGATTATCCTTAAAAAGCTCAAAAGTAACATGGTACTAGAAAATAAATTTAAAATCCCGATCCTTTCTTGTCAAATAATTCAAATGAGTAAAAATATGAGAGAAATCAGGTGTAAACCTCCTGTAATATCCTATAAGTGCATTGAAATTATGAACCGACATAGTATTCATGGATTCTACGTAATAAACAAAACCCCATTCTTAAAAAGTTCCATGAATATTCCATGAAGAGACATAACATTACCTATAAAATGAACCTCACATGCCTATATCAAACACTTTGATGTATTATAAAATGATTAATGATGATGAAGAATCCCAAAAATAGCTCAGAGATGATCTGAAATCTTCTTACCCAACTAAAAATACACAAGGTTTTCATTTACGAATACGATATAAAAAAAGTAAAAAAACTCATGAAAGAGAGAGTTCATGATCCCCATGAAAAATACTGCATTTGTGACATCTATAGGAATTACCATGAACTCAATGTGTCTATAACATTATTTTAAGTTAATCCTAAAGATATAATCATCCTTCATTCACTTTTGATGATATACTTATCACAAATTCACCTTTGATAACTAGCTAGCTACCTTCATATAAATGAATAATTTATAAATCCATAGAATATGATAACAATTATTCACAATAACTTGGTTCAAGTGGTGATAATTGATACAAAAATGTTGACTACCATAAATATTATTCTCCAACAAGACCAAAAAACTCCATGGTGATACAATAGGTTGAATAAATTTTCAATGAAAAATGTCATCAATCTAAATCCTTAGTTTTTTAAGTCAAAAGGAACCTTCCTATATAGGGACATAATATAAGAGAGACACCATTATTAAACTCTCTACCAAACATGAAATTATGTTGAAGGGTTAATTTCAAAATATCATTAAGAATGACATCAGGATACTCTTATAAAAAACTCTAAAATATGACTGGATGATCCTCCATCAAAACTAATATCAACTCTTCCGTTAATGAAGATATGGAATGTACATTCCTCTAACCCATCCAAGGATATCTCTAAAAAACATGTAATTCTCTCAATCAACATCATAAAATATGAATCTCCTCCTGAAGTAATCTATAATATAATACAAAGAATATATAAAAACCATGCTAAGGATGATATTGTATGACTATATCCATAAACAATTGAAATACCCCCAGAGAAATGATGCCCTAGAATCAGTTCTCAATCTCTTTAAACATTAGGTAAGCTATCTCAACCTCCTAATAGAATAGTAAACCAAAAGATACTTAGAATAATATCCACCTATAGTCCTAGATAATGGACTAGGTAAGGTGTAATTAATGAGTGTAAATCTCTTAAATCAAATAAATCATAAAACCAATATGAAAATAAGTAGATAATACCCGACACAGTGTTTGCATTTCGTGGAACTAGAAACTAAAAAGTATGCATGTGAACACTTGACGATCCAAGGACTCTTTATACCCCATGAATATCACTTAAATGGTAATTATTTAATCAATATCCATAAGGGTGAGAGGCATCGTTGGGGTATATTATGACTACCCTATCTCCTCTCTATTAATCAAAACCTAGATCATCCTGATACTTCTACTACATCAGAGGATACTGGTGGAATGAATGATCCTAAAGTGGAACATCATCCCCACGATGACTAAAAATTAAAGTTAGGAACACAAGATTATTATGGACATGAAATTTACATGAAACAAAACCATACTCAAGTCACTGGAAAGGGTCCAAGAGCAAAAAGAATTAGTGAAATGTTAAGAAAAAGGCTAGAACTGACTCCCCCATTTCTAAGACTTCATATGACCTTGAAATTAAAAAAATTATTGTCATAGATTTTTCCCATGGAAAGTCTCTATAACTACCTTCCCATGATGATCCAGTCCTAGATAGTATCCTCTCAGTGACCAATTCCTTTTGTACCACCTTAATATCTGTCAACAATTTGAATCTGGATACTTGTATCTAGGACTATGAATAAAAATCCTCCTCAAAATATATCACCCTAGCCTCCTCTCCCAAAAAAAGTATAAATAATAACACAATAGATTCTTATATTAGAATCCAAACTCCCACAAAATAGAGATCCATTATTTGAGAGTAAGAATATATAGTTGAAAATATAAATTTATAGTTGATGAATGGAAATTGATCTGGAACTGATCATAAAGCTTCTCCCATGAAATGGTTGACTCATCATTATTTTATAGGAATAGAAACCAAAATTTCCATGCATCTCCATGAAATATATAGATAAACAACATAATATAGTGGTTTTTATATTCATATATCTAGGTAAATATAATATCTAACTCCTTCAACCTATCCCTGAATTCATGACTCAACTAAAATCCCTCATACTTCTATAGAATTTGGTGCTAAAACTCTTGACATGTCTTCCTCTAAGCATTGTTGTGATTTTCAATCTCAACTCTATGTTATTCTATTGACACATACTACTAGACATAATCATAATAAACCAAACATGGACATCAACCTTGATCCATACCTATAAAAAAATATTTAGGGAATCCCTAAACTCAAAATATGGAATATTTAAGATTCATTAATTAAGGTTCATTCAAGTTCCCATTATCTAACCAATTTAGTAAAAGGTATAGAAAACCACAATACATGATGCTTACCTAGTTCTCTACCCATAAAGAAAGATCACTTCACATAGTAAGATTAGTAAACTTAAAGTACTTACATCAAATCGAAGGGCCCCCGAAAATCTCATGTCCTAGACAGTCTCCCTTACTTAAATCACATACTATGTTTAACTGATACTATTTCCCTACCAATCCTTGAAATCATCACAATTTATTATCTCCAAGCCCTATCCTAAATTTCAACCACGAAATTCTATAGTAGCGTACCATGACCCCCATCCATTGGTACCCCTCCCATGTTGGAAATGAAGAGAGGAGTGACCCCCCCCCCGAATCCCACCTCCAATTGGTGTTGATTTTTTGACTAGAATCGAGGGTATAAAAAAATATAAATGGGAGAAATTGCCCTAAATATATACAAGTAAATTAAAAAAATCATCAGTAAATTCTATAACATAAATAAAAAACCAATATCAATACATGAAATGTCATACGTTGTGGAAATAGAAGTAAATACCAGGAAAAACACCTTGATAGTGAACATGAGATCTAATAAATCCTAAAAAACCACAAAAAGATAGTATCACCTAGTTTGATCACTAACCGGTACTTTTAGACGTGAAAATAGTTCATATATATAAGGTTGATCATACAAGTGTACTTAGTAGGATCCTTCTCGAAATGTCTTGTGAAAATGTGAAAGATGCATGAAAAATCTTAGTGAATAAATAGAGGAAAAGAAAATCATAACCTAAAATATATGAACTACATACCAAAAAAACTAAGGATAAATAACTATGAAACACATAGAAATAGGAAAAATATTTTCCAATACACATCACACACAAATATATAAAGGTATCCTACATCCACTTTCCTACTAAACTAGTCACCCACACCCATATATCTTAAATCTAGGTGCTCCCATCCCCTCCATAAGTCATCCAAACCATATTGGAAACTATATCAAAACCACATAAAAATATAATCCTACACCTCATGCAGCTATACCATACAACATCTGATCACATCCTATAACCATATAGTAAGTCCAAAATATATCACAACTTATGTATCATACACTATAACTTATGATATTATATCCTATTCATGTAAAATTATAGTAAACACAATCACTACATCTAGAAAACATGTATATGTTATAACCTAAAGTCACTATAGCCCACACATATATGTATGGTAAAACTGATATCCATCATAGTTTTTATGAAAACAAACCCTATGACTTAAGGGATTATATATGGGATGTGACTATATACAATTCTAAATCCATAAGAGAGAGGGATGTGGGAGAGTAGTCAAACATCCATGTCCTTAATAGATTAGATTTTGGGGAAACACCAAGAATTCAAGGCCATATGGGGGTCTGCTATCCTACTAACTCAGGAGGTGGAGAGTATGAAATAATAGATAGTAAATAAAAGATATCACACATCTAGACTAAGAGAAATTATCCTACCCTAAAATTTAACTTTATCTAATATCTCACGTAGAAGCCTGAGTACTATCTCTAGGTATAGAAAGTAAAAGTTCACAAGAATACAAGTATAAAATCATCATGATTCATCCCCATTATTCATTTATGAATTTAATAATTACCATTAATTTAATTAAACCTCTTTTAAATTTCAGTAAACTATGTAAATTAATTTATAAAGATAAGGTGAATTAATAAACATCATATTAATTTCTTGATTCATCCGTCGACCATATTCCATTATCACAACCAATTAATAGTTTCAATTTAATATTGAATTACAACCATCATCAACCAATACCATTAATTAATTAGCATCTTAATATCAATATATAATTCTAGGAATTATAAGAATGAATAAAAAAATTTCAAGGGAGAGATATACCCAAACTAGTCATTAATTCTAGAGAAATCATAAAATAAAAAAAAACAATAAATAAGAAAAATAAATAGAAAATAGACAAGCTGATATTTTTACTATATTAACCAACCCAATGGAACAACATCTGAAAAACAAGAAATCCAAGCTATCAACCTATTACCAACCATCTAACCATACCAGGTTCAACTTAATTTCAATGTAATATCCCTATAATTCTAAGGAATATACAAGAAAACATATAATGTTTTTATAAAAAAAATTATAGGGGAAACTAAGGTTATTAAATCAAGAAAATAAACTAAATTCAGTATGTTAACAGTATCAAGGATGATCTTACAATATCCCAAAATGTTTAATTTCCTAAATCATCATTTACCATTTCTAAATTAAATTAATAGATACATTATGAGAGGGTTTTAGCAATAACAATCCTAATATCAGTGTCTAAAAATAGTTATAATCGTCCAACAAAATTTCTTCTTGCATCACTTTTCAAATAAAGAAGTTTTTAGAAGGATAAAAAACTAATTACATGTACTTCATTCCTTAATCACTCCATATTACAAAATTTACATTTTTATACTATTTTAATATGTTTATAAGATAATAAACCTTATTGAATATAATAACGATGTTTCACAATTTCAAGTAAATATCATAAGGAATCATCAAAACCTAACATGATCCATATACGATCACAATATTGTTTTAATTCTTCACATTATCTTAATTCCAATTAGTTTTCTTTGTTAAGGTGAATCTAAACCATCTATCCATTGATGATAAATAATGATAATCCCACATAAACTAATAAATAATCAAAATTTTTAAATTCACTACCATGATATAAAACATTCAATATTTCCTAAACATGAGTTGAAGAATAAAAATAGATCTATAATCACCTGCCCTGTGTGGAATCCATGATACCAAAGAATATCTCCCATCTAATAATACTCCATTGACCAGTGATATGAAATCCCAATAACAAAAAAAAGATACAATGGCCTGGAAAGTGGTAATAGGAGATATATTAATAACCAATGGGGAAGAAGGAAAATAAACTCAGATCACCCATGAATTGATCTCTAGAAGCTAAGGGCTAAATCCAAGAAAAAGGGATAAAGAGTAATTGAAAGTGTTCCTTTGGTCACTTACTATTTAAAATAAGAGAGAGGAAATAATAAGAATTCAAGAGGGTTTCTAAATTTTACAAGCTATAATTTTAATAATACTATGATGTAATAAAGTCAACTAATCCACATTGGTTAGGTTGTTTTACGAAAACCACTGCTCATCAAGGGTGTTCATGTCAAAATGGGTTCAAGGTCAACAATAATCTAGAAATAATTTGGAAATTCCCCCCATATCGTTTACTCTTAATGAGTTCAATCATCTTCGTCTGATATAATTAAGGTAGTGTTACAATGTAGCTGAGACACCATGCTAAAATGGTCTAAAAAAGGGTAGATCCAAGGACTTGAACCTCAAGGATTCATGGAATAACCCAAAGAAACATTCCTTAAGGACCCTTAAGAAGTAAAAGATAAGATATTATACCTATGACCACCATGGGAAAGCCTAGTCTAATGTCACAATGTCCCATAAAATGATAGACACACAAAAACAAATATCTAGTGCTCCATGATGTAGATCTATATCCACAACATAGGGGTCTCTAAAAGGAAAGAATCACTAAACCAACCACCCAAGGCTCCACAACATAAAGGCTATGGCCATTCCAGGAATTCCATCTATAGAAAATTCAACAAACTCCCTGAAACTACATGATTCCATAACTTAACCATCAAAATTGCAATGATTCTCCTCCATATGAATTTCCAACTCCCATTATAATTTTATTCTTATATCCTTTCCTTGATACCTCCATTCACCTAAAAATAGAAAGTAAGAGCTCAATACAAACCTGAACCGTACACTATTCAATAAACTTTCATGCTCACTTGGCATAAATACAACATCTTCACTAGGTAGAGCATATATATCAGACTTAAGAATGTATAATTGACACTTAACTTGGTCCATAATACCATACTATAACACAAAGAATCCCTCAATGGGATATGATTATAAATATCACCCCATTTTCAATTAGTCGTGAGATCATTTACAAACATGAAATAAATTTATAATAACCATAAGATTCTTTATAGCATTTTATAGTATCACTCTACTCATATGGGTTTAGAAAATATAATTTTGATTAATTTAGGGTTAATCACTTAATGGTGGATATATCACATATCACATGATACAAGGAAACTTGTATAAATTTTAATGAAAATTTAGGGACCACCTACCTAGGTCAAATGGAAGGGTTCTCTTTGAATAACTCTAAATGAATCTAAAACGATATTTTTGATTTATGAAATATGAAAAAATCCTTGAATATAGAAATAAATGACAAATAATGCTGAAATAATAGGACAAACCAATAATAGATCAAGGAGAAGTGTTATCCTTATCATAGGTAAAATCCTATGATGAAAAACATGAGGAATAGATAATGTATAATAGAAATCCACTTAGAGGGAAGAAATAAAGGAAAATTGGAAGGGCTAGAATGAACTAGATCAGATGTGGAGAACCCTCATTAAATTTAATTTAATAACATAAATAAGCCAAGAAATAATTTTGAAATATATAAAAAACTATTTGGGGGTTCCAAGTTCTCACCCCATAGTCACCGAGTACTCAGTACCCCAATGGTTACCCAATATAGGGTTACTAGGCACCTGATGTCCTATTGGGAACAACACCCTCACTACTGAGCCCACCGGTTGGCTGATACTAAGAAATTGGGCATTCGATGCATACTATCTATTATTATATTAGTTTAAAATCTTGGACCAAGTCCCTAAATGAACTCTTGGGCCCCCGCCAACACCCCTAACATTTAATAGTACCCAAAATACATGAATTTTGGTGATATTTTAAACCAATTTGAACCTTTTATGGATGAGGAGTGTTATATATACATAGTCAAAGTAATATATAATATCTTCCAAATAATTTTCATATAGTCATATGCCTCTTTCATTAATATATAACTAAAGTAATATGTCTCGTAAACTTCCATCAAATTCAAGGATGATATACATGAACTCCAATATAAAGGCTCAAATGAAGACATCCAAATATAAAATTAGTATAAATTATTATAAAAAAAACTCTACAAAAGCCATATAATATTCCAAAAAACCTCCAAAATCCAGAATACTCATACAAACCATATCTTAAATAATCTAACTGTTTTACTCAAATTGTAAATCCATCTATAGATGATAAGTTATGCTCAACTTCACATAAAAACCTAAATTTTTCTATAATCTTCATTAAAAGAAATATTTAAACCTCACTTTTTAACTATATAAAATGATTTTGGGTATCTCATTAATTCTCACAATTTATCAGTCATAAATATTCCGAATATCATCAACTAGCCATGTCTCTCCGATTGAAAGAAAATGTTCAAATTTTATTCAACTGATCAATAATAACTCAGACTCTATCCTTAACATTCTATAATTATAGAAAACACATCATAAAATCCATGGTAACATCATCACATTATCACTCTAGTGTAATTAATGACTGAAACATAATGATTAATCTTTGATGTTTAGCTTTCGCCTAGTTATTTTGAATCTTCTGAAAATAAATCCACACCTGTACCATGTAATACATGGAAACTAAAAGTGTTTTTGAACACTATGGTACATCTTGGTCACACCAGAATGAACAACCCACTAAGAAAAATTAAAATTTCTCATGAATTCCTTCTATTGTGGCTTCAAAACTAAATTAGACCTATGGAAATAAAAATAGAGAATCAACACCAAGCATTTACCCATGTATCTTCTCCACATAACATAATCATTCATGGATACCATGGTAATTTGAAAACTAACTCTAAACTTCATTTACTCACAATATAAATGATGTAGTGATGGTAAAAGGTGTTAATAAAACACAAAATCCTCTTCAGGTACATCAAGAAGAATCCAAGATAAAAATTACATAATCAACTACTCATGCTATGACTCATGAACTTCATTTGCCTTATAATTCTTACTCAAATACTCAATGAAATTACCTTTCTTATAATTAAATATCATCTCAAAATGAAATGAATAAATATATTAATTCCACCTTCTTTTTTATTTATATATATAGTTAGATGAAAATTTATACTATAAACTCTTATGATTTGGTATAGTATAAAATTCATACCAAACATATAATTATACTAAATGTTAAAACCATGAACAATAATGACTAAATAAAGTTCATGAGTAAGTATATTCTTCACATAAAACATAAGATACCAATATCCTTATACGATTACTATCCCCTTATATATCAACACACATCCTAAACCAACATTAGAGGCATCATAATAAACCTCAAAATTCTTCACTAATTTTGGTTGAAGGAGAATATGTGTTATTTTCAGCCACATATTTATCTATAGAAATATATCCTCATATTTATCATCCCACTAAATATTTATTTATTTTATAGTCAATAAATTCATAAATTCATCTCTATAAGAGAATCCCTAAATGAATTAATGATAATAATATCTAAGGACAATGCAAATCTGGATCTCAAATTCATTCTCAGGTATTTTCCAAAACATCACAACAACCACTTTCTTAGGATATACCAATATCCTATATTCATAGACAGCATTCCTATAAAACCTTAACACTTGGATCAAGAATTAGTATTTTGATATCTTTTCATACAAATAATGAGCTATAAATTTCTCCAAGATGTTATAAAAATATTCCCTATTATCCTCATAAGATAATGAGTATATTAATATTTTATCAATAAAAATAATCATAAAGGAATGAAAATAAGGATATAAAACACATTTCATAAATTCCATAAACATATATGGGAATTTTTCCACTCCTGAATGACACAACTACGAATGAAAAATGTTCATATCTTATCTAAAATATGCATTTATCTCATATTTATCTTTTACCCTCAATTAATGAAAAATTTATCATATATTGGTCTTTAAAAATCACCAATATATCCTCAAATTGTAGAATAAATCATCAATACATGGAAAAGGATGAAAATTCATAATAGTAATTTGTTTCAATATGTGTTAATTAATAAAAAAACAAAAAAATCTATCTTATTTATTTTAAATGATAACTAAATAACCCCATGAAGACACACTATTCCTAATGAATTATTTAGATTCAAGATCCTCTAACCATTTTTTTATAACAAACTATATAATTAGGGGTCTTTTATTTTAGAATAAACTTTAATTTAAGTATTGAACTAAGGGATAATTTGATAATTGGGACTCAAATTTGGATTATAGGAGTTTGGAGATGTCTAGGAGATGTTTTTCCATGTGTTAATATGTTTTAGTATATTCTGGTAGCATCAAAAGATGATTGGATGTTTTTATTTTACTATGAGGGTGAGATTTTTGGGTTTAAGAGGAATATCATGACACAACATAAGGCCTTATGGTTTGATTCCTAATGATTTAAAAAATATAAGTTCTTGAATCAATTGAATGGTTATTCTATGTTAATGGAGGATACACCATAAAGGGCCTCCCAATGGGAAATTTCACCCAAAATCCTTAACCTACACCACAATGGGTGGATATGGGTTTTTGAGTGTTGTTTTAGAGATAAGAATAGATACATGAGACATTTTTCCACTATAAAATGCATACCTTGAGTTGGGATGTTGAACCATGAGTCCTTGGATAATCCACATCCTATAATGGGATTGGGGTATTTCTCTATGAAACCTTTGGTAATTCTATAATATACCCCATGTGTAATTTTTTAATTGGGGAAGACCCATATTTTTAAGGTCATACCCTTATATTTTAAAACCATATAACCAGGAAAGGGATACAATTTAGTGGGAAATCTCTCCTCGGTTTCTACCCATTACACCCCCATGATTCCCCTTTGATTAATCATTGGCTGGATGTTGTTTCATTACACTAGAGAAAGGAAATATCTCTCTATCTTATATTAGTTCCCCTATTCTTCCCCAATATAATTTTGTATGGATGAATATAGGGATTCTAGAAATATTCCATTGGAGCATGGTATAATCATCTCCATATTATAGTGATCCATGGTGTAATGGATACATGATTTTTAAATAGAATGAATTATTTCTATTCCTCATCATTTAGATGATGGTAAGCCACATGATGAGTTTCTATAGGGTTTCAACCATTTTTTTGAATTAGATATAAATTAGGTGTCATATGATGGGGATTTTTTTTGGAGAGGTGGAGTTATAAAAAAGGTAATTAAGGAGTTGTTTCTCATGGGTTTAAATATAACAGGAAACTCATTGGTATTTATTATGTTATTTAAAATTGGATAATCTAGTGAATTAATAATAAATGGGTTTTAATTATTTTTTGGTCAATTTTGGTGTGATATAGGGTCTTGGGAGTTGGAGGAGGCTTGGTATGGGCTTGAACAAGGCTTGGGAAAGTATGGCTAAAGGATAGTAACTCCAATATCAAGGTAGGAAATCCTATAATACATAACCATATGTCCGTTTAAGTTTGTTTTTACATTCTTATATATGGTTTCACGTTCAGGTAAGATAGATGGGTACTAAGATTTCCCCTAGTAGAGACTTAGGTGGTGGTGAGCCTTTTAGAACCATAGTGAGTTCTCTATAATGTATCATGTGATTCATAATTTCCTAGAAATAATGTATCCAATGATAAATGATTCTAGTTGAGTGTACATGGAGGCTCAAGATAGGTCTTGGGATTTGAATTAGTTAAGGATAACATATATTGGATTTCAATGGTTTATTATGGCTAGAAAGGTGGCATTGGGACTATGGGTGATGGGTGAGATGACTGTTCATATCATTTATCGTTTGGAAAACCCCTATTGAGGGTGGATATGGGTCAAAATTTTTTTAATATGAAAGATAAGTCCTAAAAAACATATCTTAGTGTTATATGAAATATTCCTCATTAATGTTTTTTGTGAGTTATTTTGAGAGAAATTTGACGGTGACCAATCTAGGGATGTGGGAAATGTGTATTTTTGGATTGGAAAGAGAGTTTCCATGGGTATTTAAGGGTGTTTGGAATGGGATGGGCCATGGGTATCAAATCTAACGAGGTGATGTGGGAAATGGAAAGGGTATTTGAGTGACTCTGATGTTTTTGGTAGGTAGGACCTATAGTTTGTGGAATCACTAGTAATGTAATGGATATAGGTTGGTATTATTGAGTAGTGATGGGGTTAGGTTTGTGATACATTTTGGTTCTTAAACCCACTTTGTGATTATGATTTTTTTTTTCAATAAGTGAAGAGTTTTTTCATGTCAACATGTTGATGAATAATGTTGATAAAGAAGTTCCTGGAAGTGTTTGGAAGTAACCACACATTGAGAGATCAAGTTGTATTGTTAATATCTTATCTTTAGATGAGTTGAAGATTAATTAACTTGAATAAACATATGGTTTAATTAATTTAGTCCATGCCAATATTTATTTTATGTGGAGAATACTTGAGAATGTTTTTCAAAAAAAAAGACTCGCATGAAGAAATATACAGAAGTCTTGAGATTAAATTGAAATTATTTCGAAGTGGTTTAAAATGTTGGAAAATATTTGAGTTGAAGTTGTGTTCGAAATTTGTTACTATTTTTTTGATTTTCGGTAAATGAATATCTACATATGTTTCATTTATAACTTTTATTATGATTCATCAAGTAATTTTCCTATGAGATATTTTAATAACTACGTGGAATTTTAAAAAATGTTGGAGGAATTTTTCTGTGTTTTTTGAGATCAACAGATGAAATTTTATGCGCCATTTGTACAAGGAAAAAACATGGACATATCTGAGCAAACTCAACCACTTTATTAGCCTAGGAATATTGAAGACACCCTACCAAACTCAAGGATAGGGACAGATCAAGATCCGTAAGGATGATCACTACAAGGATCATTCCATCCTTACTTGTAAGCATCCTCCCTTATGGATGAATTTGAAGCTTCATAAGAATGTGTTAGATACTTCACATAGATGAATATTAGTACTACTATAAAAAAAATATATTACTTATTCTCGTGTCTATGAGTCATTGGTTGGGTACTATGTATGTGTCACTGATAGACGTATATGAATTATGTTTTTGTGTGTATGAGTCATTCACTAATAAAAATAAATATGTAGATACTTTTTCAATCATTCATGGTTGAAAAATCATGATTCCATAGTTTGTTCTATGATTCTAGTTACTGAATATGAATAAAGATATATGAAGAAAGGTGATATGACCACAATTGATATTCATATAATTTTTATGAATACATGGAATATTTGTATGCAGTTTTTATGAAATCATATAAAGAAGTAGGAACAAAATTTTTTTATGGATATTTTTTAAAGAAACATGGTCATGGTATTTACTTATATTATATAAAGAGATAAAGATAAAGTGCTGTTTTTTTGGGAGTTTAAAAGAATAAAACTACTAAATAATGATAACTAAGTCAATATGCGAGATTTTAGAAATCTTAATGATAGAGAGTTATGGGAATTCGAAGAGTGATAATTATGGAAAATAAAATTTAAAAAATTAGTTAAGATATATATTTAGATAAAAATAATATGGGGTAATGATATTCAATAACCGTGTATTCTTGGTAGATATCCTGCAAGTCAACAGAAAAAATTAAAGATAGAGTTCTTGATGTAATATTATATGAATTATCAAAGTAACAAGGAAGAAGATATGAAACTAATTTTATGTGAAGAATTATTCTATGTTGAAGAAAAGATGATATAAAAATGGTTTTGTGATATTATACACTAAATGTTGAATATGAAGAAGAATAAGAAGAGTGAGTTCAGATGTGATTCTGCATATTATATTCAAGATGAGAAGATGAGAGAGCTATATTAATACTATAATATACACTTGAAGTATGAGAAATCCTAAGGAATCCAATCTTATTATTGTAAGTTAGGTAGAAGATAAATCCTCATTTTATAAGAATTAATTTAGAAAACACATGTGATATTGATTCAACAAATTGAAAGACTTTTGTATTTCATAAAAGTAAAATAAGCTATTGCTTTCTTTGTACCTAGTCGGTTCTAGGATAATATATTTAGAGAAATATCATTGGTCGTGCTTCTTTTTAAAATAATAAGGAACCCATGTGTGTGGAAAAAACCATATATAATCAGGAATGTAGTCATCCTAATGGAGGTGAACCTCATTAACAAAACCTTGTTTTATTGTTTTTCTACATTCTATATATATATATATATATATTTATACCTTCCCCTGTGGGGATAAATAGAGACATAGAGAGTGATCCATTCACTGAAAAATTAATGATGTGTCAAAGGGATAAAAGTTTTAATTTTTTTAAAAGTATACCAACATTGATCCACCCATCCCCTTAGTTTTTGAAACATCCTTATGTGATCATGAAAATTGGTATCATAGCCTTAGGTCACACCTCTATTAGATTCTCTGATACTTTAAAGTTTCAGTTTATTTTAAATTTTCTCTTAAAAAAATATAGTGATTTTTAGGAATGTCCTCAATTTTTATCAATTTATCATCTCTTCCATGAATCAATATAATAGAAGGAAGAAGTTGAAAAGTGTAGGGTCCCATGTTTTTGGATTGGTTTGAATATGCTAAAATAGTTTGTATTTTTGATTGGTCAGTTATAAAAATATTAAATTTATATTCAAATTATAGATACAATATTTAGAACACTTAAACCTGTTATTTTTGGATAATATTTAAGGTCTGATAGGTTTAATAGATGTTTGGATGAGTTTTGGATCATCGAGCTCTAAAAACTAACCATCTAGGAGAAATAGATAGGGCACACAGTTTTTTAAAGCTGTGTAGACCCTTGAGATAAACTGTATGACCCTATAAGGGGTGTCTCATGGTTTGTTAAACCATGAATAGTGAGGCACCCAACCATGTGGAATGTTTGCAATAAATTGCAGATTTTAGTGTGTGGGATGTGCATGGTTTTTAAAATTATGCACTTTTCCACATGGCTAGTGATACATAAGAAGTATCAACACATGGTTTGAAAAAATTTAGCCTAAACTGTGTGGCCAAACCATGCATGAAATGGATCTTGGAAAGTAGGAGCCTCATGGTTGGCGTAAGGTTAGCCAAACCATGAATAATAACCATGCACCTCATCAAGGAGGGGGTTAAATGACCATTTCCCCTCCACCCTTACTTCTTTTCTTTTTCATCTTTCTCCATCATTTCTCCCACACCTAGGACTCTGGAATCCTACCTTGGGATCTCCTATAAGCTTCCATGTATCTCTACCATTTGATCTTGGAATCAATTTCTATCAGTTGCATTGGATATGTATCGGTATTCTCTCAATCCCTATTTCTTCTTATTTTGTTTCCACTTTTCATATAGATTACTAATTCCAAGTGATTTATTTTACCCCATTTTTAGAGAGTTTAATTATTTCTTCATTTTTTCTCACATCAACTTGAATGAAATCTTGATAACGAATGAGTGGATCATCCAAAGCATGAGGTAGGTAGTCTAGTTACTTTTCCCATAATTTTTTATCATTTATAAATTATTTCCATTGTTCTACATATGGGATTTTCAATTCATTGATTCTAAAATTTATAATCCACTAAATTAAATAATTAGGCCAAACCCTCAATGTCCCTTAGTCCCCTTAACATGATTGGAGTTTGAAACATCAATGAAAAACACCATGTATGGTGAGTTTAATTTTATGCTACTATATCACTGGACTTACATAGTGATTATACCACCCCTTAGGAGTGTTATTTAAAATTTCCTTTCACACCTACAATTTCTTTAATAAATTAAATGGTTTTTAGAACTTTTTAGTCCTTTATCACTTGTGGATTTTTTGATAATTATGTAGAACCAACAAATGTGGATGAATTAATTTATGAGATAGGTTCTTCCCATGGACTTCTTAATTGTTAATTAATGTACTAAATTGTATAAATTGGATTAGATAAAGAGTTAATGGTAAGACCCTATCAATCACCCCTTATTTTCATTTATGAATGAAATGTTAAGAAGTATTTTATTGTACTGTAAATGTTCATGTAATCCCTCCCTATTTAGGGGCATGAAGTCCCTTATTCTTATAGTAAATTCATCCCATACTATCATGCTAAGGTATTCCATTATTATTATGGTCAAGGAATCCCATATTATTCCTGGAAATGGAATCCATTATTATTATGAGAAAGGCATCCCATATTATTCATGTTCATGGAATCCCTTATTTTTACAAAAAAGGAATCTCTTATTATTAATTTCCATGTAATCCATTATTATAATGGGCATGGAAGTGTGTCATTTGTATAAAGTGTTGTTTTTAGCACCAAATTAATTTCCCTAACTTGTAACTAGAATAGTGTGCAAGTACGGGGTCAGTCCACAGGGAAACCATGTTGTCATTTTTGTCTCTTGACTTGAAATTGCTCAAGTAAAGATGCTGAATTTAAATATGATTTTTTGGTTTATAATGGTGGATCTCGAAAGAGAACTAATTTCTTGGCCTTCTCTAACTCACTATGAATTAACTTCAAAATTGAAGAATACTTAAAACTGGATTTTAATGGATAATGATAAAAATGTGCCGGGGCTGGACATTTATGTGGGACATTAAACTTTATTCCTAATTATGTTGTGCTATTCATCATAACACACATTTCTAGGTTTAATTTGTGTCAGAACTCCCTTGGTCTGGTGAGTTCCGATTAAGTTGGTAGAAATCAATCCCTTGGTCTAGAAATTGATTTCTTCTAACTCTTAATTTATGAACCACCCACTAGAAACGACAAGTATATCCTATGGTCATGGATATTGTAGCAACCCAGAACTAAACAACCACCTGAACAGTGCTAAAAAGGTTGGGTGTTACTACCTTAGGCGCACCTCCCCGAATGCCAAAGGCTACAAACTATCAGCGAGGGTCATATAGGTATAGTTGGGAGGTTATACCCACTTGGAGGATAATAATGGTATTGGTATGAGTATAATAATAAAAATACAGCAGAATTAATGACTCGGTAGAGTTGAACCAGACCCACAAAGCTGAAGCACATTCAATATCTATAAACAGCAGAAGCAATAAATATAAACAATAGTAGTGGAAAGTAAACACAACAACATGTTGAACACTTGTAACTACCACTGAACAACAAAACATGCATCCAAAGCAGGTCATACGTATCCATATATATAAAGGGCACCAAATTTTAACCAACTGTATATACAAAACAAGTAATCATACTGATATAGGAAATAAATAAAAACAATGTAAAATCTAGCTAGGCAGGACCTGAAGGTCCATACCACCTCCATGCAATAGCTAATGCAGTCTATCTCTTGAAGCTAGACTCCTTCCTACACGATAAATTCATAAAGTCTACATGCACCCCAAAGGGCCTTTGTAGGGAGTGAGACAAATCTCAATAGGATACCACCCAAAGGTTCCTACCTAATATAAGTGTTTAAGGAGGCATGAAGTTATAAGGAAAACAGTAAACAAAATGATGCAAAAATAAACACAAACCCACCAATGCCTAGCAGCCACCATGGAGTGTCACCTGCTTCGGCCAACACCAGAATCTCTATCATGTAACTCGGCACCATGTGCCCCCAGACACCGCGTGTATCAAGTACCGACATCCCTAAGGCACACCTAGGAAATAGTAACCCAGAGGAATAATGATACTTGTGCTCAAATAAGTAACTAGAGGGACATCGATGTCTTCCCTCAAATAAAGTATCCGGAGGGACAATGATGTCTGCACTCAAAATAACAGTGAGCCTCTTCCTCCAACTGATAGCCTCAACACTATCCCCTGAAAGCTCCTCACCTCCCACGTGACTTCCTACAACAAGAACCCCCATACCAATAGTACCTAAACTACAACTAATGGGGGCCTCTACCCCCACGCATGGTCAAAACCACCTCATTAAGGAGTCTCTGTATGTGCACACTACTCATAGTTCCAGGTGAGCGGTAATCATCAAAATAGTACCCAAGCCACAACACCTCTAACACCTCTTGTCCCTAAGACCATTCCTCTCAAGTCTGATGGCCTCTCCATCCCAGTAAACCGGGCCATGTCCACCCTGACAGTCATCCTACCTCAAACCGACGCCCATTACACCTAATTCCGTGGTCAAAACCACCCAATGTAACCTAATCCAAGCCCAACCTGTGATCAGCATCACTCAAGAATATTTGGACCATGCCCAACACAACCCAAAGGTTCTAGTATATGCAATTTAGCAATAACATAAATAACATATTTAAACAGAACACATAAAAGGAAAAACAATCTAAATAGTTGAATTGTGCTAAAAAAGTGTTGTCATATACCAGCATGGAGGTCTTTAAGGCCTATAACATTTCATATCAGGGTTTAATAAACTAAACTCAACAGTTTAAAACCATACAATTCGATTATAACCATTTTGGCATCTCTAGAAAAAATGACCTGATGAGCAACAACCACTCGCTAGGCCCCACTCAAGAAAAACAGGTAACAGGGCATACCCAAAGGCATGCCGTAGCTCAAATAAACAATTAAACAGGAAGTAGCTGGTAAATTAGGGTCTCACTCAAAATACCGGAAAACGCGCCAAAGGCCGCGCTGCCAAAAATCAACGAAAACACAAAAAGAGGTATGCACCACCTACTTGAGACTCGTACACTAATACACCTCCGATAATAGTCTCTAATTAGGTCTAAAATGTTGTATATTTACAAAATAATCAAATCCTCTCAAACCCCTATAACTCGCTCTAGAACAGAAATAAAGAAAAACAGCTCAAGCTGAATCAAGGCCTTACCGAGGGGGTTCCAATGCATCCGACGTTGATCGAAACAAAGTTTGTACATATGATCGAGAGAAAAAAATGCTCTACCTAGTCTCCCCACTCAATACCATCAAGGGTTTGGGTTTCTGCCTCAAAATGAGGCTACTGCCCATTTTAGAGAAAAAAAGAAAGTACACGACATGTACTTATAAGTACACACCGTGTATCATTTCACTGTTCATAAGGTGGATGATATTACACCGAGGACATTCCGACTGACTACACGGCATGTACCTATGGTACACGGTGTGTACCTCTTTACCCTACTAAAATCCCCAACATGCCATGTACATCCCCATACATGACCCCTCTCCACGACATGTACCTCTTTACCATGCTGACATCCCCAACATGACTTGTACATCCCCATACATGGCCCCTCTACACGGTGTGTACAAATAGTACACAACGTGTACCTGCTAAAAACATTCTACACAGCCAACAGGCCTACACCCCATGTATGGCCTCCACACGGTCAAGGGTATACTGCGTGTCTATAACTACATGGTGTGTAGTAAGAAATTCCAACACAGTAATCACACGACATGTACTCGGAGAGCACACGATAGGTACTCGCCCAACCCATACACGATGTGTACTTTAGAGTACATGATGTGTAGTTTGGAAATTTCAAGAACATCCAAAATTTTCCTAGTTCTCTCAGGAACAAGTCAAAAATTCAAACATGGTCTGGATTTTGACCCATTCTAAAAACCCAGGTTCTTACAATCTCCCCCCCTTAATATAGCTCTTCGCCGAGCTATCAAACAAAACCCAGAGATGGAACTGAACATACCACCCCAATCAATTAACCCATACTACCCCAATCTCAAAGGTTATGGATAAATTCTTCAAGGGGCTCCCCACCTTAGGAATTTCCTACCCCGGTCTCTGCCAGAAAAAATTCAACACAAGAAAAGGTTTAATACCCTATTTTCTGTACGCATTGTCCTCTCATAATGCATCTTCACCCCTGTGCCTCATTTGTTCTCCCGTGTCATTCCAGACAACCAACATATCCTGCACCACATTTTTTTCCACCTCCACGAGGTCCTGCATCCCATGGATGCTCAAAATAAAACTAGATGTCATGCACCTCATGTAACCCACATCCTTGATGCCCCAATGCCCGAAGCACCTCAAGTAACCCGCATCCTCGATGCCCCGATTCCCATGACACCTCAAGTAATCCGACTCCTCGATGCCCCTGATGCTATGCATATCATACATACATATAAATATATCATGCACCAGATATGTCACCAATCCCACTGACCAACATCTAGTCAGTCCACATAGATCTTGTACAAGATGTGCAATCAAAATAGACATGCCTCTACAGGTCATGCCAAAAGGAAAACATGGAAAACACGGCCACACCTGTGGTGTAACTCTAACTAAATTCGACTCACTAGCCTACTCAGCCTCTACCAACACCACAACAAGCACCTAGCATGAAGTACAATTGCCTGATGCCTGACCACCCTATGGTGCTGCTCCTGTCACCGGCCACTGACCCCTCAGCTGGATCCCTTTATATCTGTCACATCCTCTGCGTGAAACTGAACCTTGGATACCCTCTCCTGGTACCGAACTTGAACCAACTCTAGATTCCACCATTTGTCCTGGTCCCTGCCTACCAGCTGTCTGAGAATCCTACCTGCAGAACCTCTCCAAATGCTCAACCTATCCACATGCCCAACACTCCTTCAGAGGCCTATCGCACTGAGTGAAAACATGTCCTGGCTGTCAATAGTAAAATCAAACCACATAAGAGCTACTACGAGGTGGTCTATCTGAGTCCCTGGTCTGACTTCCCTACTGGAACTCATCCAACCCTTGCTTCCTACTATCCAAATCGTCACCTGAAACTATTCCCCGACCAACCTGGGGTCTATCCCTATGGTTTCCCTCTGCTATGAGTGCCTGATTCACCACCTATGAGAATGAACCCTACCTAAAGATATTCACCTAGATCCAAATGGCATGTCGTAAGACATCCTCGAAGTGCCTCACCCTTGCTGCGTCATCGCTTTCCATTCCAGGTGCAAAGCACGAAAGCTCAGTGAAAGTAGCTGCATAGTCCATGACGAACATGTCTCCCTACTAAAGAATCAAGACCTCCAGAGCTCTCTTGGACCTCAGTGTCTCTGGGTAAAAGTTCTCAAAGAACCTGTCCATGAATTCCTTCCATGGTTGTCCCCTATGCCTACGAGCCTGAACCTGTAGATCCCACCAATGCTTTTCCGGTCCTCTCAGCATGTTTGTCACTAGATTGACCCTCCACCCTGAAGGCTTCTCGAGCTTCTCGAAGACCATCTCCATGCTCTCTATCCATTTCTCAGCCGCCTGCAGACCATTGTCACCATGAAAATGTGGCGGGTGTTACAATTGGAAATCCCGCATCAGATATGCCATAGATGGCTCTGTACACTGTGCACCTCTATCGATACCCTACAAGACACATACCAAGCTAGCTCGGAGCTGCTCATTAATCCATGGTCCGAACGCTACCAAACCCAGCTGCTAACCTGTCTGCACTGGATCCTGAACCTGATCATGTCCATGAGCTTGTACTTGCGGCTCATGCACTGCTTGCACCAAAGCTTGAACCTATTCCTGCACCTGTGGCACTGTATCACCACCTGCCTGACACTCCATCGAGACGTATAAGAGGAACCCGATGAATACCATAAATGGTCAGACAAAACCCCCAAAATATATATATAACAATATATTAACGCAGATAGGAAGAGTATTAAAAGGAAGCTCATAACTACTACTCTTTCTCCCCCCACCAAAACCCATGCCCATGACATCCCAACCTCATGGCTCCTTACCCACCCCTAAATAAAGCCATGTATCTAGAGTACCTTGGGCCATGCCCATCCTGACAACCAACGTTTCCTCAAAATGATGATCGAGTTGCCCAATCCTGATGATAAAAATCACCTCAACCATATTACCTTCCTGCTCATACGAGAGTCAAACCCAAATATACGACCACATGAAATTCTACAATTATATAAAGCATGGTATAACACATTGAAATAAACAAGAAATTTTATCAAGAATTTCACCTATTCACATTTTGAAAGAATATAAGTCATGGAAACTGATATTATTCACATGGAATTATCACTTTACAAAGAATACGTGCAGTTATGACATTGAATTACCCTAAAATATGCCTATCAAAAGCCAAGCAAACAACCTTTCCATACCGGGCCAAGGTCCAATTCTCCATTACCGCACTGGGTTAAGGGTTACATATCACAATCAATAACATCACACACCAAGTGAGACACCGAGGTGGAAATCATGTAAATTGTAATATGAGAAAATGAAAAATAGAAATTCCCACCCATGGAAACTAGGATAATCCCTCATACCTAGGGCTGCAGGCACCTAAGTACAAGCTAGAAACCCAGTTCCAGAAATAACCTATCTCTAGTCTATCATATCCCAAATAGTAAAACTAGTAGAAAATAAAAGAGAAGTATAAATCTAATTAGTAGCCAGTGAAACACTGCTATTAAATCTGAGTCAAGAACTCATCTGATACCACTTTGTAACAACCGGGTCCCGAACAGCCACCCAAACAGTGCTAAACGGGTCGGGCGTTAGTAACTTAGGTGCACCTCCCTGGATGCCAAAGGATGCCGAATAGCAGCGAGGGTCTTATAGGTATAGTGGGGAGGTTATATCCTCTCAAATGAATATAATGGTACTAGTCCAAGTATAATAATAAAAATGCATTAGAATAAATAACTCATCAGACTCGAACCAGTCCCGCAGAGAAGAAGCACATTCAATATTGATAAACAACGAAAGCAATAAATATAAACAATAGTAGTAGAAAGTAAACACAACATCATGTTTAACATTTGTAACTACCACTAAACAACAAAACATGCATCCAAAGTAGGTCATACATATCCATATATATAAAGGCTTCCAATGGCTAACCAACTCTTGCTAAAAAACAAGTAAGCATGCTAATACAGAAAATAAAACAAATCATGGTAAACTTCAGCTAGGAAAGACCTCAAGATCCATACCATCTCCATGCAATAGCTAATGCAGTCCAGCTCTTGAAGTTGGCCTCTTTCCTGTACAAAAATTCATAAAGTCTGCACGCATCCTGAAGGGCATGTGTAGGGTGTGAGATGAGTATTAGTAGGATAATACCCGAAGGTGTATACCTAACATAAGTGTTTAAGCAGGCATGCCGTTATAAGGAAAACTGTAAACAGTACGATTTGCAAATAAACAAAAACCCACTGGTGCTCAGCAACCACCATGGAGTGTCACCTGCTTCGGGAAACGCTGGAATCTCTGTCATGTAATCCAGCACCATCCCCCCCTAACACCACGTGTCTCAAGTACAGACGTCACAAAGGAATTCCCATTAGATAATAACCCGTAGGAACAATGATTCCTATCCTCAATTAAGTAACCAGAGGGACAACAATGTCTTCCCTCAAATAAAGTAACCGGAGGGACAATGATGTCTGCCCTCAAAATAACAGTGAGCCTCTGCCCCCAAACTGATATCCTCAACTCTATCCCCCGAAGGCTCCTCACCTCCCTCGTGGCTTCCTACAAAAAGCACCCCCAAACCAATAATACCTAAATAGAAACAAACGGGGGCCTCTACCCACACGAGTGGTCAAAAACACCTCATCACAAAGTCTCTCTATGTGCACACTACTCTTTGTTTGGGGTGAGCGGTAATTAAAAAATAGTACCCAAGCCACAACACCTCTGACACCTCATGTCCCTATGAATATGCCACTCAAGTCTAATGGCCTCTCCATCCCAATAACCCATGCCATGCCCACCCTGACCGTCATCCAGCCTCAAGACAATGCCCATGGCGCCGAATCCCATGATTGAAACCACCCAAAGTAACCCTGGCCAAGCCCATCATGTGATCAACATCACTCAAGAATATCTAGGCCATTCCCAACACAACCCAAAGGTTCCATCATATTCACTTTAGCAATTACATAAATAACATATTTAAACATAACACATAAACAAAAAAACAATCTAAATAGTTGAATTGTGATAAATAAGTGTTTTTATATACCAACACAGAGGTCTTTAAGGCCTCTAACATTTCATATCATGGTTTAATAAACTAAAATCAAAAATTTAAAACAATACAATTCGATTATAACAATTTAGGAATCCCCGACCAAAATGCCCCGATGAGCAACAACCACTCGCCAGTCTCCGCTCAAGCAAAATAGGTAACAAGGCATACCCAAAGGCATCACTTAGGTCAAATAATAATTAAATTGGAAATAACAGTTAAATTAGGGTCTCACTCAAAATTACTGAAAACACGCCAAAGGCCGCACCACCCAAAAGTCTACGAAAATACAAAAAAGTGGTTTGCACCACCTACCTGAGACTCGTACGATGCTACACCTCCGAAAAGAGCCTCCAATTAAGTCTAAAACATGGTAGACCTACAAAAGAATCAAAGAAGCTCAAACCCCTATAAATATTTCTAGAACATAAATTAAGAAAAATGGATCAAGAAGAATCAAGGGTTTACCAAGGGGGTTCCAACACATCTGACGACGATCGAAACAGAGTTCAGACAGACAATTGGGAGAAAAAACAAGTTACAGATGGCTCTCCCCATTCAAACATATCAAGGGTTTGGGTTTCTTCCTCAAAATGAGGATACTACTCATTTTAGAGAGAAAAATAAAGTACATGACAAGTACATATAAATACATTAAGTCTATCATCTTACTGTTTATTAGGCGGCTGATATTTCGCCAAGGACTTGCCGTCTGACTACAGGGCGTGTACCGATGGTACACGACGTGTACCTATTTACCCTATTGACATCCCCAAAACGCCCTGTACATCCCCATAGATAGCCCCTCTATAGGGAATGTACAAATAGTACACAACGTGTACATGCTAAAAACATTCTACCCAGCCAACATGCCTACATTACATGTATGGCCTCCACACGGTCAAGGGTACACGACATGTCTATAACTACACGCTGCATAGTAAGAAATTCCTACATGGTCATCACAAGTCATGTACTACAGTGAGAACAGGTCCGGTACTTGCCCAACCCATACATGGAATGTACATTAGAGTACATGACGTGTAGTCTGGAAATTTCCAGAACTTCCCAGATTTTCCCAGTTCTCTTAGGAACAAGTCAAAAATTCAAATATGGTTGGGATATTGATCCATTCTAAAAACCCAGGTTATTATAGATAACCATGTCATAATTCTCCAAAAGATCCCTAAAGACTCCATTCTTGGTCCAATATGGGGTTTCTAATGAAATAAGACATGAAAGTTGGGAGAATTATGTGAGAGATGATGAACAAACACAAGAATAGAGATAACAATTCTAACAAACCCACATTTTTTCCAGCCCCAACACAAGGGGGGTTTAGCTACTCATGATGAAAAGGAAAATAAAATTACTAAAATTTATAAGAGAGTTCATTACAAAAGAAAATATAATAATCAGAAGCACAAAAAAATACAGAGAATAAGTGCTCAAAAACCTTCCTCTCACAAAAAACTTAGTTCCCAACCCCATTATTCTCCTCTCGAATCCTCTCCTTATTATCGATTACCCTCAGGGTCTTCTCATTCATAAATGACCCTTTTATAGTTGTCCAAAAGCAAGTAGAAAGGGGAACCTCAGGTCAAGGATTAGGTGAAAAGTGGAAAAGCTAAAAGGAGAAGGGTGCATGGGTCTGCACGGTTTTGGGCGCACAGTTTAGTAGGCCATGCACCAACCATGCAGAAGTCTCTATCTCAAATCCTTAAGGCCACATGGTTTTCCTAAATGGGAAGCATAGTTTGGGTAAGACGTGCACCAACCATGCAGATGTATCTGTCCATATGTGCATGTCTCCCACGGTTTCTCTAAAGGGCTGCACAGTTTTGGTAAGTTGTGCGCAAACCGTGCAGACCTCTTTGTTAAGGGAATATTCTACCATATGGTTTGGAAATGGTTTGGATAACTATGTGGTGGTATTCCGGGTTTCCTTTATCTTCTAAATTCCTTAAATTTATCATCCTTCATGTCTTAGTGCTTGATCTGGGTGACTCCAATCTGACCTAGTCAGGTGAAAAGGGTCCAAAAGCCTCCATTCCATTCTGAATCTCCAAAATCCCTAGACTTCCTGATACATCCTCTGGTGACTAAAAAAACTATCAATGAACATAAAACTTGTGAAATCCAAGAAAAAACCATCCAAAAAAACCATTTTATTGATATTATACCAATTAGAAATGCATTATTCACAATAGTACATCAAACTCCCCCACACTTGATTGGTTGTTTTTCCTCAAACAAAGGAATAGACAGTCATTTCAAAGGAGTTACCAATGAGATAGGTAGAAACATTATAGATTATACCAATTAGATGAATATTAACTTTGAACTAATTACTATTAAAAACTACAACATTCATACTTCATGGTTCTCCAAGTCTGTGAGGTTATCTAACAATGTAGGCTTAATCCAAAATTTTCAACCATTCATTCATAAATAAAATTTTCATAAAACTATGTTTTCCCTTATTCATTCAAAGAAAATTCCTACCTCCATTTTCATCACATTATACAATCAGATTAGTTAATCCCAGGTTTCATCATCGCCAATTGGTGGGCTATCACTTTTATAGGTCGCACACCCTCCTTGACTTACATTATTTGGAACATGATGAAAGGTCATCAAAATTATTGGTCATGCCTTTGAATATCTCAATTTTTTTCATTGTAGTGTGGTGAGATACTAGCATAATTTTTTTCCCAATTTTCTCATGTCAACACATGATGAGAATGATTTAACAAGTCAAGAGTTCATGGAATTTATATCGCATACAATCCAGTAGTGCGACAAAAACAATTCCCGAAACCTCACCTCTCTTTATGCACAATTTCACTTCCATTTTAAGGGGTTCCTCAATTCAAATTACTCCATCACAAAAATCATTTTTAAACAAACTATTTTTCTAAATGAATGGATAAATGTTCCTTTTCAAGTATTATAAGGGTTATTCACATCACAAACTAGGTTCGACAATCCGGACATATGGGCCATTTTCAGAGACAATTTCCAAAATTCATTTTTATCTAATTGATATAAACCCATGAAATCTATAACAACCCTTTAGACACACCTAAGAAAACATGCTACCCTAAGTACTTGGGGAAGCAATCAATCCAGATGGGGTTCCAATTAATGGTGCCCTCCCCCACTCTTAAAACCAAGCACAATCCCCTGTGAAGGTAATAAATTAGAGAAGGGTGGGTAAGGAAGCATGAAAAGGGAGGAAAAAATGTAAAGAATAGAAATCATTGGGAAAGTGAAAAGATCCTCTGAATTTTGGTCAAGTGTGGAAAACAGGTGGTGTGCAAGAGACCAATGAGTGGAAAGGTGGCTGGAATTGAACAGATGAAATCCCCTGCTTGTGAGTCACAAGAACCAGAAAAGTGAAGAAAGAAAAATCAAAACAAGCAGTAGGGAAAGAAAATAACATCACACAATCACAAAAATTTAGTTAAAAGATCACACCACAAAAGAGGGTACAATAGAGGATAGTAAAAATGGAACATACAAAGATATAAGTAACAAATAACTCAACACCCTCCCACCGAGGGATTAGATGGATTGAAAAAGACGGCCCGAGCAGTTACATCCAACGTCGGATCGAAGGCAGGTGTCAGTAAGTTCATATGATTAGCAGAAGTAAGGGTAGTAGAAGGCTCGCCCATCGAGGCGCCGACTCCTGACATATAGTAGGAGGGAGGATGGTTGGGAACAACTTCATACAGGGTGGGAGGCTGAAGATAGGCCAAGCTAAGGCCCTCCATATCCATGCGTGTCCACTCAAGCTGCCAGTGGAACACAGTGTACTGATCTAGCTTCCATTTCCAGAAGAGGTCTGGGTTAACATATGATGTTCCCTGTAGGGAGGGGTAGTATGGATATGGTAGGTAAAATGTTGGGGGCACGGATGGGTGAGAGGTGGCTGCAGGAGAAGCAGGGGTCCCCTGGGATGTGGAGTGGTGGGAAACAGTAGGATAAGTAGGGAACTCCTCTACAACCAAGACCGCTGGTGGAGGTGCAGCTGGGGAAGCCCCTGGAACACCCTGTAGTCCTAATCTGACACTGTATGGCTCTAGCATCCACATCCAGAAGATAAGAGTGATATCAAATAAGGGTGACACTGGTAGCTCAACAAATTCCACAATATCATACTCAAGGTGCAGCCGATCCGTCAGAAAAGTGATAAATGGGCCACCAAAAACTTCACCCTTTGGATTGGGAAACATTAGCTTCATATAATGGGTGAATAGGTAGGAAATATTGACCTTGATTCCCATAAACATAGAGTTTAAAATTATTAGGTCCTGATTGCTAACAATGCCTTCGCTATCCGACCGGGCTGTAAAGCAGGTGGTAATAATCCGATGAAGGACCTGGTGGATGGGGTTAATGAATCTTGAAGATTTGGATATCTTCAGTACGTATGGGGCCCCTGTGGAAATTGTGGACCAGAAAAGTCAATCTGGGTCAGATCCCACTCGAATGGTGCCATAAAATAAGCGTCACTCTGCATGTACTCACTTCCATACATGCCAATGCAAGTGGCGAACTCACTCAGCTGGAGGCTGTGCCGCTAGTTGATCAAGTAGAAAGTGACATCATCAACAACTTCAATTGTGAATCCCTGCTCATCCTCATTGTATCTATTACGGTAGTGAAAGGTAGCCCCAAATTATAAGACATTCTCCTTATAAATTTTTTTTGGACCGCTAAAGCGTGGGTGAGATTTACCCATACAATATGCATCTGGAGCTCATCAGTAATGGCCAAGGAGGCAAAGTTTTCTAAATTAAATTCATGATTGGGACTGATTTTGAAGTTTAAAATGGTACGGTAACACATGAGTTCCTCTTTCTTAGTAAACTTGACTTGCAGGCCATTAGTGGAGCTGGAGCTAGAGCCTTGGGATCTTTTGGAGGTATACATGATAGGTTAGGGTTGGGTTTGGGGCACCTACAAAAAAAAACAATAACATATAATAATAGTATATATTCACTACAAGTATGGACAACAAATGGAATTTCTGAAATGAAAAAATGTACATATTCCTAAGGAAAATCTCAAATTTGGAAATGAAGATTTTGAAAATATGTGTTTGTTGGGAAATCATTGGTGTGCATGTGGGTGATGAAGAAATAGTGGAAAACCAACAGAAGAGAAGGGGAATGGATGGCCAAGAATGAAGAAGAAGAAACGAAATGGAGTATGGGATTAGGGTGGAAATGAGGCCGAACCCTAGGGAGATAGGTAAAAAGAAAAGAAAAAGAAAGATAAATAAGGAAATAAGAGGAAGATAAAGAGAGGGAAAATACCTTGGAGAGAGAGAGAGAAAAAGGAACTGGCTTGAGGAGGAAGAAGAAGAATGGGGAGAAGCCTGGGGCATGCACGGGATGTGCAGGAGGAAGCCGCATGGATTGGAAGGGGGGTGGGGGTCCTGGGATTTTATAAAATTTTGGGTTTTAAGTGGCTACACGGACTAAGGTTCATGGTTTATCAAACCGTGCACCAAACTTGTGGAAGCTATTGGAGTGAGGGGTTCGGGGTGCACAATCTACGCACGGTTTGGATAACTGTGAGCCAACGGTGTGCTGGTTCTATCTTGGGTGGTCCAAGGACCATATTCTGCACACAGTTTGGAAAACCATGCGCAAACTGTGCGTTTTGTTCTGCATGATGAAATTTTGAAAATTTTCCTTTTTGAACAAAAACAAACCCTTTTCATTAAAATATTTGGCTCCCCTTGAATGAGATAAAATATCTTGATATTCTCCATAAGAAGTGTAAGACTTTCATTATAGAAAATTCAATAAGATACCCCAACTTGTGGTGATAATTCTACACTATAACACACAAGAAAAGAAAATCTCACTATGATGTAGTTCTAGGCACACTCAAACAGATAAATAACTTGATTAGAAAATTTTTCAGAATGCCAGGTTACCTCCCGGTCAGTGCTACGTTTAAAGTCTCGAGCTCAACTTACCTGGGCCTTGAGAAACCCCAATTTCTTGGTGGAAATAGTTCCCACCATGTCTTCCATGTTAATTTAAGGCTACAGGAACTTCCCATTGACCTTTAATGTTCTATCATCCATGCCATCCACTTCCACTGTGCCATGGTGAAAAACTGTAATCACCGTAAAGAGTCCTGACCCCCGGGACTTCAGCTTACCTGGAAAAAACATCAGATGAGAATTAAAAATTAAGACTTTATCACATGGATGGATGGATTCTCAGTAGATCATGCGATCATGGACCACCTTTGTATTCTCCTTATAAAGTTTCACATTCTCATTGGCCTCCTGCCTTATCTCGTCAAGCTCAGTTAGCTGGAATTTCCACTTTTCATCCGCATCCTTGAGATCATAATTCAGGGCCTTGACAGTCCAATAAGCCTTGTGTTCAATCTCCACCGTCAAGTGGTAGGGTTTCCCATAGATCAACCGGAAAGGTTACATACCCAATGGTGTTTTGAAGGCTGTCTGGTAGGCCCATAACACATAATATAATTTCTTGGACCATTCCTTTCTTGATGTGCCTACTATTTTCTCCAATATTTGCTTTAACTCGCAGTTTGACACCTCTACCTGACCACTGGAATGAGGGTGGTATGGTGTCCCTTGGTTGTACTTGACCCCATACTTTAAGAGCACAGTTTTCATGAGAGTGTTGTCAAAATGTGTACCGCAGTTCCTAATCAATACCCGCGAGGTCCCAAACCGACTAAAAATATGTTTCTTTAAAAACATGATGATGACCATAGCCGTATTATGAGTCGTTGCGGCCAATTATACCCACTTGGAAACATAATCAACACATAACAGAATTTATATGTTCCCAAAGGATGGGGGAAACTGACACATGAAGTCAATTCCCCAAACATAAAAAATGTCAACCTCATGTATCGGGTGCTGTCACACATCGGCACAACGACCCACATTTCCCGTCCACTGGCACCGATCACATCAGGATAAAAAATGATGAGTGTCCTTATACATGGGTGGCGAGAAAAATCATGATTGTAAAACCTTTTATACTATTCGATCTGGACCATTATGTCCTCCTACCAGAGAAGAGTGACAGAATTCCAAAATACTTTGAATCTCTTTATCCAGGATGCAATGGAGAATTACCCCATCACCACATGAGTATAAGAGCAGGGGGTCATCCCAGAAATACCTCTTTACCTATGAATTTTTTTCCTCTACTGAAATTTTAAGTTCAGGTGGACAACTCATGTGGCTAATTAATTTTCATGGTTGGAAAACCACAGCCGAGGCAGTAGTCCAATAGAAAATAGCTGCTCATCGGGGAAGTCTTCCTTGATCTCCCTGTCCTTTTCTCTCTCTAAATGCGGTAGTTCTAGCTAGGACAGATGATCATCCACCATATTATCACTTCCCTTATTATCCTTAATATCCAAATCAAACTCCAGGAGGAGGATCACCCATTGGATGAGCTGTGGTTTGGCATCATTCTTGTTCAGTAAGTGCGGCATGATCAGTGTAGACTACAACTTTAAAAAGAACTAAGTTGGAGTGGAATCTGTCAAATTCAAAAAACATGAATAGAATTTCATTCTATGTGGTGGTGTAATTATTATATGCTTCATTTAATGCTCAGTTGGAATAATAGATAGGTCTGAAAATATGGTCCAGCCACTGTCCAAGCACTGACCCCAAGGTATAATCTCTTGCATCGCACAAAAGTTCAAACTGCTCCTCCCAATTAGGAGCAATCATTACTGGTGTGGAAACTAGTTTTTCCTTCATAATTTGGAAGGATGCGATACATTTATCATCAAACTAGAAAACTACATCCTTGGACAGTAGATGGGTTAAGGGATGAGTGATCTTGGATAAGTCACAGATGATTCTTCGATAAAAACCCGCAAGCCCCCAAAAGCTCCGAATTGCTCTGACTGATGTGGGAATGGACAGCTACGAGATAATTTCAATTTTTTCTATATCCACCTCAATTACATTCATCGAGATCCTATGGACTAATATGATTCCATGTTGCACCATAAAATGTATCTTCTCCCAATTGAGAACCAGATTTGTATGCTCACATCGTTCAAGAATGAGCTCCAGATTCATCAAGTAAGTATTTAATGACTTACCGTGTACTGAGAAGTCATCCAATAAGACCTCTAGAATCTTCTCTACCATATTATGGAATATGGATAACATGCACCTCTAAAAGGTGGCTGGAGCATTGCACATTCCATATGACATTCAGTGGTAGGTAAAGGTTCTATAAGGACAAGTAAAGGTCCTCTTCACTTGATCGTCCGGGGAGATAGATATTTGGTTATATCCTGAATAACCATCTATGAAATAGTAAAATTCATGCTCCTCTGATCTTTCTAGCATTTTATCCATGAATGGAAGAGGAAATTATCTTTCTTGGTTGCATCATTTAACTTCCTATAATCGACACAAACCCGCCATCCCACAACTGTGTGGGTCAGGATAAGCTCATTATTTTCATTAGTCACCACCATGATGCCTCTCTTCTTAGGAACCACCTGGAGAAGACTCACCCATTAGATTTGAGAGATAGGGTATATAATTCCAACACCGATTAACTAGATCAACTTCTTCTTGAACACTTCTTTCATGGGTGGGGGGGGGGGGTCAGTCTTCATTGTGGTTGGCGAGAGAATTTTCCCCTTCCTCCATAAGTACCTTGTGGGAGCAGACCATGGGGATTATACCCTTATGGTCAGTGGCAATCCATCCAATGGACTATTTCTGCCTTCGGGGGACATGCAGAAGATCCTCTTCTTGATCTTTTGAAAGAGAGGAATTTAGGATCACTGATAGTGTATTTCCTCTCCCAAATTTCCATATTTCAATGAGGAAGGTAGATGTTTCAACTCGATATGGGGATCATTTAGAATGGAAGGTATGATCAGATCAACCTCTTCTTGATCTAATAAATCTATAACAACTACCCTCTACCAGTAATGGCCGCCCTGGACAATAATAAAGCTTAATTCTTCCTAGTTTTCTTCAAGATGGTCGTCCTCCAGAACGGTTTTATTGATGAATGAATAATATTGTATATCATCTTCATCTAGGCCTAAGTAGTTATTTTTTGTTGTCAAGGAACAAAAATCATCTTTCTACATCAGTGAAACCTATTTCACTGCCTTGAGAACATTGTAGGAAACCTTCTCATCACCCACACAGAAGATCAGCTCGCCTTGGTGCACATCAATTAAAACCTTCCCAATTGCCAGAAAGGGTCTTCCAAGAATCAAAGACACCTCTTGGATTTATTCCATGTCCAAGATAATGAAATCCTCTGATAGAATTAATTTCCCCACTTTTACTAACACATCTTCCAACACCCCTTGGGTATTTAATAGAATGATCATCCAGTTGGAGTGCCACTCGTGTTGGCTTGACATCATTCAGCCCTATCTTCTTGAATACTCCAAAGGGATTTAAATTAACACTCACCCCCAAATCACAAATGGATTTTCCAAACTTGCAAGGTACAATAGTGCGTGGGATAGTAAAGCTTCCTGGATCCTAGAGATAAGGAGGGAGAGTGTGTTGGACTACCGCCAAGAATTACTTGGTCATGAGAATGGTGCCCAAGTCTTCCATCTTCCTATTATTTGTAAGGATATCTTTCTTGAACTTCATATATGTAGGAATTTTAATCAACACCTCTACCAAGGGAATGTTTATGTGATGCTTTCAGAAGACTTCCATGAACTTGACAAATTGCTGGTCCAGCTTCCATTGTTTCATCCTTACTGGA
Organism: Viscum album; assembly: GCA_963277665.1. Taxonomy (NCBI): domain Eukaryota; kingdom Viridiplantae; phylum Streptophyta; class Magnoliopsida; order Santalales; family Viscaceae; genus Viscum; species Viscum album. Next base: position 1,688,889,133 of record OY728151.1, on the reverse strand, counting down.
AATGGCAAGGGAGGTTCATATGCTTTAACCACTTCTTTTCCCTTATCTAGTGGGACTTCCAGTTCTTTATCCAGTTCATGTTTTGGTGACGATTTCTCACCTATGAATTATCCACATAAGGAGAATGTGGACTTCTTTGATGGTGTAGCACCCTGACTCATAGTTACCTTTAACGTCAGCTCCTTCCCGCTATTTAAAATAATAGCAGTAGCCTCCTCCCTTGGATTTTTCTAAGTATTGCCTAGTAGTGTACCGGGCTGTCTATGATAGCGGTGATTGGAAAAATGCCCAATATGGTTCTCAAGGGTTCTAATTGCGGCCTCCTGGTTTTGAAATCTTGTTTCAGTAGAAGTTTTAAATTTAGATATCATTTCCTCCATCCATGAGAGAGGTTCCTACAAAGGTTGTTGGGATACTTATTAGGGAGGTGACTATCGCAATGGTTGAGTAGGACGAGGGTTTTGATACCCTTGCTGCTGACATGCTTCATGTTAAAATTGGTTACCCTATTTGTGCCTCTAATATGGAGTCTGAAACTATTTTTGACCATAACTAGGTGGTCTTTGTGGTCAGGGTTAAGGATTTTGATGTATCTTCCCCCAAACTGTATTTTGAGTCTCTTTCCACCCTGGGTTTTGGTAATGAGGGTAGTTTTTGGGTCCTATGTTCTATGAAACATAATTTACCTCACTGGTAGAGGCTCCTGCCCTTACCCTTGGACACTCAACCATAGCATGGTTGTCACTACAATCACTATATTTTGGTTGACTGACAACTTGAACTTGAGATGAATGTTTTAGATTCAGAGCATCGATCTTATTTGAGACGGTATTGAGTAGAGCCACAAGCATGTTGGTGGAATCTATATTATGAATGACCCTTTTCTGAGTGCCCCGTTCAGAATGTAATTGAAAACTATCGGCTGACATGTCTTCCAACAATTCAAAAATATCTTCAGGGGACTTCCTCATGACTGTCCATCCAACATCTACATCAACCACAATCTTTGTATTAGTTGTTAGACCTCCATAGAAACTCTAGACTTGCATCCACAATGACTGTCCGTGGTTTTAGAATTTTCCTAAGCATCTCCTTAAATCGTTCCCATGAATCATATAAATATTTCGAGTCATGCTGTTGGAAGTTATGGAATTCATTCCTTAAGGTGATTGTCTTTGAGGGAGGGAAGTATTTCGATAAAAAGGCTTGGGTCAATTCCTCCAAGGTAAGAATAGATATCTGAGGTAACCCCTTGATCTAGTCCTTCACCTTATCCCTTAATGAGAAGGTAAATATCCTATGACGGATTGCATCCTATGACACTTCGTGGTACCGAAAAGTGTCATGTATCTCCAATAAGTTGGATAGGTGATCATTTGGGTCTTCATTTGGAAGGTCACCAAACTGAACTTTATTTTGAATTAAATGCATTATCGCCAGCTTGATCTCAAAATGTTGGGCCTGCATCGGTGGTCATACTATTCTAGTGTCCACTCCCTAAATAGAGGGTAATCCATATTCCATAAGAGTATGACATGGCGACATCTGTTTTTGAGGTTCTTGGGGAATGAACTTTTGTTGATCTAAAAGATAATTAGACAGCTTATTCTGAGGCAAATAGGGAGGCTGCTCATACGGAATATATTGCCTCGATTGTGGCTGCCTTAACCCCAGCACAAATTGAGCCGGTGGACTCTGTTGGTTCCTCGACATATTTTCCTTGTAATCCCCCAGTATATTCAGATGTTTCTCTTCCTCGACACCTAGTGGTGGATTTACTTCAATAAAAAATGGTATCCCAACTCATTGGATAACCCCCAACTTTTCCTCCTAATGCGCCAAGGGATCATTTTCATTGCGATCACCCATAAGTACATGACATCACCTGGAAAAAGTACTATCGATTTCTAGATCTATCGAGTGTAACTCCAATGACTCGGAAATCTATGAATGAGTGAACCAACCACTCATATACCGATGGGAATGCAAAACACAAATAACATGTCCATCATAAAAGGGAAAAAATAATGAAAAATATAAATAAGATGAAGAAAATATTTTTTAGAAATTTTTAATTTTTGTTTTCACTCAATAACTCCAATTCAATTAACAAAAATAGCTACTTCCCCAGAAATGACGCCAAAATTTGGTGTTTTATTTTTTTGAAGTATTGTTTTTAGCACCGATTTTATTTCCCTAACTTTTAACTATCATAGTGTGAAAGTACGGGGATAGGTCATAGGGAAACCTGTTGGCGTTTATGTCTCTTAATTTAAAACTGCTCAAGTGAAGATGCTGAATTTAAATAAGATTTGTTGTTTCATAATGATGGATCTAGAAAGAGATCTAATTGCTTGACCTTCTCTAACTCACTACGAATTAACTTCAAAATCAATGATTACTTAAAACTGGGTTTTAATGGATAATGATAAAAATGTGATGGGGCTGGAAATTTATGTGGGACATTAAACCTTATTCCCTATTGTGTTGTGTTGTTCATCATAACCCACAATTATGGGTTTCATTTGTTCCAGAACTCCTTTGGTCCGGTGAGCTCTGATTTAGTCGGTAGAATTCAATCCCTTGGTCTAGAAATTGATTTCTACTGGCTCTTAATGTTGGAACCGCCCTCTTGAAAAGACAAGTATATCCAATGTTCATGAATATCCTTGTTGTAATTCTCCCAAAGATCCCTAGAAACTCCATTTTTGGTTCGATATGGGGTTTCCAGTGAAATAAGACATGAAAGTTGGGAGCATTTGGTGAGAGACGATGAACAAACACAAGAATAGAGAAACCGGTTCTAACAAACCCACATTTTTTTCCAGCCCCAGCACAAGGGGGGGGGGGGGGGGTTAGCTACTCATGATGAAAAGGATAATAAATTTACTAAAATTCATAAGATATTTCATTACAATAGAAAATAGAAGAATCAGATGCACAACAAAAATACAGAGAATAAGTGCTCCAAAACCTTCCTCTCAAAAAAAAAAAACTTAGTTCCCCACTCCCTTCTTCTCCTCTCTCTAATCCTATCCTTTTCTAGGATCATACCCAAGGTATTTTCAGTCAGAATGTACATTTTTTTAGTTGTCCAAAAGTAAGTAGAAAGGGGAACTCGGGTTAAGGATTAGGTGAAAAGTGAAAAAGCTAAAAGGAGAAGGCTGTAGTGGTCCACATGGTTTTGTGTGCATGGTTTGGTAGGCTGTGCACCAACCGTACAGAACTCTCTGTCTCAAATCCTTAAGGCCACATGATTTTCCTAGATGGGCCGGATGGTTTGGGTAAGACGTCCTCCAACCATGCATATGTCTCTGTCTATATGTGCATGGCTCGTATGGTTTCTCTGAGGGGCCGCACAGTTTTGGTAAGCCGTTTGCTAACCGTGAATACCTCTCTATCAATGGAATCTTCTCCCATACGGTTTGAACATGGTTTGGATAACCATGTGATGGTCGTGCGAGTTTCATTTCTCTTTGAAATTCCTGAAATCACCCATCCTTCAAGTCTTGGTGCTTGATCTGAGTGACTCCAATCCGACATAGTTAGGGGAAAAGGGTAAAAAAGCCTCCAATTCCATTCTGAATCTCCTAAATTCCTAGACTTCCTACTTCATCCTCTTGTGACTAAAAAATCTATTAAGGGATATCAAACTTGTGAAATACATGCAAAAACCATCCACAAAAACAATTTTATAGAGATTAAACCAAGTGTAAATGCCTTATGCACTGTAGTGAATCACATGCCATTTCCTATTAGTTATGGGCATGGAATCCATTTTGATACGTGAGACCCAAGCATGACACCCCTTATAAATTATGACACTTGAGCATTGAATCCCTTATAAATTATGAAACTTGGATATGATGACCCTTATTGAAAATAGGAATCTTATCATTATACATGGATGCATAAGTTATTCCTTAGTTACAGACTAGTACTATGTATCAATGTATATGGCTATATATGTTACTACATATACAATACACACACACATATATACATACATACATACATACATATATATGTATATATTATTACCTAGATTTATATGTAGTGACAAATAATTTGGGGTATTCTGGGTTAGGCTGAATCATGTATGGTTATCCAAGTGTCCTTCGAGGAATATGATCTTGACTTGTTTATATTTATTTATTTCATTGCACTATTTTTCTTATTTTACATGCACACTGCTTTATTTATATTCATCTGAAGGATTGAATTTGTGAATGTTGGTGGGTGAATATTGAGAATATCTCACTCCCAATTTGTATTGTTGGTTGGTACCCATATATAATTCATGGTTGTAGGTTTAGGATCATGGATCATGATATTTGTTGTCACACGTGTACTTAGAGCTCAGGAGCACAAGACTGAGCTAGAACTCAAGATGCTCATAGAGTTATCTTTAGAGGCTTTTGTTATTTCTTTGTATATTTATAATATTATATATATTATTCCATATGTTCCTATTATATGTCTATCTTTTACATTATATCATGTTCAATCATGAACATCTATCCATTTATTTTTTATTTTGAGTTTTTATTATTTTCTGCTGCCTTTATTTATATTGATTTCACTATTGATTATCTTTTATACCATTGTGATACTATAACCATGAGGGTATAATCTCACCACCATACCACCTAAAGACCCTCCCTACTATTCAGAACCCTCTAGCATACGGGGAGGCATTCTTGAGGTTATGTGAACTGTTAGATTAGGGCACTGCATTAGTGGATCCCCGGTTGGGACTTTACAAAGTAGCATCAAGGGCCTTTTTTCATGAGATATTACTCTTTTGGGATGATAGGCAGGAGACTAAGAATGTTTTGGCACTTGGTTAATATCTTGTGTTTGGGTTTGTGAAATCAATTCATGATAATATATTATCACCTTTGATTATTATTTCTACTTGGGTGATTTTTGTACATTACCTAGTTATTGATTTATGAGATTTACCTATTGGTTCAGTATGTTTAGAGATGTTATTTTTTCATGCATCATCATAGGCACATAGAGACTCACATTTCATGCAAATTCTATGCCATGAAATTTTTATTACTTGACTACTTGATATTTGATAGTTGTTCGTGGTCTGTTTTATTGGCATTCTTTGTTTTAATTGATGATTGTGTGATTATTTAACATGATTGATGGTATAAAGTGATTCTATAGTTGTATCCTTACATGCCTATATTTTCTGCTTATGTTGTATATTTTCGCGATGTTTTCCATGTTTACTAGTATTAATTTTGTGATATCATTCGTTTTTATACATGTGATATATATATATATATATATATATAATTGGTCACCAAATTTTATTCCTAAACCTAAATGGTGGAACCTTAATTAACAAATTATGTCATGTTTGATCTGTGATCCATTAGTTTAATTTTCTAAAATATTACTAGTTTCAACTAAATGGGGGCCAATTATTTAATTTATAAAGTGAACAATCCTTTATACATTAGAGAATGACTACCCATATAATTGAACCATCAAGTATGAAATTACATTATATTATAACTTTGAATGTAAAGACCTAGTTGTAGTTACATGAATTAAAATTATAAATTATAAATGAATGTGACTTTATAACTCGGGAATGGTAGTTCATCTAATTGAAAAATTTTACTTATACATTTATATTGAACTATAATTTGTACAGAAAATGGTTTCCTTCATGAAGTCTAGTACCTATATAATTTGGGAAATACGACCCATGTGTCTAAATCCTAGAATGTAGAACTGGACACAAGTATATCATTTGGGGTATGTTTCTTAATATATAAACCCATTAAGGGTGTTTTTATATATAAAATGTTATGAGCTGCACTTAAATAGACTCCAATTGTAATTTATATAGTGTTGAATCCATAAATTGGGAAGGGATGCATGTATATTTTAAGATGGGTTGACATGACTGAACCCTTTTAGGTTTCCTTTACTCCTTAAACACCTTATTACCTCACCCCATGGGGGTATACACATGCTATATGGTATGGCTTTTAAAGTTTCAACAATCACTTTTGTTTTGTTTTATATAAACTGATGGTAGGATCTTATTTAACCGACCCATTTTCTTGATAGAATCCCATTTCTATGATTTTTAATTTTATTATTATGAGGCATGAGTTAATTATAATTCCAATTAAAAAATAAATAGTATTTTACTATATATATTTTAATTGAATTTTTAAACCATTCATGTTATGAAAACTGATGAATTTAATCAATATTTAAAAGGAAATTATAAGATAATTTCACTATAATGCAGAGTGGTTCCAACTTAATTAGGTTCTTAGTACATTTTTTCTTGGAAATGGTACTTGATAACCATTAAATATGAATGTTTTTAAATGTTTAAATAATTGAGAATCATTAAAATTAAATATAATTGAATCTTTTAGAGGTTATTGTTTTAAATACCCTTGTTTTGGGATTAGTCTTAAATGTTTCCTTGAGAGTTTCCTTGACTGAGAACTTGACTGTTATCATGAAACTATGATGAAATATTCCTGGGTTATGCTGGAATTAGAGGTTAGTTGGTAAGTCTTTATGATATTTTTGGGTGTGAACTTTTTTTAGTGTCGATGCCTTGTGTAAGTAAAGGGATATCCTAATTATGGTAGCGCCCTCCAACATTAAAGCATGGATAAATTATTTCATTCAATTTCATAACCTAAGGTACAATTCATGCACTGTTTTTCCGTATTAGGACTCTAGATAATGAATGGAAACCCTGGGTAGATGATTAATTATTTGGTTAGTTGATCCTTGAGGGAGTATTATCATATGTGGATTCCTGTTGAGTATTATAACTTTTCTAAAATTGTCATTGTAACTCTCCAGGGATAACTCCCCTATTAAAAATCTTGTGATTATCAATACCCTATAGCGTGATTCTTATAAGTTAGGACTATCACACTTATGTTAACTGGATTGACCCTCATAGGTCAATAATCTTTTACCCACCTTCATGTTTTCCCTTTTTAAAAGGATTTATAGGTGCATTAGATACCACCTGATAAAATCCAATAAGTGGGATATGATTCTTATTCAGGAGACATTAGGGTTAGGTAGATAGACCTATATTCCCTTAATTCTGAATCAGAACCAAGTAGGTCAATGTTGAGTTTGTTTTAGGTTAACCTGCGAGAGACATTGTTTTGGGATTTACAATCGTATTTAAGGAAATGAGTTCGGTTTTATGCTCATTTCTAGACCGATACATGGAGGGTGATAGAGTATTTTAATTTAAGCATGGTTATGCCTTTAATTTTTCAGAAGTATCCTGAGTGATTATATATGATATATAGACTCAATGGATTGGACTATTTAGGTATATGGACTAATTGAATAGTGGTTTCATAGTTGATGCCTAAATCTCTGATGTGATTCCATGAAATGGGTGGTCATTTGATAGAACATGGCACAAGGGAGGTTCCCAATTTTGAAGAGGAGTTCCAAGGGAGCTTCTTGTGGGTCAAAACATATATTCCTTATAGCACGGTTAACTTGAAATTATTGATGAACGAATCATGGGGGCGTGAGCCGGGTCTCAAATCAGGTGGTATGATATAGTACACCCACTATAAAGTGTTCACACCAGTTATGCACGATAACTATTAAATATTGAATATCATTGAATGGTTGGGTGTGATATAATGACTGATGGATTGAAGAAGTGATACTCATAGGTATTGTAACCCAGATCATGGGTAAATTAAAAATTATGTGCCAAGGAAGTGGGGTAAACCAAAAAAGGACCAGGAGACATGAGAAAATTAACTCTTGATAGAAACATGGAACACAAATTTTAAAGACATGGTTCTAGGGGTTAATTAATCCAAATGTAGCCTGTTTGAAGTGAGTATGGATTGGATGAGCTATAATCACCTATTGATAATATCATAGTGTACATTCGTCTTAGAGGGGAGAAAGCCCAATATCTTGTCATTGTCTAGATTATGTTGAGAGGTTGTTTTCTATACGCTATTCTAACATTCCACTCTCTTCTCTTTTGATGAAGGTGATCCTAGGGGGTTTCACTTGAGTAGTGGATTAAAGGAAATCCACTTAGTTTGTGGTACACCAAAGGCTATTTAAGGGTGGTGACACTCAATTTGTTTTGATTTTTGAAAAAACACCCTAGAAACTATTTTTCAAAAGTGGGAATGATTCATGGGTGAAATTACATTAGATCTCAGGGATGAGAATATTTTTATCTATGTCATCATTATGTCCATATATATATGTTCCCTGGTTTATCATTTTAGTTTCACTTTTTTGTTTTAGCAAGGAAAAGTATGCTCCTAAAGTGGTGAGTAGGATTTCAGTTGCTAATGAATGAACCTCATGGGAAAATGCTCTATAATATTAATATTGATAGCTGGGTGGTCATTTTGGATATTTTATTACATTTAGTAAAATTAAAAAATGTAGGGCTAGAATCCTAGGTTAATTCCATGTATGATTTTGATTATGGATTTGGGTGAAGTCCATATTTGAGAATTAAGCTTAGACTACCTTATGATGATCCATGGATGTTGTATGGGGATAGTGTCAGTACTATTATTGTAGAATAATGAGGTTTTATTTTGGATATGTAAGGCCAGAATATTTCAATGATAGTCAGGTGCTCGATATAGTGAGTGTACTTAGAAGAATCTTGTTACTCCTTGGGATAAGGCTTTAGAATATAGATTTGGTGAAATCTCAACTATAAAAGATCATAATTCTGAAGAAAATTATTTTGAGGTAGTTTAACTTGAATTCTATCACATAAATTGATATATTTGGTGAGGTATCACATCATACATTCTATCGGGATGAGTTGAGTACAATTTAAATGGTCGGTCAGGGATTTTTAAGGAAAAGATGGTGCAACCAAGCTGAGTTGGGTTTAATGGAATTCTAACACTCGATTAAATTGATGAACATACTAGGAGTGTGGGTAGAACACTAAGTGTGTGATTAAATAAGAAATTACGATAGCCGGAGTACCATGAATTAGAAATGACCATGATAAATCTAGAGCCATTGTTGGGGATAACCATAGGTAGAGTTATAAGAGATGAAACATCATAATCTTGTCTCGAGTTAGATAATCTTGGGTAAGCACTATATTTTTGTTTTAGATTTGAATCTATGCATTGTTTTGATTTTAGTGTCTTAGGTACAACATGTTTAAGGTCTTACTTGAAGGTGTGTTGGGTATAAGAAATGAATTTCACCAGTTTGATTGAGAATTTTCAACCCTAGTAGGTTAGGAGATATTTTCATTGATCTCTAAGGCTTCTAATGGATTAGAAGTTCCAAGGTGGGTAGATTATAAGGTCAGGTGATTATGGACCATGCTAAAAGTTATAAAGGGATTTGGATCTCCGATTAGTCGCTGAGACAAATAATAATTTTTTCTTCTGACTATCAATCCAATCATTAGAAAACTTAAAAGTGATTTTTCTATGGTGTTTAATGCTCGAGAGGTGTCCAAGATGTTTGGATTAGTTTTGGAAGTGATGGGATATGAAAACTCACTTTCTGGGAGAAACAGACAATTTGAAATATTTATTTATAATGTGTGATGACTCAAGAAAAACTATTTGGCCCTATAAGGGTTGTTACATGGTTTATTAAACCATGAAATGTGGGGTACATGACTATAAAAAATGTCTACAATTAATTGAAGAGGTGAGTGTCTAGGTTGCGCATGGTTTTCCAAACCATGATCATAGCCGCATGGTTATTTCCACTTAACTAGTAGTACCACACGGTTGGAACAAAATTATCCTAAACCATGCATCACAACCATGATGTGTATGGATATTATAAAGTAGGAGCTACATAGTTGTTGCATGGTTAGAGAAACTCTGAGGAATAACCATATGACTCATTAAATAGGGGTGAAATAAAAATTTTCCTATCTATATTTATTTCTTTTATGCCTCCTATTTATCCCTCATTTCTCACATTCATAGGCTACCCGACTCCTCCCTTCTGATCTCCTTTAGGATTCTATGCATCTACCCCATTTTAGCTTGGAGTTTCTTTCCATCAGTTACGTTGGATCCAAATCGATATGCTCTAGGTTCCTATTTCTTCTTATTTACTTTTCTCTTTCCATGTGAAATTATAATTATGTGGAATATAATTTTCATCATTTTCAGGGAATTTAATGATTTATTCAGTTTCTCCCACCTCAGCTCAAATAAAAATCTTGATAACATATGAGTGGACCATCCAAAGCATGAAGTATGTGGTCTAGTTTCTTTCCCCTTAAGGTTTCATAATTTATAAATTATTTCCACTGTGTCACACACCACAATTTTCATGAATTGCTCCTAAAACATGAAATAACAAAAATTTAATAATTAAACCACACCCATGATTCCCTTATACAACTTAAATTGGTTATAGGCCGATACCTCAACCCGAACCAGCTTTTATGGTGAGTTTGATTGTATGCTGCCTTTTCATCGAACTTACTTAGTGATTATACCACCCCTCATGAGTGTTATTTAAAATGTCCTACTACACTTAAAAATGATTTAATGGATTTAATGGTTTGGTTATAACATTTTGGTCTTTGGTAACTGGTTTATTTTTTTGATAATTCTACCAGACTTCCCTAATATAATTAATTCGGTAGGTCAAAATGATATCACAACCATGACTCCATTTTCGAATAAAAACACCTTTTAGGTGAATTGTCTTATCAATTAAATATAATGTGACAATTGAATGTTGGATGACTTAATTTATTCCATGGGTGCTTCCCATGGCCTTAATTCTTTTAAATTAATGTACCAAATTGTTTAAACTAGATTAAATGAAGAGTGAATTTAAGACCACCTCACACACCCATTCTAGGAACTTATGAAAGAAATGTTAAGAATTATTTTCCTAAACTAATAATGGGAATATATTCCATTACAATTTATGATTATGAAGTCCCTTATTATTATGGTAAAGGCATCCCTTACTATTATGGGTAAAACACCCCTTATTATTATGGGTAAGACATCACCTATTATTCATGGGAATAACATCCCTTAATATTTTGGGCAAGACATCTCATATTATTCATGGTAATGGCCTCCATTATTAATCCAGTAAAGGAATCCCTTATTATTCATGGGCATGGATTCTCTTATTAATATAGGCTCGGAATCCTCTATTAATCATGGGAATGGAGTCCCTTAGGATTTGTGAGACTTGGGAATGACTTACCTTATAAATTGTGATACTATGGATTGTTTTCCCTTATAAATTATGACACCTAGGAATAGTGACCCATCTTTAAAATATGAATCTTATCACCATACATGGATGGTTGAGTTATGACTTGGGTTTAGACTAGTACTATATAGCTATATATATGGATATATATGTTACTATGTATACAATGAATTTATATAAAAACACAAACATATATATATATATATATGAATATATATGAATATATATATATATATATATATATATCTAGTGACACATCATCAGAGGTATTTTGTATTAGGCTGAAGCAGGCATGGTTGGCTAGGTTCCTTTTGAGGAACTTAATCCTGAATTTATTATATTTATTTATTTCTTTAAAACTATTTTACTTATTATAACTGCATAGTTCTTTATTTTATATTCACATTCTAGATTACATTAGACACTATTGGTGGTGGTTACTAAGTATATCTCACACCCTATTTGGGACACCCGTTGGTACCCTAACCAAACTCATGGTTGTAGGTTCAAGATCATGGATCATGATATGTGATTTTACTTGTGTACTTGGAGCTCAGGAGCACAAGAATGATCTGGTTCTCAGAATAGTCATGGATTTAGCCTCAGAAGATTTTTTTTCATTATACCTATTTTTTATTGTATATCTATTGCCCTTTTTTCATATTATATGTCTATAATGTGTACATTATAGAATATTCAAACATAAATATTTATTCATTTATTATTTATTTTTAGTTATTATTAATTTTACTGCCTTTATTTATATTGATCCCTCTATTGATTATCTTTTATACCACTATTCTACTTTAATCATGAGGGTATATTCTCTCCACTATACCACTTATAGAACATCATTTTCAGTAATAGGCCTCTGGCATATGGGTAGGAACACTTGAGGACATGTGAACGATCGTCTTAGGGTACCAAATCAGTGTGTCCTGGTTCAGGACATTACAAAAACTATTTTAAATTATTCCTATAATTAAAAGAGGAAGGGGAGAAGATTTCACTATTTCATGATTATATTAAAGAGAAATATATCATTAATGTGGATAACCTGTTAGTTAAATCTAATATCAAGGAGTTGTAAAATGATTCTATCCCTGATAGTTTATGACCTCTTCATAAAGAAGTGGTAAATAAAATCTCTATTCAATATTGTAAAAAGGAAGATCCAAGAATTTGTTAGAAATTTCACTTCTTTAATGATTCACCAGATGAATATGTCTTAAAACTAAAATAAATCCCAAATAATTTCCCAAAATTTATAGTCCATTGAATTTTTGGATATTTTAAAATTTTATAGAAGACTATCACCAACCATGGAGAAGAAGCTAAAAAATGAGAGAGATAACTGAAACATAAGTTAATGATGTGTGTTTATCTCACCAAATAGTGTAGTACTAAAGATTCAAGAATTTATTTTCATAAATTCTGGTGCTATCATGTTGGATTGGATTGGATTTACATAAGCCTTAGAAAATATAATGTAATATAAAGTCTTAATAGAATGTTACTTTCACTTGAGTATAATCAAAAGTATTGTATTGATATAAAGAAATTTCAACTAGAATTCAAACAAAAGAAGTTTAAAGATCCTTAAAATTGGTTGAAACAAAATAAAAAGATGCATTCTAATAAAATTAATGAGTTAATAAATAAATGTGAAGAAAAACTAAGGAAATTGGGAGATGATAAAAACATTCCCATATTGATTTTTCAAACATGAATTAAAATTGAATAAACTAGAATTACTTTAAGAAATGTTATCATAATAATATGCGAAGATATGCTATTATAAAATCAACTATAAGTAAGATTATTATTCGAACAGACCTCTATATTATCGTAATTGTGGAAAATAGTAATTTTCATATCAAACCTCATCATTCTTTAATTAGAAGATACCATACATACTACATAACTATACTTTTACTAAATATATTTTTATATAAAGTGTACGTATAAATTTATAATAAAAAACAATATGGTCGTAAAAAAGTGTTTATCAACCGCAAAATACCTCTATAGTGGATGAAATAAGTTTTAATATATGTTCTTCCCTTCAAAATTCCCATACAAGAAACAAGAAATATTAAAAATAATGTGTTTCCCAATCACGAAATTCTAGAAATCAATAAGTAAAATGAAGGAAAACCAATTTTATTGGTAAATTTTGGGTCTATGAAATAATTGGGGGCATCAGACTAGATTTTAATAATAATCCAACAACTTATGAAGTTTATATAAATTCCATTTCAATGAGGAGTAATTCTATGAAAAATCAACATCCACAAATTAATAAAAATATTTATAATTCAACAACATTTGGGAAACATGGAGATATGTGTTATGTCTGTAATGGCTATGATCATAGGGATGGTGGATTATAGTTAAAAATGTATTAAAATAAAGTGGGAAGAGAAAACCCTATAAGATGATGAATAAAAGTCAAAAAACTTTGGTAAGGAAGTATACATTTTTTACAATGCAGGATACCTCTATGAAGTTATAAAATAATGATGGGTCAATCTTGAAAAAAAATTAAAGTGAGACCAGGTTGAAAGAAAGTGAAATAAGTCCAATATGGGTTACACATACAAAAGAAAAAAAATTATTTTATTATAGTGAAATAGTACATACTATGAACTCAGGAAAAAAATACATGGATATTTGTTTTAATGGAATAAAGAAAGAGTATAATTGGAAATCAGGCTAATAAAATCACAAAGAGACTAGTTCAGTGAAGATCACTTAAAAGATGAAAATGGGAGATTCTACGAAGTTTTATAATTAACTAAAATAATTTTTTGTTATTTGTATAGTATAATTATAGAAATAAATAAATATGTAGGAAACATAAATAAAATATTCATATAAAGGAGAAGAAGTTGTTCAATGTAATGCCTGAAAATTATAAAGTAGGAACATTATTTTTGATATCATGTATGACACACAACACCAAGCGCATAAGGGAATATGATATCCAAATAATTTATAATATATTTAATATTTTAAATAAATTCAATATATTTTATATCCTTCAATGAATATGACACAGATTTAGAATGTTAAATATGCAACAATGTGTTTCTTCAATGGATTGCATTACAAACTAAGGTGTGTTTTAACCAAAAAACATTATATTATTAAAATATTGTTATTTAATATTTAATAAGAATTAAAATAGACATTTAATTAGATTTTATTAAAAGTTATAACTAACTTATAAAAATATATGTCTTACACAACTAATTCCATGGTAAAAAATTAATTAGAAATGAATATAAGAACCAATTGAATATAAAATAAATATTTTATACAAAACTATTTTTTATGCCCAGAAAGATGTTTTATCCTAAAAAAAATAAATAAATTACAATTAGTGAGTGATATTAATATAGTATATAAAATATTTTTCATATTCATATAATAAATTCGATAGACATAAGATAAGAACAAACCCAATTTTACACATAAAAACCTATATTTTAGTAAGAAATTTTTACCTTTTTTTTAATAGAGAACCTATTTTAAATTCAATTATTAAAACTTTTATAGGTTTTATATGTCAAACATAAACATAATATTTTAAATAGAAACATAAAAATCAAGTTAGGGTGATTTTTTCTATTTTTCCATATTGTTTCATTTTGCAATGAATAGTGAAAAATTCTAAATTTTAGTTCCAAACCGATTTTCATATGATTTATTTATAGGGATAAATTATATTTTAATTTTTTTTAAATTTTAATTAGGTAATAATTTTTAAATTAATCCAATTTAGGTCATTTTAGTTAAATTTACTTTGGAATTGACTATAAAAACATAGCAAACATTGAGACAATTTTATTACAAAAACCCGCAGTGTCGTCCCGTCTACGACTTTAAATTTAAATTAATTAATTCCAATTATGAGATTTAAATTCTCCAAAATGGATTCCATATTTGGAATCAGAATAATTTATAACTTATAATAAGGTCAAATTAGTTTTTGACCAAAAATACATGTGAAATCAATTAAAATTAATTACAATGATAAAGGTAAAATTAAGATTAAAAAGGGACTAAAACTTAATCGTACGGGTCCAAATGACCTATAAAATTGTAAAAACTAAATTTTATGTCCATATTTAAACACTATTTTATATTGGATATAATGTTTACCAATATGGGAGCCACTTTTAATGTGAAAAACGTGCATGTAATTCTTTTGTAAAAATATTATAGGAGTGCCACTCCTCCTCCACTATAAAAGGAATCCTCTCATACCACTTCTTAAAACCTCTAAAGGCACTTTTTATCATCCAAGATTGGAATAAATAGATCTAAAACATAACACCACTCACCCTAGAAGCCTCACCTGGTATATAAATGAATTCATGGAAGCCATTTTGTGAAAACTAAAAGGAGATACCCGATGAATAGGTAGCATCTTTCCTTATGTTTTTTAGTTTTATTTGCATTATCCACTAACTAATATCTTATTATAACATTATTATATAAAAAAAATAGTATCCTAAAAATAATATAATTATGTATTATTAAGGGTTTCACCTATACTTACACACATTTCCATCTAAAGGATAACAAACATACTTTTTACATGTACGTCGAGCTTTCGCCTCATGAAATGATGATGTTTTATTTTTCCCTTACCAAATCTCATGATGGAAATTATGATGTAAACTATATTTTTATAAATTTTTACAATTTATTTATACTTATTTAATTATTTTATAACACTTATCTTTATACTTTCCATATTGTGTAAAAACGAAAACATCATTTACTAAAATTTGGACTACCATGCCCTCAAAGTGATGTGATTGGTTTACACGATACATGAAATATAGAAATGATGGTTCTGATTAAAAATATGTAACATAAAAATAATATATATGAGATTCATGGCATAATTAAATTTTTAGAAATATAATATATATCATTTTTTTTATTACCCTTCCACACACATAATAAAGTGATAACATTGGTTATAAATGTGTGGATTACCACCTCCTTGACACGATGTGGTTCATTTTACATCAAAAGAATTATATATATAAGTATATATGATTAAATGAAATGGTTTTTAAGATATAATTATAATTATGGAAATATTCATTGTTACTTACCTTCTTTCTATAAATATCATTAAAAAATGGTAATGTTATTAATGTGTACGTACGACGTACCGTCTCTATTATTGTAACATTGATTCCTTTTTCATAACCATATTTAATGATTGGGTTTAAAAGTATAATTGATGTATAAATATTATAGTTATGTCATGATTATTATTAGGGATATATTATATAATGACGCCTTTAACCATAGTTGACCTTCAATTTTTTTGGCACATATACCGAATTTGGTCAAAACAAAGGACATAAACATAATTGTTTAAGTAGCTGTATAAAACACAATAATAAGTGAGATAAAAGTAATTATAAACATGAAATTTTTATCAAGAATGTAAATAATTAACATAAGTTTATTATACAAGATGTTAAAAGATGTTCAACTGAATGGTAGCGTAAGGTAAGGGATTTCATCTCAATTTACATTACATTGAGACTTATTTGTTGTTATGCACCTAGTTTCAATTTCATGGTTTATATAATTACATTTAACATGATATATTATGAATCATGATTTTATAAATTTCTTTTAATTTTATTCCTTCATGTATTTTATAATTTAAAATATTTTAAAGTGGTATGGGACACTTTGGATTGTTTAAAGATTATTTTCCTAAAAAATATTACTAAAAATATTTCAATGGTATTTCCATTTGAGGAAATTAAATAGTCACTATTAAAAAAATAATTTTATTACACTATGGTTATTCATAACAATTTTCATGTATTTGTACCATTTTCATACTCTATTGTACTCAAAAATTTTTAAAAATGTTTTTATGAAAATTGGACTTCATTTCTCCCTTTTGTAGGAGAACCTATTTCTTCTAAAAACCATATTTTATTAAAAAAATATTAAAAATCACTTTTAAAATGATTTAAAAAAATATTTTTTCTGTTTTTTATTTCAAAAATGTTTTCAAAATAATATTCTTTTATCTTTCCAAAAAAGGTATTTTTATAACCCTTATTACCCTAAAAAAGGATTGTTTCTTTTTACCTCGTACGACATGTAAGGATTTATCCTCCATAGTTTCTATGAATCTTCCCTTTCCAGTTTAAAAGGTATATTTTTAATTAAAATGTTTTTAAAAAGGATTTACAAAATAAATGTATTTTAAAATTGTTAAAAAATTATTTTCTTTAATAGTATTTCTGAAATTCTTATTTTATGTCATCAAAGAAAACAACCATATATTTTTAATCCACTTGGAATATATTGTATTGATACCATAATTATCCTTAATAGGGATGGTGTTTGATTGATTTGTCCAAGGATAGTATTCAAATTCACTTCCTTGATCCTTTTTAGTCCACTTGAAATATTCAATTTCCTATGATCATTTGAAATTGAATTTTCTATAACTATCTATATCATTTTTCATGGATATGATAATTGTGTAAAACTTATACCATTTTTCATATGGTGTTCACTTTGAAAGATATTTTATTATTTGGAGAAATATTGATAAATCCATATCTTCTATTCCATACAAATATTTGATAAGGAACATTGTTAAATTGATTATTCAATCTATAGAGAATGATTTCAATAGGTATGTCACATGTAGAGCCCAATTATAGATAGACCCAAAATGCATCACTTGTACCATGAGACGAGTTAGTTGGATAGCCACTTTATATGGGTTTTCACCTAATAGCTAAATCATTTTTTAAAAGGTCTTTATGGTACTGGTACTTGTACCTAGAAAACAAGGCATCTAATAATTAAAAACGACCCTAATTTAGTTTTAGTTATTATTCATCCATGATATTTTGAATTGACATATCTATGGATACATTTTGTTTTTAGTTCAATGATTAAATGGAATATGTTTTCATCTATTACCTTTCCATATTTATTTTTCCTTATCTAGTTATTTTAATAGAATACATTTTCATTTAAATTGATTTATTGTTTATTCACTTCTTTTTCAGCCTATTGATTACTTGGCATGTATGTTCAGTTATTAACCTTTCTATGTTAATTTATTTATCCTTAATTCATTATTGGTTCCACTAAATTTTTCCCATACTAATAATTTGAGATCACCCTTATTATGTTTCCTTTCACCAGGATTCAAAGAAGGGTACAATGAAAGATATATTAGGATACAGAAAATGGAAAAATGTTATAATCCTTAAAGATATTTATTTTGGAGAAAATAATTATGTTTTAATTAGTGTATTCATTTTTAATACAAGTTTCATTTATGTATCTTGTTTTACAAGACTAATAAACCCTTGGTCCTTTAGGATTTTATTTCTTGTAATTATTCCAATGTCATTGATAACAAACACTAGATTAATGCTATCTGGGGTCGAGTCGCTATGGTTTGTATCAAATAAAGTTTAGTAGAAACCATGGTAATTATATTTAAGAAAACATAGATTATAAAACATATACCTAAGGTATAATTTCAAGATTAGTATAGAAGATCATCCTAAAGTTTCATTTCAATAGAGATTATGTGGGCATTTTTAGAAATACATCCCTATCTGGATATTACTAGTGGACATGATTCTAGAACAGATGTACCTAGAAGTAACAACTCTAACAAGGTGTTTCAGGTCTGACTCATATAACCTAGTACCCAAAAATGGGCCTTAATATGCACCTAGTTTGATTCTCAAGGGGGATATGTTTTAGATAATTCACATTTTCATTACCAACCACTATGAAGTACATTGAAAATGAACAAACTTGGTAAAATGTAAGGTTTTTTAGATTGAAAATAATGTTTCATGATTTAGAAATACTATCAATGATATTATTAATAAACTCTAGACCAAGGAAAGACCTATGTTGAAATAAATGGATGAAGTATTTATAAACTAGGGTTGTATTGAAAACCCTAGTTAAAAGTATATTTAGTGGTTAACCTAATTTCAAGGATATCCATCATATTTATTTTTCGAATTATATTAACATGATTTTAGAAAAGGACAACTTATATGCTTGGTGACTACCAATAAAATTTTCTAAGGCCATAGGTCTTGAACCCATGATCGAAATATGATAAGGGTTTCACACCAACTAGTGTCCTACACAATGTCCTGGTTAAAATGTCATTATTTTTTGTTAAAAAATATGACGAATACTAATGATAAACTAGTAGTGTTTCTTTTAGTTTTGGAAAATAATTTCTTAACTATATTTGTTTTAGAAAATTGTTAGAGACAAATAGGTAGACTTATTACTCGTTTATTACCCTTACGATACTTTTGAAATGTATTTTAGCTCATTAAGCATCTAAACTAATTTTTTATGAATTAGAAAACTGATTCAAGAACACTAAAGGATGAAACTGTTTTAAAAAAAATATATCAAGTATGTAAAATTCCTTATATCCTTGTGCAGTAAATTAATTATCCAATAATAAGAAAATGACATAAAAAAATGTTGTCTTAATACCTTACGTTTTCTGAATCGATGGTTTCTAAATCATCAAGGATTTATGGAATTTAGTCCATCAACATTATATTGACCATTCAATTTTTTATTATTGATGACCTAAATAACTCCCTATAAATATTTATGTTTTCCTCCAAGTACATATCTATACTTTCCACTAATGTTCTCCTACTTAGAGACCTAGTTATATGTGAGTCCATGTCACCTTTGTACTTCTCATTCTTTCTTATCTAGAAGACATTTTAGGAACCCTTCTCTAGATAAATGATTTTAATATAGGAAATATAAAAAAATATATTACCAGGATCAAATTTAAAATTTTAGGATGCTATTCAATTAATATGGGGAGAATGTAACACCACAAAAATCTAAAGTAGGAACATTATATTCGAAATCATGTATGACATGAAACACCAAGTGTGTAAGGGAATATGATATCCCGAGAATTTATAATATATTTACCATTTTAAATGAATTCAATATATTTCATTGCTTGAAATGCATGAGATACTGAGTTATCAAGCGACATGTGAGACAACATGTTTCTTTAATGTCTTGCTTTACACGTAAGATTGAGTTTTAACCAAACACTATATTATTAAAATATTATTATTTAATATAATAATACATAACCTAGACATTAAATTATTTTCTATGAATAGTATTGAATAACTTATGAAAATATTTCTTACACAACTAATTCATTGGTAAAAAATTAATTTGAAATGAATATAAGAACTAATTGAATATCACAGAGAAATTTTGCAATACTAAAATAAATTAATTACATTTAATGAGTGATATTAATTTAATATATTTATTATATTCAATAAAAATATTTTTTATATTCATTCAACATATTCTGTAGACATAAGATAAGAACAAACCAAATTTTACACATAAAAACCTATATTTTTATTAAGGCATTTTTAACTATTTTTAATGGAGAACCCATTTTCAATTGAATTTTTGGAAATTTTATAAAAAATAAAAGTAAAAATAAAATTAATATTTTAAAATTAAACATAAAAATTAGGTTAGAGTGAATTTTTGTTATTTTTTTGTAAAGTTTCATTTTTTAATGGATAGTGAAAAATACTGAATTTTAGTTCAAAACTGATTTTTAATTATATTTATTTATGAGGATAAATTATATTTTAAATTGGTTTTTAAGTTTAATTAGATAATATTTTTATCAAAAAATCCAATTAATGTCATTGGTATAAATTTCACTTGGAAATTTACTACAAAAACATAGAAAACTTTCAGGCATTTTTACTTTTAAAACCCACATTGCATCCCGTCTACGAGATTAACTTTAAATTTATTTCTACCAATTCTGGGATTTTATTTTTAAAAAATAGAGTCCACATTTTTAATAAGTATAATTTATAATTTCTAAGAATGATAATTTAGTTTTTGACCAAAAATATTAGTGAAAGTAATTAAAATTAATTACAATGATTAAGGTAAAATTAAGCTTAATAAATGACTAAAAAATAATCTTAAGAGGCCAAATGACCTAAATCTTGTTCAAAATAATTTTTCTAGACATATTTAGAAAAAATAGTCTATTTTCTAGAATTTGGAATATTATTGGTGCCTCTTTCAATGTGAAAAACGTGTATGGAATTCCTTTTTAAAAACAATACATGAGTGCCACTCCTCCTCAACTATAAAAGGCCTTCTCTCCTCCCACATCCTCACACCTCTCAAAAAACTTTGGATCAAAAAAAATCATTCAAAACAGATCCTCAACCTACCTTCACTCATCCTATAAGCCTACCCTTGTGAAGAAAGCAATCCAAGGAATCCCTTTGGTGAAAACCAAAAGGAGCTACCTGATTAAGAGGTCACATCTTTCCATATAATTTTTAGTCTTATTTCCATTTAGAAATTCCTAGAATGTTATTATTAAATTATTACATAACAAAACTAGTAATATAAATATACTAGGTTGTTTTTATGTTATGGGTTTTATCTACACTTACACACTATTCCATATAATGGATAATGAACACATTATTTACCTGTACGACAAACTACAACCTTACGAAATGATGGTCGTTCATTTTTTATTTACCTCCTCTCATGGTGAAAATTCTGATGGAAACTATAGTTATATATATATATATATTTATAATTTATTTATACTTTTTTAATTATTTTAAAACACATATCTTTATCCTTTCCTTTTTGTTTAAAAATGATTACATCGTTTGTGGAAGTGTGGACTACTGCCCCCTCAAAGCGATGTAATTCGTTCACACGATACATAGAATATATAAATTATGGTTATAATTAAACATATTTAACATAAAAAATTATATGATATTAATTAAATAATTAAATTTCTTGAAATATAATATATATCATTTTTTCTTTTCCATACACTCAAAAAGTGTTAACGTCAGTCGTGGACGTGTGGATTACCGCCTCCTGGACATGATGTGATTCCTTTTAAATCACAATAATTATATATATAAATATTTGAATAAATAACATGGTATTTATGATATAATTATAATTCTATAAATATATGGCATTACTTATCTTCTTTCTATAACGATCATTGAAAAATATGAATGTTACTCATGCATACGTACGGTCTGCCATCTGCATGATTGTAACATTGATTCATTTTTCATAAACATATTTAATGATTTATTTTAAAAGTATAATTTCTATATAAAAATTTTATTAATGATATTATTATTATTTTAGAGATATTATATAATAAACCATATGAAAATATTTGACCAACCATAGTTGTTTTTGACACATAAATAGAATTTGGTTAAAATAACCGATGTAAAAATAATTTTTTATATTATTGTATTAAACATAGTAATAAATGAAATAAAAGAAATTATGAACATGATACATTTTCTCAAGAAAGTAAATAATTAACATATGTTTATTATAGAGAATTTATAGAATGTTCAATCGAAAGTAAGTGTAAGGTAATGGATTTCAACTCAATTAATATTCTATTGAGACTTATTTGTTGTTATGCACCTAGTTTATTTAACATGGTATATATAATTCCATTTTAAATGATATATCATGAATCTCTTTAATATAATGATATTATAACTTTCATTTAATTTTATTCTTTCATGAGGCTTATGATTTAAAATTTTCAAAGTTCTATCAGACACTTTTTAATGTTTAAAGATTATTTTCCTAAAAATAATACTAATAAAATTCAAATGGTAATTACATTTTATAAAATTAAATAACCACTATTAAATAAATAATTTTATTATATATTGGATATTCATGACCATTTTCATGTCTCTGTACGATTTTTATACTCTTTGGTATTGAAAATGTTTTAATTTTTTTTTAGAAAACCCAAATACATTTCTCTCTTTAGTCAGATAACCAATTTTCTTATAAAAACATCCTTTATTAAATTGGTTTCAATTTTTTTAAAATGATTTGGTAAATAAATTTTTTCCCTTTTTTTCTTTTACCAAGGTTTTGAGATAGATATTCCTTTAATTTTCTAAACATGAAAATTTTCTAACCCTTTTTTACCTTGAAAAATTAATGTCTCTTTTTACCTCATACGACATGTATAGATTTTTACACCACTATTTCTACGAAGATTCCCTTGAAAGTTTCAAAGGTTTAATTTTAATGATTTTTTTTAAAATTTATATAAAAAATAATAGTATTTTGAAATGGGATTTAAAAATAAATTGTTATTTTCATCAAAAATATTTTTTGAATTTATTATTTTATTTCATCAATGAAAACAAACCTATATTTTTTACTCCTATTGGGATATTTTTTATTTATACCATCATTATACTTCTTCTAGATGGTTTTTGATTGATTTATATAAGGATTGTATTCATATTTACTTCCTTGATCCATTTTAGGCCCCTTGAAATAATCAATTTCATATGATCATTTCAAATTTAATTTCCCTTAAGTATCCAAATAATATTTCATGGATATAACCATTGAATAAACCATATACCAATTTTCATATAGTGGTTAATTTTAATGTTATTTGATTATTTGGGGAAATATTAATAAATCTATATCGTCTATTTTATATAGATATTTGATAAGGAAAATTATTAAATGGATTATTCGATATATGAGGAATGTTTTGGAATGGTATGACATGGGTGGGGCCTGGTAATAGAAAACCCCATGATGAATTGGTAGTCTCATGGGACAAAATAGTTGGCCATCCACTTTATATGGGTTTTTAATCGATATCTAAAATGTCTTGTGAACAGTCTTGATAGTACTGGTTCCTTGTACCTAGGAAACATAGAATACAATAATTAAGCACTTCCCTCATTTAATTTCAGTTATTATTCCTCTATTATATTTTTCATTTACATATCTATGGATAAATTTTAATTTTATTTTATTGATTTAATGGAATGTATTCTAGTCTCTTACCATTCCATATTTGTTTTTTCATTATCTAGTTATTTGAATGTCATGTGTTTTCATTTACCATTACTTATTTTTCATTCTCATACTTTTCATTATACAGATTACTTGACCTATGTGTTATGGTATTTAACTTTCTATTTAAGCTTATTTCTCATTGATTCATTATTGGTTTTGCAATATATTTCCCTTAATGAGAATTTGATCTCACTCATATTATGTTTCCTTTCCCTATGATTCCACGTAGTGTACTAAGAAATATATGTAAGGATATTAAAAATGGAATAAAGTTATTATCATTGAAGTTGTTTATTTAGGAGGAAAAAATAGTGTTTTAACTAGAGTATTTATTTTGAATACAAGTCTCATTTATGTCTCTAGTTTACCAAGACTAATAAACACTCAGTCCTTATAAATCTGATTCCTTTTAATCATGCCAATGTAATTGATAGCAGACACTAGCTCTGAGCTACCTTGGGTGGGGTTTCTACAGTTGGTATCATTGAATGTTTAGAAGTAACCTTGGTAACTATATTTAGGAAAAAATATGTTAGAGAACATAGCTCTAAGGTATAATTTCAAGATAATTATAGAAGATCATCCTAAAGTTTTTGTTAGATATAGATTATAAGGGTCTTTATAGAAATATAAACCTATCTGGATACTAAAATTGGATGTGGTTCTAGTACAGTTATACCTAGGAGTAACTACTCTAATAAGGTGTGTTGGTATTGACTTGGTGTAACATTGTATAAAACCATGAGTGTTAATAGACACCTGGTTTGACACTCCCTTGGGATATACTTAAGATAATTCAAATTTTCTTTACAAACCAATATGAAGGATTTTGAAAGTGAATAACCTAGGTTAAAACCAAAGTGTTTTGAATTGAAAATAATTTTTCACAATTTATAAATCATATAAATGATATTATGCATAAACTATATACCAAGGAAGGAATAATGTGGAAATAAATGTATAATGTATTTATATATTGGGGTTGTATTTAAAACCTTAGATAAAAGGCTATGTAGTGATTAACATAATTTCAATGATATATATGATATTTATTTATGGAATTATATTAATATGGATTTATAAAAGGACAAATTGTTTTCTAGGTGACAACCAATCATATCGAGAAAGGCCTTGAGTGTGGAACCCATGACCGAGGGATGATAAGGGTTTCATTCCAACCACTGACCTATGTAATGTACTGGTTAAAATTTCATTCTTTTTTGTTAAAACATTTGATGAATATTTATGATAAAGCAAAAATGATTCTTTTATGATTATAGATTAATTTTATAACCATGTTAGTTTTGGAAAATAGATATAGACAAATTGTTATTCTTTCACTCTTTTATGGCCTTTAAGATCCTTTAAAAACTTATTTTATTGAATTAGTTATCAAAATTAATTTTTGGATGAATTATAAAACTGATCAAAGAAAAACCAATGGATGAAAGTTTTATAAAAAATATATATCAAATAATTAAATTTCTTTATATCCTTAAGCAGTAATGAATTATCCAACTTTAGGAAAATAATCGAAAAAAAATGTTGTTCTATTTCCTTAATTTTTGTTCAATTGATGGTTTCTAAATCATAAATGATTAAAAACATTGACGCCCTAAACATTATATTGTTCATTCAATTGTCTTTGATTGATGACCTAAATAAATCCCTATAATTATTTACATTTTTATCCAAAGATGTATCTCTACTTTCCAATAATTTTATCTTATTTAGAGACCTAGTTATATGTAGTCCATGTTACCTTTATACTTATCATCATCACTTATCTAGAGGATGTTTTAGGAACCCTTCTCATGATATGGGATTTAAACATAGGAAATATCAAACACTATATTACCAAGATGATGTTTAAATTTTGAGGATAAAATTTAATTATGGGTAGGTGAATCTAACACCCTAAAAATCTAAAGATGGAACTTTATATTCTATATCATGTGTGACATGAAACACTAAGTATTTAATGGAATATGATATCCAAAAAATTTAAAAATATATTTACTATTTTAAATGAATTTAATATAATTTATAGATTTAAATGAACATGATACTGAGTTAGAATGTTACATATTCTAAAATTTGTTTCTTTAATGCCTTGCATTATACATAAGATTGAGTTTTAACCGAACAAAAATATATTATTAAAATATTATTATATAATATAATAAGACATAACATAGACGTTAAATTACTAGTAATAAACAATATTATATATCAAATGAAAGTATATGGATTACACAACTAAATAATTAGTAACAAATTAATTATAAATTAATATAAGGACCCATTAAATATATTAAGAATAATTTATAGAAAACATTTTTTATGCTCAAAAAGCTATTTTACCTTAATAAAATAAATTAATTTAAATTAGTGAGTAATACTAATGTAATATATATATATATATATATATTATAGTTAATAAAATGTATTTTTTATTCTTCCAATACATTCTTTTGACATAAGATATGAACAAACCTAATTTTACACATAAAAACCATTATTTTTATTAATATATTTTTAACTATTTTTAATGTAGAACAAATTTAAAATTTAATTTTCAGAAATTTTATAGATTATATATGTCATTATAAAAAAAATCTTTAAAATATAAAGAATAAAATAAGGTTATAATGATTTTTTGGTATTTTTCTATAATGTTTCTATTTTATAGGAATAGTGAAAAATTCTGAATTTTGGTACAAAACTGATTTTTCATCTGATTTATTTATATGGTAAAATTATATTTTAAACTGGTTCTAAGTTTAATTAGATAATATTTTTGTCAATTAGTATAATTTAGGTCATTTTAATTCATTTCACGTTGAAATTGTCTATAAAAACCTATAAATCTTTCGAATGATTTTACATTAAATACATGCACTGTGTCCTGTCTACATGATTAAATTTAAATTTATTTATACTACTGATGTTATTATATTTTTTTCCAAAATGGATTAAATATTTGGAATAAAAATAATTTAAAATTTATAGTAATGGAAACTTTTTTTGACCAAATATATTAGTGAAAGTATTTAAAATTAATTACAACAATTAAGGTGAAATTAAGCATAATAAAGGACTAAACATTAATCTTAAGAGCACAAATGACCTATAAACTTATACAAAATCAAATTTATGGTGTTTTTTGACCATACCCTCTACTTTATATACTTTTTATATTTATGGGAGACACTTTCAAAGTGAAAAATGTCAATGGAATTCCTCTGTCAAAATATTTTAAGAGCACCACTTCTCCTCCCCTATAAAATGGTCTCCTCTCCCCCCACTTCCTCACTCCTCTCAAGAAAAATTGGATTGGTCAATATATAAAAAAATAGATCCTAAAATCCATAACCTCATACTAGGATCCTACCCTTAGGAATAAATCAATCCAAAGAATCCCTCTGGTGAAAAACAACAGTAGTTAACTGATTAGAAGGTAACATATTTCCTTAAGAATTAATATTTTATTTACATTCTCAACTACCTAAACTATTATTATTACATGATAAAAAAACACATTAACCTCAATATTATAAGATGTTTTTATGTTAATGGTTATTCCTACACATACACACAGTTCTATATAATGGAGAATGAACATACTGTTTACGTGTACGACGAACAACTGCCTCACAAAATGATGATGGCTCATTTTTCCATTAGCATCTCTGATGGTGGAAATTATTATGGAAACTATATTTATATACATATTTATAATTTCTTTATAATTATTTATGTATTTTAAAACACATATCCTTATACTTTCCAATTTTTGTAAAAATGATAACATCGTTTTTGGAAATGTGGACTACCACCCCCTCAAAGCGATGTGATTCATTCACACGATACATGTAATGTATAAATTATTTTTATGATTAAACATATATAACATTAAAAAAACATATACTATATTAATTACATAATTACCTTTATATAAATATAATATATATCATTTTTATTCCACTTTCACATACTTTAAAAGTGATAACGTCTGTAATGGATGTGTGGACTACCACCTCCTCAACACGATGTGATTCCTTTTACATCACAATAATTCTATATATAAGTAAATATTACTAAATAAAATAGAATTTATGATATAGTGATCATTATTTAAAGATATGGAAATACTTACCTTCTATCTGCAACGATCATTGAAAAATGATTATGTTACTCATGCGTACGTACGACCTACCGTCTCCAGGATTCTAACGTCGATTCATTTTTCATAACCGTATTTAATAATTAGTTTTAAAAGTATAATTGATCTATAAATTTGATAATTATGTCATTATTATTATTCTGGAGATATTATATAAAGACCCTATTGACCACAATTGACTTACTAAAGTTGTTTTTGACACATAAACCAAATTTGGTCAAAACAACCAACATAAATATAATTATTTAAGTAGCTATATACAAACTAGTAATAAGTGAAATTAAAGTAATTATAAACATTAAAAGGTTTTCAAGAATGAAAATAATTAACATAAGTTTTTTATATAGGAAGTAAAAGGATATTTAAAGGAATAAAAGCGTATGGTAAGGGATTTCCTCTCAATTTACATTCTATTCACAATTATTTGTTGTTATACACCTATTTTATTTTACATGGTGTATATAATAACATTTTACATGATATATCTTTAATATCACTGATATAATGATATTATAACTTTCTTTTAATTTTATTCCTTCATGGGTATTATGATTTAATATGTTTCAAAGCGGTATGAGACACTATGGAATGTTTAAAGATTATTTTCTTCAAATATAGTACTAATAATATATAAATGGTATTTAAATTTGAGAAAAATAAATAATTTTCAATAAATAATTTTATTATCCTATGGTTATTTATGACTATTTCATGTATTTTTACGATTTTTCTACTCTTTGGTACTCAAAATGTTTTAATTTTTTTTAGAAAATACGACATCATTTCTCTCTTTAATCAGAGAACCTATTTTCTTTTAAAAATATATATTTTTAAAATGTTTTCAATATTTAGTAAAATTATTTTGTAAAGAAAATTTTTATACTTTTTTACTTTTACCAATATTTATGAAAGAATTTCATGTCACACTTTGGACTAGACATTTTTATAACCATTTTTACCTTGCAAAATGAATGTTTCTTTTTATATCAATTAAAATGAATGGATTTATCTTCCATAATTTATATGAAGACTCCCTTTCAATTTTAATAGGATTATTTTAAATTAATTTTATTTAAAAAATGTATTTAACAAATAAAAGGATTTTCAAATAGATTGTTCAAAATAAAAGGTTATTTCCCTAAAGAATATTTTTGTTGTTCTTCTTTTATTTCATCAACGACAACAACCATATATTTTTATTACACATGGGGTATGTTTATTTATAACATCCTTATCCTTCATCTAGATGCTTTTTGATTTATTTTTCCAAGGATAATATTCACATTCACTTCCTTGATCCCATTTATTCCCCCTGAAAAAATCAATTTCCTATGATAATTTGACATTGAATTTTCTAGAGGTATCCGTATAATTTTTTGTGGATATTATTATTCCTAAACCATATACCATTTTTCAAACAGTGTTTACTTTTAATTTTATATGAATATTTTTAGAAATATTGATAAATATGTATATTATATTCCATAAAGATATTTGATAATCCCCATTGTTAAATTGATTATTTGTGATAAGAGGAATTCATTGAACTAGTTTGACATAGGTGGTGCCTGATTATAGATAACCCATTAATGAATAAATAGTCTCACGATATGAGTGAGATGGATAACCTCTTTAGATGTGTTTTTTACCTAATAGCTAAATCATTTTGTGAAAGGTATTGATGGTGCTGGTTCCTTATACCTAGGAAACATGGCATACAATAATTAAGAACTTCCCTCATTTTGTTTCAGTTTTTATTCATCCATCATATTTTTCTTCTACATATATATGGATACATTTTGTTTTCAATTCATTGATTAAATGCCATGAGTTTTAGCCTCTTACCTTTCCCTTTTTATTTTGCCTTATCTACTTATTTTAATGACATGATTTTTCATTTAAATTTTCTTATTTATTATTATATTCATCTTTATCCTATTGATTACATAGCATGTGTGTTTAGTTATTTACCTTTTCCATGTTAATTTATTTCTCATTAATTCATTATTTCTTCCACTATATTTTTCCTAGACTGAGAATTCGAGATCACTCTTATTATTTTTCCTTCATTAGGATTCCAAGAAGTTTTATAATAAAGATATGAATGGATTTCCAAGATGGAATAGTGTTTTTATCATTGAAGTTATTTATTCAATAGAAAAAGTTATGTTGTAATTAGTGTATTAACTTTTAATAAAGTATCATTTATATATCTGGTTTACCAAGACTACTAAACTCTCAGTCCATTGGGATTTGATTCCTTGTAATCCTACCAATGTAATTGAAAGCAGCCACTTGATCTGGGATATCTAGGGGCATGTTTCTACAATCCCTTTGAATACCATGAATTTCAAAAGAGTTTTTCAAAAAATTATTGACCAAATGTTAAAGACTTATTATGTGTGAAGAGTAAATAAGCAATAAAAGAATAAAAGGATTTACAAAAAATCACACCAACTCTAAAAGAAGTCCTAAAGAATATAAAAGTTACAATAAATGATTCATATGATGCGATGTCCCATATTGAAATGAATATTACAAATAAGTATAGAATAAAAGAATTCATGCTTACCAGGACTCTTATCAAATATAAGAAATCCATCACAGAGAACTTTCTTAAAATTGGAGTTAAAAATAAAGTGTTTCATGGTTGAGAATAAATTTTCGAACTTGTTTATAAAAATAAAGAGAAAAAATGTTTCACCTTATTCCCATATTATTTGTGTTGTAATTTTATCTTTCATTGTTGGTAATTGAAAGTGATTATAGTTCTCAAATTGGGAACTAACAAAGTTAAGTAAGATAAAATAAATATTATGTATATGATGAATTCACTACCGTGGTATGATTTATCAATTGGTATTCTAAATAACATTTGAAAAAAAGATATACCTTTATTAAAATTATTAAGAGTGCCTCTTTTAGGGGATACAAGTGAATAAAAGGATTGAGAAGCTTCCAAAACCAGTTAAATCATATAAATCTTGAAGTTGATTCAAAATAGTCATTGCAAGGCTTGTCATGATATTCTCTCATCCTTGGATTATCAATAGTAAATTCCTACATTAAGGGGGTTATATTCTTTCTATCAATGAAATAAAAGATGAAGAAAATTGAGTATATCATAAAAATAATTTCTAAAACTATATATATATTTTTTGAATGTTTTTGACCTTAGTGTTTTGATGAGTGTATGATCTTAGGTTATAATTACAATTAAAAGAATTATATATTGGAATAATTTTATTTATACCTGATTACATATTAACAACCACATATTAATTCTTGGTAATGATTTAGTATCATATTCTTAGAATAATAGAAAAACTTTATACCTAAATAATACTATTTTGTTTTATACACTGAGCATGGATTAAGGAGACTTAGAGTTGAATAATTGATGTCAAATTTCATAAGAATGAAGTGAGACCATCTAATTACAGACACATTTTTATTTATTATTAATTAGGTATATAGACGAAAATTACATAATTAAATGAGAAAAAAGGGTGGAGAGGAAATTATTATAAATGGAATGAAGAATTTGTTGATATATCGATATAACATTAACTAGCCTTGGAATTAACAATAAATACAAAGGGGGAGAGTATTGAACATACTATGTTTCTATGTTTTATTTATACACACAAAGTGAGAGTGTTCTAATGCCAATATGTTTATTAATAATGTGGATAATAAAGTTCTTTTATGTGTTTTAATGATTCCCAGAATGTTGAGAATAAGTTGGACTGTGAAGATCATGTCACCAAAAGCCTTGTAGATTATTTCACATGATAATAAAATGGTTGGCATGGTTGATCCACAAAAAATAATTATTTAAAATGGACAGTACTTGATTAGAATGTGTAAAATAAAATACATGGATAAAGAACCTTATTGAAAACTTGAGGTTGATTTGAAATTATTTTGGAGTGGTTTGAAGTGCTGCAAGATATTTTAGTTGAAGTTCCATCCATTATATGATGCTACCATCTTATTTTATAGAAAATTAATATCTTTGTATGTGTCAATTATTATTCTACAAATTAGTTAACTACGAAGTTTCATATGAGTCATCATAATGGTTGGTTTGAAATTTGATAAACTATGGAGGAAATTGTATGAGTTTGTTCAGATCACAAGATGTCTTCATATGAGTTTTTTGGCTAAGACACAACAATCATGGCCAACCCAAAGCCATCTCAACCACTTAATCTGCAAAGGAATCAAGAAGTCACCCAACCAAGATTAAATATGGGATCTGAATAATAGAGTTATAGGGGTGGTTAAACCACTATATGGGATATTACAAGAGAAAGAAGTTAGGAAGCTACAGTGTGGGGTATGACAATGGACTCACTAGTTTGAAAAGGTTTGTAATGGATTTAAAAAGTTTTTTATAAGTGTATAGGGTAATTAGGAAGTGACCCTTCAATTTTATAACCAATATGGGATGGATAAATGTGTATCAAATTTTATCCATTTAAAATGAAATTGACATGCATTGATTAAAATTGTATGATGGATCCTGTATCATATTTAACCTCATCACTTATAATTTTAGAATGAAATCACACTACACTATGGAGCTCATACAATTTTGTTAATAGAAAAGATATTCACCACATGATATTTAGATGATATCACACATTATCCAAGATATTTATTCAATCCAGATAATTTTCTAGATGCTACAATTATAAGATACCAATGTGATCAAATCTAATTAACTTCAATGAATAGAATTAATGGATGCATGTAAATAATCATACATAAATGGGATGATGCTACAAAAATATTTCAAAGATAAAAGTACCATGATGATAATTATGGTAAATCTTATTTCAAACATAAATGATAAAAATGATAGTGAGAAAGAAAAATGATAAAGGATGAGTTTATATGGATGAATTTACATCCCCATAAGTATGAATTAAAGTACATTAGGATCAATTATTTCCATAATTATGATCACCATAAGGATCATTCCATCCTTACACCTAAGAATCATACCATAAATATGAATTTGAATATTCATAAGGATGACTTGGAAGATTCATAATGATGAATATCAAAACTACTGTGATGAAAAATATTACACTTTGTACATGTCTATGTACAAGTCACTAGATGGGTACTGTATATCTTTCACTGAAAGTTGTATATGAATCATTAGTTGAAGTGTATGAGTCACTCAATCACATGAAAAATTTTATCAATTCTTTGTTAGGTGTTCAATATTTAAATACCATGGTTCCTTGTTTTGTGCCATGATTCTAGATACTAGAGAATAATGAATATTTTTTAACCTCTGAGATATTAACACCACTAAAATATGCATAATTTTCATGAATACATGGAATATACATATGTATATTTTATGAGATATTATGAATAAAAAAATCATAGATTTAATGTATCGGATTTTCAATGTATTATATTTAAATATTATATGGATTATTTTTGATACCAAGTGCTGAGACGACGTGCGATAAAAAGGCATGATGTTCTCAGAATAAAATTTTAAAATATATTAAATATATTAAATTGAATGTGTGTGAAGTCTTCCTAAAAAATTGTAATAAGAACTAAAAAAGTGACCGCATCAGAAATCCAAGGGCATCATTGAGTTTAAAATGGTGGTTTTATCCTAGTCATGACTTAATATTAGTCGACATGGGTCATTTGTGAAAAATATTTCACATGAGATAAAACCAATAAAATTATTTAATAAAACTATTTTTAGGCGTTTTATTAAAATATAAACTATTCTATAATTAAATATATGATTATGAAGAAATCAAATGGTTAGAAACATGAAACTAGAGACATCAGAGGACCTCTAGAGAAAAATTTGGGGTAATCCTCTAAGGAAAACAATGACAGATTTTTGTTTGACGATCAATACAACCTCATATTCGATGGATATTGCCATTGAATGTGGTGACACATTATTCTTCATCATTGATCAAACCAAATCTAAGAAGGATGTTTGTTTTATGTGGATTTCTTCCCCATTCTTAATTTCCATGATGAATTCAAATCAATCGATGTACAAATTGATTTGCGAATCGATTAACTTACGGGATGAGATTATATTTGCTTGGTTTATTTGGGAGATTTATAATGATTTTTTATTCATATTTTTTTTCATTCTAATTTAAATGAACAAATATCAACACAAAAATCATTCGATGTTTATTCCTATCTTTTATTCTTATAATTTTCCCCCCGGTTCCACAATTCACCACAAGTATTCCTCATTTGGCCCAGTAATCGACTATTCTTGATCAATCGATCATTAAACACCCATTTTTTGGAGCAAAAATATGATATCATATATATATGATTAATAAGACGCAAATCAGTTTTGAAGATAGAGAAATAGAGAATTAGATGATAAAAGATTCTTGATTTCACATTCTTCGATGTTTTTCAGCGCACAATGGAGAATAATGATTTGATCCATTTTGAGAGAAAATATAACAATGAGATGCATTTTTTGTGGTTTTTTAGGTATGTTCGACCCTGGATCTTAGATTTTGTAATGAATAAATCACTAGATATAATTCTATGCATTATATGGTTCATGTGGATGAAGAACAAGCAATTATGGAAAATCATGATCCACAGGGTGTACAACCTAGGATCGCACACCATGTGGGGCCCCTAGATGAGACATTAGGGTCTGAAAAAACTTTTGGATCACACAGTTTGTGACTCTTTTCACACGGCTATAATCCTCTCTGGATGACTCGGTGTGTACCCTAGAGAGTACACAAACATGAGTTTGAGTACACGGCATGGACACACTGTGTACTTCCACACAGACATGGTTTGGCATACCTAGACCATTACATGGACACATATTCGGTACACAAACACCACAAGGAAACCTGAATATGATACTCTGTGTCTCTACACATAGTGTATATCCTTATACATGCCTTGTGTATGGAGACTACATGCTGTGTGAGGCTCTTCCACATGGACAAGAGTTGGGATAACTCGACACTCCCTATACCCCTTTGGACATTCCATGTAATCCCTTCAAGAGTGCTTGAGGTTCTTCATCTTCTTAGTTTGAAATAGTATAGTTTTATTGTGTTCTCTTGGTCCTTTTCCTCAAGGGTACAATGTAACATTAAATCCACACCATTGGATTGTGATCCCCTCTAGAGGCCGAGTCTCAAATAGTGTTGTGGTGTCCCTCCACGAGACAGGAGTGTGATCCACTATCATCCATTGTTCCTTAGTTAGAGTTTGTGGAATTGACATGACCTTTCTGAGTAGGGAATTGATCCTCCATCTAGCGGGTTGTATCGGTAGGGTTGGTCGAATTGTTGACGTGTGATCCCCTATATAACAGATTGATCTAGATTAGGTTCATTGTATCCCCTAGAGGTTTAGGGCGTGACCCCATATCTATGTATCCAAGTCTTATTAGACTAGTTAATTCCCTTTGGGTGGGGCCCAATGATCTTTACCTATTTGTTGAGTGTCTCCGATGATAGCATGTCTCATGGATTAAGTTCTCTCGAAATAAGGATTTCATCGAGAAAAATCACATGGCTGATAGTTTATTATGACCGCCTAATGGCATGGTGTCTTTCCTAAGTGTATTTGGGTTTTGTTTTAGTTAAAAATAGATTGTTATATCTTTTATTGAGTTTACAATACTTGGTTCTATGTGTTTTTTATTTTTGTGGTGAGTATTTTTTATACTCACCCCTACACGGGATTTTCCTACACATGTCATGTCTTGTGCAAATGAAAAACCTTTTGACGGTGTCCTAGGAGGACAAGGAGTGGGTAGAGCTTAGTTGGATCTTGAGAGGCTGATCTGTTTACTAGGAGCATTCTTTTGAATTATTCCTCACCCTTGGAAAAAATTGGACTCTATATATTTTTGGACTAGGCTTGTTTTCCCCCCTTTTCTATTTTCAGCACTTTACCATTGTACTTTGTTATGGGATGTTAAATGTATGCATGAATTATTTCAGTCTTTTTATAAGTCAACATTGTGTGGGATTTGAGATGTGTGCAAGTGTACATGTAATTTCGGATAATGCCTCCCATTTTTGTGATATGCCTACTCAGTGATAGTCCCCAACCTCTATCCTATTAGAGGAAGGTTTTGGGTAGTCGCATAATTGGTCCCTCTAGGATGGTCGTGATATAGTGGCATTAGAGTGATCAGTTCTAATTTAGTACTGGGAGTCGATGATATTGGTTTTGGGAAACAACATTAAGTGTTTTGAGATTGAATTTTTGTCTAGAGACTCTAGTGTTGGTGTGGTGGTCGATGTATGCATACACAAGGACTTCGATCACTAGGTTTTCGACTTGGTACATGAGAATACTGGGTGTAGGGAAAAAATGGAACATGCATCATATAGGAATGAGTTGTGTTTTACTTGTACTTATTGAGTCATATCCCAAGATATAATCTTTAAACAGAATACATATGGTTTTATTTCAGGTTTCCTCCACATAGAAAACCATCCACGTTTCCATCGTGCGATAACGGGGATGATCTGCCTAGTGAAGAAGCATTGGTACAAGAGATTGTACCCAAGATAGGACCTCAAAGTGGTTTATCAGTTATAACACTTCCTGTTGAGAAACAGCTTACACCAACACTACTAGATGAGGGTGCAGATAAGTTGAGTTAATTTTACTTGTTTTAGAGGCATCGACCTACGTGGTTTAGTGGTGAGCTAGACCCCAAGTGGCTGAGGAATGGCTAAAGGTAGTCACTCAAATTTTTATCTTGGTGCGTATACATAACGATAAGATTCTAGTACTTGTAGATAGTTTTCTTCAGTTATTTGTGGGGCGAGGTTAGAGCTCGGTGACTCTGTCACATGATAAGACAACTCTCTCCTAGATAGAATTCGAGCGTCTCTTCAAGGAGGAGTTCTATCTAGGCATGTTGATATTAGTATGCATGTATGAGATTCTTCATCTGTAGAAGGGTAGTATGATCGTGGAGGATTATTTAGAGAGATTTAATGATCTCTTGAATTAGTCCTTGTATAGGTTTAAAGACCAATTATTTAGGTATCAAACATTTTAGCATGGCCTCTACTGATACATCAGTGCATTATTTGTAACTTGTAGTGTTTTCAACTATGATGGAGTTCTTGAGATATACTTTTTGGTTGAATGTTTTCAGGCGTGGAATACACTAGTAGTTGGAGCCAGTAATGGGAACCCAGTAGCTAATACATTGATAACAGGTAGATGATGACAATCACATTGATCGAAGAAGGTTATACACTTGAGGAGGTGATCCTAGGACTCAAGGTTTGTGGTGCATGGCTCTCGGGGAGGTTCAAATCAGCCAAGGGAAAATTGGTGTTTCCCTTGAGATGGTCAGGGAAATGTGGTTTGAGATTTTATGACCCATCATATATCTAATTAGGAGATGGTCGAGGGATCACTGAGATAACAAGTGAGGCATGAGAAGGGTGGTCTGCGTGGCAGAAGATGTGGTAGAGGAGTTGGAAGGGAAACATGAGGTGGTCTGAGGATTGACCTATTACCATAAACACCCCCAGGTGGTCCATGCTAGGCTTAGGGAGATAGTGGGTAGGGATTAGGTTAGCTACAAGATATAAAAGCCTATGAACTTGAGTCTCTTGGGTTGATACATGGTATGATCTATATCTTTTCTATTTTTGATACAGTATTGATAGACACAGGTGCTAACCATTCCTTCTTTTAAAATTATCTCATTCAGGATCTAGAGATTCTAGATGAGAATTTGACTCAACCCTTACTATTGGAAATTCCAATGGGTGATGAATCAGAAATTTCACACCTCTGATCATAGTGTGAAATGAAGTTTGGAGGAAAGGGTTTTGGATTAGATCGATTTATTACAGTAATGAGGCCTTAAAATTTCATCTTAGGTATAGAATGAATATCTATATTTTGTGCCCAGATTGAAATTTTCATGCAAAGGGTGCAGTGTATCCACAGGGATGGGACCAATTTTTTCCTTTTCTGGTGAAAACGAAACCCATGAATCATAGGATGGAATCATGTAACTAATCAGTTATCTAGGTTAACCCTTGGTACAATAGATATTGATATTTCCTAGCTTCCTACAATGGTTGTGGAGTATGATGACATCTTTCCTAAGGATGTACCAGGTGTAAAACCCCTCTAAGAGGTATATTTCTACATCGACTGACATCCCGAGATGACACTGATATTTGTACTAGAATATAGGATGGCTCCCATAGAGCATCAAGAGTTGATTATTAATTTAGTGGATTTTTAGGAGAAGGGATTCATGAGACCAATCATTTCTCCCAGGACAGCCCCATTTTTGTCTTCCAAGAAAGCAGAAAAGAGCTTGAGGTAGTGTGTGGACTACCTATGTTTGAACCTAGTGACCGTGAAGAACAATTATTCACTACTATGAATCGATGAACTCCTTGATCAGTTTAAAGGTGCATGATGGTTCTCAAAGATTGAACTCATATCAGGCTATCACCAACTACAAGTACAAGAAATAGACATACTGAAGACGACCTTCAGATATAATTATAGTAACTATGAGTACTTGGTGATTCCTTTTGATGTAAAAAACACCCAAAAATATTTAATGGGACTCATGAACTAGATCTTTCATCCTTTCTTCGATTTTTATGGTAGTTTTCATAGATAAAATCCTAGTTTATTCATCTTCTAAGTAGGATCATGTGAGTCACTTGAGGATGGTCCTAGACAAACTCTAAGAGCACCAGATTTTTGAGAATCTCTCAAAGTGTCAGTTTTGGATTTGAGAGGTCCATTTTATGGGACACATCTTCTGAGAGGCTGGATTTGTACTGGATCCCATGAAGGGATGGTGAAGAGGTTGACGAATGCTCCAATCTTTTGGTTACCAAAGGAGGGTGTCAAGTTTGTAGTGTTTTGTGATGCATCAAGGACCAATCTTAGTTTTGTTTTAATGCAGTGGAAAGAAGTTATTTCCAATGTTTCACTCTAGTTGATACCACCTAAGAAGAACTACATAACCCATAACCTTGTGTTAATAGCAGTAGTTTTAAGATTAAATATGTTGCAACACTACCTTATGAGAGAGTGGGTTATCATGTACTCTGACCACAAGATTCTCAAATATATCTTGTTGCAGAAGGATATTAAATTTAGATAGAGGCTATGGATAGAGTTCCTCTAGGACTATGACTTGGAGATTTTCTATACTCACAGGATGTGGAATATGGATACAGATATTCTCAGAAAGAGATCTTGTTCGTAGTTTCTAAATGAGGCATCTAGGTAGTTAAACTCATTATAGATATCCTTTATGGATGGAGATAGATAAGGATTCATCTAGTTTTTGGTTTTCACCACTCAACTCTTACAGTGAGTTTGGGAGGCACATATTGGGGATACCAACCATGAGGCCCTATGTGTTCAGATATCTATAGGGAATTCTCTTGATGGATTTTCAAAATGTGGGGTGCATGTCAATAATTTCAAAGGATGCACGATGGTACCAATGACATTGCGGTGGGAGGGTTTTAGAGAGTTCAATAAATCTCCTTTATCAAGACTTCCAAG
Organism: Viscum album; assembly: GCA_963277665.1. Classification (NCBI taxonomy): domain Eukaryota; kingdom Viridiplantae; phylum Streptophyta; class Magnoliopsida; order Santalales; family Viscaceae; genus Viscum; species Viscum album. The sequence goes on along the minus strand of OY728151.1, from coordinate 1,688,849,118 downwards.
TGTGGAAAATAAGTACTAGGTCCTCCTATGTCAGTTTTGGTGGCTGTGGATGAAGAAATGAGTTTCATAGTTTGTCTCTCGAGGCCTTACTTGTTAGAAAGTGAAGGCTGAGCACCAAGTTCTAGTAGGTTTAGCTAAAACCCTTGAGGTGCTAGAGTGGAAGTTCGATGTGATAGCTATGGACTTGGTGATGGACTTACCACATATGTCTAGGGGGAATGATTCCTTATGGGTGATCATAGACCCACTCAATAAGTCACCCCACTTCCTTACTATTCGAGTGTAGTGTTTAGTAGAGTGTTTGGGTTACCTCTACATGCATGATATAGTTCAACTCTATGGAGTTACATAAATTATTTTTTATGATCATGATGATCAATTTACATCATGGTTATGGAAGGAATTATTGGACATGTTTGGGACCAAATTATGCTTGAGCACACCACTTCACCCATAAACTAATAGCCAGAAAGAGTAGACCATTCGTGTTTTGGAGGACATGCTACGAGATTTCATGTTTGACTTTGGCCATTGATGGGAGGATTTCCTACACCTGGTGGAGTTTTTATACAATAATAGCTACTATTCAACCATTGGTATGGCACCATTCGAGGAATTATATGGGTGATCATTAAGGTCACCACTTTGTTGGAATGACCCAGGAGAGTCAGTAATCAAGGACCCAAATATAGTGGGATCTATAATAAAGAAGGTGTAGATAATCTAGGAGAATATGAAGACTACATAGATCCATCAGATGTCTTTTGCTGACAGGTGATAGAGGTATTTGGTGTTTTAGGAAGAGGAAATAAATTCCCGATGGTCTCACCTTGAAATATATTGAAAATATTTGAATTGGGAGGAAAGCTATATTGGAGGAAAATTAACCCTTTTTAGATAATGCATAGATTGGGAAAGGAGGTGTACCACTTAGCTCTACCTCCACAGTTAAACTAGGTATATGATTCCTTCCACGTGTCGCAGCTGAGGAGGTATGTGAATGACCCATCAAACGTTATCGACTAGGGTGAGATGAAAATTGAGGATGTAGAGACCTTTGCTGATTACCTAGTAGAGAACGAGAATTGGTAGGAGAGGATCCTTTGGGGGTGATCTATTCCCTTGGTGCATGTTTGATGGAGCATGATAATATACAGGAGAAAACATGGGATCTAGAGGCCTAGATTCATGCTCAATACCCACATATTTTTTATCATATTTTTTTTCCGGTTTCTGGGGAGGTAAAAAACCATGGTAGGGAGAATGTAACATCTCATATTTTCCATGTATTACTTTTAAATATCATATGGATTTTTTTCGAGACTAGGAACTAAGATGGTATGAGATTTTGAGGCAAAATTTTGTTGGAATAAATTTTTGAAATATATTAAATATATTAAATAGTACACATGCATAGTTTTAATAAAAAATGGAATAACTTATAAATAGGTTCCCAAATCAAAAATAAAAGAGCACCATTGAGTTTAGAATGGTGGTTTTACCCTAGGTGGAAAATAACATTTGTTGAAGTGGGTCATTTTTGAAAAATTTATCATAGTCATTAATATGAATAAAATAATTTAACAAAGTTATTTTTATGAATTTCATTGGAACAATTTTTTTTAATTTAAATAGATGATTATTCATAAATCTTAGGGTTAGCTGCATGGAAATGGAGATTCCAAAGGATCTATAGAGAGAACTTTTAGAGAATCCTCTCAAGAAAATGATGATGCCTCATGGTTCGCCGATCTAAGTAGCCTCAGATTCAATAGATCTTTCCAAACAATGTGATTACGGATTATTATTCATCAGTGGTAAAACAAATTCAAGGTATGCTGCTTGTTTTATTTGGATTTCTTCCATGTTTTTAATTTCTGTGATTAATACAAATCAATCGATGAATGTATTGATTTGAGGATCGATCACCTTACATGATGGGATTATATTTGTGGGGTTTATTTGGAGTATTTCTAACCATTTTTTAGTTTCTATTAATTTTTATTTCTAACATAAATGAACCAATATCAACACGAACATCAATCAGGGTTTGTTCCTCTCATTTATTCTTATACTTTTCTCCATGCTTCCATGATTCACCACAGACGTTCTTTATTTGTCCTGGGTTCAAATATTCCCAATCAATCGACCGTTTCACACATGTTTCCTAGAGAAATGATCCGATATCATAGATCTGGGATTAGTATGGAATGATTGAGGTTCAATGAAGTAGATGGAGTGAATCATACTTTAGATGATTCATGATTTCTTTTTCTTCATTGTTCTTCAGTGCACAATAATAAATGAAGATTTGATCCATTTTCCAAGAAGATATGATGGCATGATGTGTTGTTCGATGACCGTGTGGCATGGTTGAACTTGGATCTTCGAATTCATGGTTTTTCAATCTCTGAATCAAAGTCATAGCATCAACTAGGATTCACAGAGGAAGACAAAGTGATTATGGAAAATTGTGATCCACACAACATGTAATCTGGGATTAGGTGGTGTCTGGGGCCCACTGGCTATGAAACTAGGGTTAGGCCAACGATAAGTATCATAAATCATGTGGTCCCTATCACACACCAAGTGAACCTCCCCGGATGACTCGTCGTGTACATCAGAGAGTAAATGGATATGGGTTGGAGTACAAGGGAACGAACACCCCATGTACTCCCACACAAACATAGATTGGTGTACACTAAATGGTAGATAAGCATAACTTCGGTACATGGACATGGATAGGTGACATGGATAGGATAAAAAATATCGCTACACTCCATGTATATCCTTCTACATGACATATATATGGATACTACATGCCATGTGAGGCTCGTCCACACAAGAAGGACTTGGGAAAGCTGTACATGTCATATACCCCTAGAGACATGCTGTGTATTCCCTTCAAGTGTTCTTGAGGATCTTCATTTTATTATTTTGGACCGATATAGGTTGAGTTAATTCCCTTTTTTCTTTTCCTTGAGGGTACAGTTCTATATTACATCTACATTACTAGATTGTTATCCCCTCCAGTAGTTGAGTCTCAAATAGAGTTTCCGTATCCCTCTATGAGACTATAGTGCGATCATCTACCATCATTTGTTCTGTATTTAGAGTTTGTGGAATCAATATGAACTTCTTGATATATATTCACACCTCATCCTTAAGCCATTAACTAGGCTTCATCATGTTTTTCCTTAATACCCATTTCGTTTCATATATCATTCATAGTCTCTTCATCACCAGCAATATAACCATTACTCATACCACATTTCTGATTCTCTACACCATCATTAACCCTATGAAATATATTTCCATAATGTATATACTTTACATATTTAAATAATTTTCCATTGATAATTCCGTAGGGAGGCCAATATCCCTACCCATTTCATTAACTGAACTTTTCATTTTCCTTGGGTAATTGCTTACTCTATACCCTTAATCTCTGCACAAAAAAACAACAACTTATCATTACTTTAAGACTTTAATTTTAGTGATTATTCCCACATTATGTACATATAGGAAATTTAATATTCTTTACACCATGATCTACACTACCCAAACTCTCACTGAACACTATCCATGAATTCTTTAGTGAATCTGAGAGTTGGTTAAGTTGTACATTGTTAATCATGTTCCGTTATAAATAATTAGGCATAATAACAATATCCATCACTCCAATCATCATCCATTATGGATACTAATTAGAATTTTTTTGATTAAATTCAATGTTAACCCAGTTCCTTTTAGTTCCCACCATTGACAAAAACTGAAAAGTATAGTGTGTGAAACACTATTCATAGTAGGAAAATAAATAATCTTGAAAAATCACTTTTATTATTCCTAAATCATGGAACCTTATTTTAAATCTATAACACCTTATGATTAACCTAACTAATTAATGATCATCATCATTTTAAAAACTTCATTGTGGTCCATAATGAGTTTTTTTGATTCTAAGGCATATCTCCCGGGAGTGTCAAACCAGTTGTGCAGTAATGCCCATTATTGTGTACCATGTGATGGTAAAGTCCATATTAATGTACCATTTTTAGAGTTATTACCCCCAGGTACATTTTTTCTAGATCGACATAAACTTTTAGTATCTAGACAGAGGCAAATTTTCTTGGATATCACTTTCTCTACCCATTACCAAAAATCCAAGACATTTTCCAATACATTGATTCATCCTTATATTTATCCATAGAGACATCTATAGAAATATACATAGAAATATAAATTTTTATCTTGATCATGTTATATCATCCTGGTTTCTAAATGGTAAATAAAAATTTCATCTAATACCAATAATAGTGACCCAAGACTACCATATATAGATATTACATATTTTTAGATGAATATTCAATACATTACAAAAAAACATGCCTGGGGACTATAATAGTTTAGTGCATTTGGATATTAGGAACAATATATTATAATTTAGTGAGAGATATTCATTGTCACGTGTAAAGATATTCCCATTAAGTACTCTTCATAGAAATATCATACTTAAAAACCTTTTTTCATAAACTAAGGAAAAGAAACATATGAATGTGTGAACTCTTCTGGTAAGTAAGGGTAAATGAGGGAGATACGTATGCATAACATGAATATAAGGGTATAAGAAAATGAGAATAAAAATTTAAAACCATACCCTTCATATTAAATATCATAATCTTGAGTCATGTAATAAAGATATGAAGTTCATAGGATATGAATCATAAGTAAATCCAAGAACATAATCCATGAGAGAATAATATTGACATATGAAATAAAACTGTGGCATACATATAAGCATAGAAAATAATTTCCATATTAGTAAAGGATCACTTTAAAAAAATCATAATGGAATGTGTTCACTCAACAAACAATTATTGTAGTCATGGTTCACTCCCAAGACCATTATAGTGAACAAAGTCCCTCACCAAACTGGGTTCACTCCCCATTATATTCTGGTATATCTCATGAGATATAAATATTTACCCAATTAATTGGATGGATATACCCATAAACTAATGAAAATAATATATATTAATTCTATAAGATAATAAAAAATTCATTATATCATAACCCATGAAATTAAATGGGTTTGATAAAAATTTCATCGTATCATAACTTGTGGAAAAGAGGAAGGGTTTTAATCACTTCACCATAGCATAAACTATGAAAAAAGAAGTGGTTTTCATAATTTTTTTTTCACGATATACCTCATGAAAGATAAATGGGTTTCATAAAAATATTTTCATTATAAACAATTCAAAGTAAGAATAAGAATTATATACCTGGCTCAGATCCCCAATAAATCATATGTTACATAAATTTTTTTCATTTTATATGGAGAATGAATTTTAAGGATAAATATATTTCAATTTTTATTGAGGATGATTAATTTTAAACATTAAAATCAATTTTTAAATAATAAAACTATTTCAGAATAATTTTCTTAGAAAATAACCTTGAAAAGTTAAAAGGGATGATTTATAAATCATTTAAAACATTTCTTGAGGAAAATTAAATTTTCACATAGAAAAATAATTTTTAGAACATATTTTTTTTAAAAAAACTATTATTTGAAAGTAAAAATGAAAAATTATAATTAAATATTCAATGAAAATAATGGTCATTAAGGAGGGAAATTTCATTTATGTCATACATGTAAAAGCAAATATTCCTTTCATATTTTTAGTAAAAGCCAAAGAGGCATTGTTTGGAAATGACAAGAAGATTACATTAATTTTTTTATTTCAAAAATTTAAATCATGGGTAAAAATTTCCTTAATAAATTATTTTAAACATGTAAAAAAAATATTTTTGAATTTTTTTATAGAAAGTATGGTTTTTGAAGAAAACTGAATTTTTATCGAAGAGAGAACTAAAGTGAGATTTTATTAAAAAAATTATCAAATATTTTATTTAACAAGAGTGAATAAATGGTACCAATACATGGAAATATAAATAATAACCATAGGATAATAAAATTCATGATTTTATTGAGAGATGGTTCATAAAATTTTATCATCAGAAACATAATCATAAACAATCTTGTGAAATGATGAGATGGTGACATAAGATCTTAACCCCTTTGGCATCTCTGAATTGTATTCCCCATGAAGTAATAACCTAAAATGAAACTTAAAATGTAATGAGGATAAATAAATTCATGGTATTAAATATAAAAGGGTATGTATATAAATATCGTAAAATAATATAGGTGAATAACATAACATATGTCTCAAAGAATGACAATTGAGACAAAGGTCCCTTACTCATTTAGTAAGATTTTGAATCATAATCCCAAAAATAATGATACATTAAACATAATGAAAATGATGATATTAATGATATAACATAGAAAAGGTGTCATATATACCAAAAAAGAAAAAGAAATGAGTGATTAATTTTCATATTACTCCAAGAAATAAAAGAGAGACATGAAATTCATTAATGCAAGTATTGAATTCCTTCACACTAATTCGAACCTCTTGTATAATAAATATAAGTTTATTGTAAATATATTATAGAACCATAAAAAAAAATATATATATATAATACCATATATGATTTAATAATGATATTTTATTTCACTTTTATTAACAATTATTTGTTAAAATCACATTTTAGGTAATAACTGCTTTGTTTTTCATGTATATTTTGATCTGTTATTTTTAGCCCTCGTACCTTGATCATGGTTCCATAATCTATAAGATAATTGTCATGATATTATTATAATATTTATAAGTACATTATAATTTTTATACAAATAATGAAATATGATTTTGATAAATGAAGACTGTTATTTCCTTAAATATACTTATACATATCATCCCTCTGATGTGGAGATGAAAATAGATTCACATCGCTTCATGAAGGTGGTTGTCCACACATACACGAACTACATTATCATCTTTCACTGAGTTAAATGGTAATAAATAAAAAGTTATATTATATTTTCATAATTATAAATAAGTAATGAATATAATAATTATGTCATGTATCTCACATATATTTATCCTTATTATCTTACTTGTAAAGCATTAGTTAAAAGGAATCATATTGCTTCGTGAGGTGGTAGTCTGCCTTACACATGAGCAACATTATAGTAACCTATAAAGAATGAAAAGTAAAAGGTATATATACTATAATTACTCAAGAGGTATATTTATATTATAAATATCAAATATATACTTTATATCCATCATTATATCCAACCGTGACAGGTGGTAATTAAAAAATTAATGACATCGGTTCGTGAGGAGGCAGTCCTCCGTATACATGAACGATTATTTCGTAACCAATTTGATAGAAGTGGAGATGGTGGTAGTCATGAACATAACATAAAAAAATCTCAATATATAGAAGATATTGAGTTTATTATATAATCATGGTTTAATATTAATTTAAGAAGGTGGAGGAAGAAATAAAATAAAATCTCTCATTGAAAAACATTACCTCTTCTTCGAGTTACCTCCTTAGGTTTGTAGGAAAAGTATTCCAAGGATGGATTTATTCATAAAAAATAGTTTATAGTATGAGATTAGGGGAGTTTTAATTTTTTTTCTAGGTATTATCTGAACCAAAATGGTTTGATGTTGTGAATAATAGATTTGCGGGGAGGGGGGGGGGTCCTTTTATAAGTGAGGTGAGTGACACACTTTTAATTTTTGAAAAGAAAAAGGTGAAACCACGTTTTTCACATGGAAAAGTGTCTAAAATGAACTATAAAATAGAAATAGAAATTATAAGGACGAAAAATTTACTTAAAATATATTTTAGACAAATTTTAGGTCATTTTAACCATTATCTTTTCAGTTCAACCCCTGGTAAAGCCATTTTTATCTTAACCACATAAATTAATTATTAATGTTTTAACTATTTGTTATGATAAAAAATTAATTTGAAATTATTAGATAATATATATTACTCTGATTAAAAATATGGAATCCATATTTTTTGAATTAAATTCACCGATGTAGAAAAATATTTAAAATAAATCATGTATATTCGATGAGAAAGCGAGGTTTCAAAGAGAAAAAGTTAAAAGGTTTAAAATGTTTTTATAGAAAAATTATATTTGAAATTGATTTAAATTAACTAAATGGGATTAATAAATATATAATTGAACAAAATTTAAAATATAATAAATTTAAAATATAATATATATTTGTATATAATTTAAGTAAAATTATATTTTCATATAAAATTCTATTTTTACTATTCATCAAAAATTGTATTTTATAGAAAATTCTCAAGATTTCACCATAAGTTATTTTTGATATTATGATTTCAAAAATTCATTTTATTTTTTGATTTAAATTTCCTAAATTTGGAAAAAATTATTTTTAAAAATAAGTGTGCAAAAAAGCGACAAAACCAGTCTTTTTTTGAAAAAATACAGTTTTAAGAGTAAAATTGGATTTATTATTGTATATTATCTAGAAATATCATAAGATGAATGTAAAATAGTTGATTATATATATAATATATATATTTCATTAAAAAATATTCACCAAAAGTGTATTTCTTAATTTATTAAGGTAAAATATGTTTTTTATATAAAAATTGTTTTCCAGAAAATGATTTACTTTATTTTTGAAATAGTTTTTATTTTAATTTTTAGTTAATTGGTCACTGAATAATTCATTTTAACTACCTATGTAAACTATATATTTTTATAATTAAGTTATTCCTATTTATGTTCTCCTTTCAAATGGCAAGGTGATAACTATCATATTACATAATAATATTTTAATAATATTTTATGTCTTGTTTAAACTATGTATTGCATGTAACACTCTCTTAACTTAGTGTTATGTGTAATACAAGCTAGACTCTAATTTGTGTGTCACTCAAGATAAACTCAATGTTTCTCGTAAAAAAAGATTAACTTGATTTTGTGTGTAATACAAAATTTCAAAATGATTAAATTTATTTGAAAAAAACATTTCAAAAATTATTTGGGTGTTACATTTTACCCCTAAAATTAACTTCACCCTCAAAATTCATATCGTTCATAAAAGGTTTAAAAAGAAACCCACATAATAAAAAATTGATAATAAAATTTCTTATTGAAAAAGTTAAAGGGGTGTGTGGAAATCATCTAGAATAACACATATTAGGTTTCTAAATAAGAAAACATAGGCGAGTAGTGAAAACATGGACATAGAAGTGTAAAATAACACCCAAATATTTACGTAGAGTGAAAGAGAACATGGTACATAGATTGTTAATGAGAAAAAAAATCCATAATACAAAGATGTGTGAAAAGGTCATATGATATCATAAAAAATGATAACATGATAAAATTTTATTTCAATATCCTTTTACTAATGTTGTGGAATTACTTTTCAGTTTTTACTAGGATAATATGAAAATTTACTTAATTTATATTGTTTTATTTAATTTTCACAGTTTCATCCTTTGGATATTCCTTTATCAATTTATAATTCATCTCTTACTCTTAGAGATGATTTTTTTATGTCTGAATCACTAAATAAGATCCATAAATGAATGATAAGTCATTCCTTCTATCTATAGTTAAAAAAATTCTAACCCTAGTATTCCAACATAGAAATTTTTTCATATGGTGAAGTAATATTTAATTTCCAAAACCTCATACAACGTTCAACTTAAACTATTCCATAAATGGTTAACCTTATAACCCTGAAAAAATTAAAAATTTATATATAAGGGAACACAATTTCTCAAAATAAAATTAACACTAATCCAAAAAATATCATTAAGTATCTCTTGATTTTAATATACTAAATATGTAAATACCTTAGTCACATACTTTCTTGAATCATGTAAATAACTAGAATTACCCTAAACCTTTATAAAAACTTACATTATTCCTCATTTCTTACATAAAAAATAGATTATTAGTTATATTTATAAAATCCATAAATGATATAAACTCAATAAATGATAGTATAATCCACGTTTTGAAAAAATCATTAAACAGTTTCAAGGTAAACAGTACTATCCAATTTACATATTCATATCCAACATCTCTTTATCCCAACATCATTATTTCAACATCTAAAAAATATTAAGGGTGATCTTCCCAGAATAAAAATATCACCTCTCCATTAAATCACTCTTCTAGTCCATCATTACCATTTAACATATTTTAGAAAAAACCACTATTAAAAAATTCTAAAACAATCCTTATATATATATATATATATTCATATAACCTAGTTATAGACTTCCAAAACCTAAAAGCATAATTTATTCCATCTCATCCTTAAACCATTAACTAAGATTCATTATCTTATTCCATAATACCTTTTCACAAAAATATACCAGTCAAAGTCTCTTCATCATCAATATTATAACCATCTCTCATACCACCTTGCTAATTCTCTTCATGAGAATTCCCCTTAGGACATTGATTTTCATAATGCCTATAATTTCCACATTTAAAGCATTTATACATTGATAATACCTTAGATAGACGAGTATCCCTCTCCATTGCATTAACTAAACTTTTCATTTTTCCTTGGAAATTAATTACTCTATAACCTTCTTCTACACAGATATAATACCTACTCATTCACTTATGACTTTCTATGGAATGATTCTTCACAAATTCTCAACATATAGGAAACCTAATCTTATTTCCTCCATGGTCCCCACTATACGAACTCATACAAAACTCTATAGTTCTCTTTGTTGTGAAGTATGATATTTCGTTAAGGTGTATGTTGTTTTTCAGGTTCCTTGATAACTGAATAAGAAAAATCACAATATCCTTCACTATATCCATAATCAAATTTGGCTGCTCATCATTATATTTTCTATCATGTTCAATTATATCCCAATTCATTCGGGTTATTTCCATTGATGAGAACAAAAAACTACATTGTGAGTAACACTAATCATAACAGGAAACCAAATAATCCTAAAAAACCACTTAGAGTTTTTCTAAATCATGAAACATTATTCAAAATCTATTACAAGTTAGTCTTAACCTAGGATATCCATGATCATTGACTATTTAAAACCAACATGATGGTTCATAAAGAGTTTTGGTTTATAAAGTATGTACCCAAGAGTGTTAAACCAGGTGTGAAGCAAGGCCCATTTTGTGTACTAGGGGATGATTAAGACCAGATCAGTGTACAATTTTTATAGTTATCACCCCTCGGTACCTCTGTTCCCAAAACCATCCACTTTTAGTATCCCGATAGAGATAAAATTTCTTAGAAACAAATTTCTCTATCCTTTAAAAAAATATGAGGAAATTTTCCTATACTTTGAATCATTGTTAGAATTATCCTTAGAGACATCCCTAGAAATATCCTTATAAATATACCTTGAGATTTCACTAATGTTTTTATTATACTAGTTTCCAATGGTTAAATAAATCTTTCCTCTAAAACCATATATGGTGACCCAATATTATCATACATATATATTAAATCTTTTTAGATAAATATTCTATACATTACAAGAACACACACTTGAAGACCGTAATATTTTAGTGTCTTTGGATACCAGAACCCAATTATCTAATTTGGTGGAAGATATTAAATGTATCCCATAAATATATTCCCATTAATTACTCTTCATAAACATACCATAATTGACACCTTTCTTCATAACCTATGGAAAGTAAACAGAAGAAAGGGTGAACGAAGATTCTTAGTAAGGGTAAATATGGGAGATAAGTAATCATACCATAAAGATATCGGTGCGATAACATTATCATAATAATTAAAAACTATAACCTTAATATCAATGTTCTTAATAATGAACCATGACATAAATATTGGCAATTCATAAGATGTGAATCTTAACAAAAACAAAGATTGTGAGCTGTGAGATCATAACATTGGTACAATACATAAAATTTTGGCATACAAATAAGCATAGAAAATTATTTTCATATTAGTAAATTCCCACATCCAAGGATATCATAGTAGAATTGGTTCACTCCCCAAACTATCGTAGTAGCTTGAGTTCATTTGCAAGACCATCATAGTAGAAAAAGTAACTTACTAAACTGGGTTCACTCCCCATTCCATTCTTTTCTTTATAATGAGATATAAATCCTTACCCAATGAAATAAAGGGAGATATAGGTAGCACCCATAACATAATTAAAATCATAAATATGGGTACCATAATATCATAAAACATTCACCATATAATAACCCATGAAATTAAATAGCTTTCATAAAACTTTTATCATAACATAGCCTATAGAAAAGAGACAAGTTTCATAATCATTTTATCATTTATTCATAGAAAAACCTATAGAAAAAGAAGTGGGTTTCATAATAATTTTTATAATGGTATAACTAATGGTATAAAAATGGGTTCCATAAACATCTTTTAATCATAAACCATTCACAGTTAAAATAGGAACAATATCCTTAGTTCATATACCCAGTAAATAATAAGTTACATCAAAAGATGTCAATTTTATAGTGAATGATTTTGATGGATTTATCACTAGGTTTGTTTCTTGAGGAAGATAAGTTTTCCACTTTGAAAAATATTTTTTTAAAAAATAAATCATTTTAGAAATCATTTTTTGAAAATATCCTTGAATATATATAAAGTAAGCCTTGAAAATCATTTAAAACATTTATTGAGGAAACCAACATTTTCAATTTGAAAAAATATTTTTAAAACATAATTTTTTTGAAAATACTTTTCTTTTAAACTATCTTTTAAAAATTATAACGTAATCTTCAAAATAATTTATGGTTATTATAGTGAGAGAATCCGTTTATACTGTACTTAATAAAACAAATATTCTTTTAACATTTTTAATAAGACCCAAACTGAGATTTTTTTAAATTGACATGAAGATTCAATTAAAAACATTTTTTTAAAAAATTATTCATGGATAAAAATGTATTTAATAAATAATTTTACAATTGTTATTTGTTTTAGAAAACATTTTTAGAAAACATGGCCTTGTAAGAAAATAGATTTCCGACCAAAGAGAGAAATGAAATGAAATTTTACTTAAAAAAATTTCACAATTATTTTAAGTACTAATAGTCAAAAAATTGTACTATTACTTGAAAATATCATGAATATCCATAGAATAACAAAATTCATGAGTTTTTTGAGATGTGGATCCTAATATTTTATTTTCTGAAACATAATAATTAACAATCTTAATAAATGATGAGATTGTAACATAAAATATTTACCACTTTGGTAAATTTGGATCAAAAGAAAAATGAAGGAATAACAAAAAATGAAACATAAAATATTAAAAGTTTAAATATATTATTGATATTATATGTCAAATGGTCTATATATACATCTCCTAAATGAATATAGGTTCATAACATCACATATGTCTCAAATAAGGTAAATTGAGATAAAAATAGTATATTCATAATATAACAAATCAAAGGGGATGTATATACACCATACAAAAAATAGTGGTGAATTTTCATATGTATCCTAGAAATAATAGAGAGACTAGCGATCCCTTACTGTAAGTCTCAACTTCCTTCATAATAATTATAAAATCATGTATAAAAAATATAATTTTATTATACAGGTATTAAGGATCCATAATTAAATACATAATAAAATATATGATCTACCCAGGAACTTTTATTTCCAATTTATTAACAATTACTTATTAAAATCATGTTTCGGGTAATAACTGATTTGTTTTTCGTGTATGTTTTGATCTATTAATTTTTGTTTTATTACCTTGATCATGGTTAAATAATATCCATATTAATATCAATTCAATAATTATCATATTTATACATCAATTATACTTTTAATACCAATCATGAAATATCATTTTGAAAAATGAAGTATGTTACGATCATAGAGACAGTATGCCATATGTACACATGAGTATCATTTTCATACTTGAAAATTTATTATGGGAAGAGGTAAGTAATATATTATAATTAAATAATTTTAATAATATCACAATCACCATATTATTCCATTAAATTTATTTTAACATATCATCAAAGTAGTGTGGTGATGAAAGGAGAGTCACATCGCTTTGTAAAGGCGATAATCCACATGTACATGAATGATGTTATCACCATTAAGTGAGTGAAAAGGTAAGAAATTAAATGATATATTATCATTTTATAATGATATATTTGTCAAAAATATTATGATTATTTCATTTATATAACATAAATTTGTCCTTATTCTCTTCCATGTAAAGAGGTAGTGAAAAAAAATCACATCGTTTCACTTGGTGGTAGTCCGCCAGACACACATGCGATGATATCGTATCCCATAAGGAATGGAAAGTATGAAGTTTTATATGATATAATTACTGCATAGGTATAATTATGTTATAAATATAATATTTATACATTATATCCATCATCATACTGAATTGTGAGAGGTGATAATTGAAAAAATGAATGACATCGATTCATGAGGCAGTAGTCCTCCGTAAACACGATTGAGGATTTCATAACCCATTTGATGGAAGTAGAGATGGTTTTAGGTCATGAAATTAACATAAAAACATCTCAGTATATAGAAAATACTATGGTTATTATATTAGAATTGTTTAATAATAATTAAAGGAGGTAGAGGAAGAAATAAAATAAAACCACTCGTTGAAGAACATTACCTCTTCTTCAGTAACCTCCTTAGGTTTGCACCAAAATTATTCCTAGGGTGGATTTATGAAAAAACTAGGTATTATAGGATTATATGTGGGAATTTGGGACGTTTTTAGGTTATTAAATGTCTGAACCAAAATGGTTTGAAGGTATGAAGAAGATATTATTGTGTGTGTCCTTTTATAAGTGATGTGAGTGACACACTTGTATTTTTTGAGAAAAAGGTGTACCCATGTTTTTCACTTGAAAAAAGGGTAAAAAAATTACTATTATAGATAATTTAACATGAAAGGGTCTAAATATGTTCATAAAATAGATTTTATACCACATTTTATTTCATTTTTAACCCGTATGTTTTTAGTTTAACTCCCCAAAACCCATTTTTATCTTAACTATGGTAATTAATTTTTAATATTTTAACTATTAATTTTGTTCAAAAAATTATCTTGAAAATACTAGGTATTATAAATTTTACCAATTCCAAATTTCAAATCCAATTTTAGAAATTCAATTCACATAAGTGAAAAAATATAATTTAAGATTAATCTGGTAGATGTGATAAAATAGTAGGTTTTGAAATAGAAAATGTCCAAAAGAATACAATGTTTTTATATCCAATTTAAATATAGAATTTATTAAAATTTCCTAAATTTTATTAATAGATATATAATTGAACTAATTTTACTCTAAAAGTAATTTAAAAAATAATTGAATTTAAAAATAATTTAAAGGAAAATATAGTTTTTAAGTAAAACCCAATTTTTTTTCACACTTCATAAAAAAATTAATATTTTTAGGAAATTCTAAGAAATTCACCAAAATATAACTACTTAAAAAGATGAAAAACCATTTTCTAGAAGAAATACAGTTTTTCCGCATAAAATTATATTTATTCTTATCTCTTGTCTGGAAAACATATAATATGAATGTTAAATAGTGTATTGAATAAATAATATATAAATTTAATTAAAAACTATTCATCAAAAGAGATTTGTTTAATTTATTATGGTAAAATGTGTTTTTTACATAATAATAGCTTTTAAGAAAAATATTTCCTTTATTTTCAAATAGTTTTCATTATCATTTTTAATTAATTTTCCACTAAGGAATTCATTTTAAGTACATGTGAAAACCATATATTTTCACAATTTAGTTAATACTATTCATACCCATCATTCCAACGACTAGGTGGTAAGTATCACATTTAATAAAAATATTTTAATAATATGTCAAGTTTCGTTTGAACTTAGTGTTGTGTGTAACTCAAGTTAAACTCTGTGTTACATGCAATATAAGATAAACATGGTCTTGTATGTAACACAAGTTAAAATTTGTGTTATTTGTAACACATTGTTTTGTGTAACACTACATATCAAAAAGAATAAATTAATTTTAATAAATATAGTTCACAAAATTTTGGGGTGTTACAGATCCCATCACACTATACTGAAAATTATACTTAGTAGTTAAATGATTCACGAGTCTTTCCAGAAACCATCACAAATACCCATGTCGCTAATCAATTAGAAATAGTTTCTTCACAACACATTTTTAGTGGATGTTGAAACCATCATTAATAAATTAGCAATGGTTTTTATTTTATTTTATTTTATTTATTTTTAATTTCTTATAAACTACCCTACATATTCAGCTCTGCTAGCTCACTTGACCTGACTCGACCTGACAACCCTTCCCGACAGGTCTGACCCACCCTCCTTGTCCTACCCTTATACTTGCCCGACCCACCCACCTAAATCCATCCTGCAATATTCATTATAAATATGACTAGGGTAGGAATTGGACCTCTTTTGTCTTGGTTATTCTATAAATCCTTTAAAGTCTACCAAGTGCTCCATATATTGGTTAAACATACTTTAATATATATATATATATATATAGTAAGATACATGATTCATCTATGGAGTGGTTCAACCCTTGGAGGGGGTTGTAACCTTTCCTTGCCAGCCTTGGGGTGTGTGTGTTTCTTCCTTTTCTTGTAACCTCACGGGCCTTAATAAATAAATACATCAATGTAATTATATATATATATACATATTCATATATAGATTTATATAATCATAAATATTTATATCTAATTATATATTTTCATGTATTTATATTTATTTATATATTTATATCTATCTATAAATTTACATCAATTTATAAGTTTATATTATATATTTATAAGATTATATTCATATATTAATTATATATTACACATTATTAATATTAATTATTTATAGTAATTAGTATATTATTATTTATTAATTATTAATTATTTTTAATCATATATATTTAATAATTAATAAGCTATATTTAGTAGCTAATAATAATTAATTATTAGTCAAAAAATATTATAATGTTATAATTTATCTAAAACTATTAAGTATTAAATATTAAATAAAAAATATTCATTACTAATTATTAATTATATATATTCTATATACTAATTATTTATTATTTATTAGTATAATTATGGATGATTTGGTGGGCTGGGTTGGAAAAGTGGGCCCTATAATAAAAATATATAAAAAATTATAATTTTTATAACAAATATCTAAATAAAAACCATCGCTAAAAATGTGCTGTGAAATAAAATAATACAGCAAAAAACCACTGCTAATCCAATGAAATTTTTCTAAAAAACCATCTCCATTTAGAAATGGTTTCCTAAAACCACCCCTAAAAAAATTAATGAAAAATATTTAGTAATGGGTTTCAGAATCGGTACTAAAAAACAATCTCTAGATGATATTTTTCCTACAGATACTGTAGATGTTTTCTGATTATAGTTATACAATCCACATGTGTCTGTGCTTAATGGTAACCCCAGGTGAGTAGGTTCTAGAATTTTATATATCAATGATGGATTTACACTGGTAGGGTTTGAATGAGATGTTTTTTTTGTCATAATATTTCATGTTGAGTTGGATACCCTTGATTTGGTAGACAAAGGGATTAGGGATGCCTTGGGCTACTAAAACAAGTACTATATTTAACAATTTTGGTACCATGGTCGTGTTTAGTCTGTAGGATTTGGTAGATATATGTACCTTTTGGATTGAGGTATAGTTTTAGATGGGATAACAATGGTTGATCCAAGATGAATGTGTTTAGGGTGAGTGAAGAATTGGTTTATGCTTCATGGTTTTGAATGATGCATAAATGTCATGAGGTATTTTTTTTATTTTACATTAGATAGATTCCTTTGATTCATGGGAACAGAAATGCCAAGAGTGCTTCAGTATATTTGTGTTGACCTGAAAGTGATGCATGAATTGATGATTAGGTGTCTAGTCCTAGGTTTTGTGTGATGTAACTTATGGGAGTATGATTTTTGTTACATGATTTGGTAATAAAATACTATATACCCTGTCACGACCCGTCCTCGGGGCCCGTGCCGTGACTACCCCAAGCCCGCCTTCCATAGGCCAGGGGCTGGCGACTAGCACCAAGGCGTAAAATCCCAGTAAACAGGGAAGGCATTGCCTTTATAAGTAACAACCACACAGAGTCAGCAAGCGGAAAGTAAAGTGCAGAAAGGTAAAGGGGCCGGAAATACAAGCCCAACTGTAAAGTACAACTGAAAAGTAAAGTACAACAACTGAAGAAAAGTCGGTGGCCTCGTGTCGTCCACTGGCAATCCCACCTGAAGGGTGGGTACAGATAGCCTCCAGGCTCCTCGGGTCCCACGTCCGCTCCGAGTACGTTCCGCCCAGTGGTCCACCTCCAGGTACCGTCCTGCTCCACGCCCCAACCGTGATCAGCGCTGTCCGTCGTCTGCAACCAACACAACAAGGTGCGGGCATAGCCCGTGCAGGGGTGAGTACAAGCTACTCAGTAAGGACCCCGAGACCCCCGAAGGTCTCCCGAAATCCACAAAGGATATAGCACAAAAGAAAGATGCAATCACGAAGTAACATCTGACTCGACTTAGGTATATGCCCATACATATACCTAAGTCCCCATTTCTAGCTCTGCTCACGAGCTCGAGAACAACTCAATCCACAAAGGAAAGCAAGACTCAAATCCACAAGGAGAGTAAACAGTAAATCCACAAAGGATAGTTCAACACAATCCACAAAGGAGAGTAACATAAGATTCAGCTCAACCAGGAATACTTTTTCAGATGACGTCAAGACGATCACTGATCCGTCTAAGTCGTCGGACCCACGAAGGATCGATAGGTACTAACCCCCGCAGAAGACCCACACAGGATCAGGCTCACACAGAACCTGTAGGCAGTGGCTCACACAGAACCGGTAGTAAGGACCCACGTAGGATCGGGCTCACACAGAACCTGTAGGCACTGATCCACATGGGATCGTTGAGTGCAGTAGTCGACGCAGTCCACTGAGGATCTTTGCACAGTCGTCGCCGCAGTCCACGAAGGATCTCTGCTCTGCCGTCGTCGCAGTCCACGGAGGATCTCTGCTCTGCCGTCGTCGCAGTCCACGAAGGATCTCTGCTCTGCCGTCGAAGTCACAGCCAGCGCTAGGGTTCCCGCACAAAGCGAGCTCGTTTAGGAGGGTCCGCTCCACGAGCCGAGAGGCTGATACATCAACTGACACGTAGTCCGAAGTTGATGTAACCAAAAGTTCCGTATCGACAACAGGATCTCAACGCAACAGACGGCGCGTCAATCGGACGCCCGGTCTGAGAGTTATTGGCATTTTCGTCCCAGGGGCCCGGTTGGTTTTTAGGGCAAAACCAACCCGACCGTACTCCGCCTGTATCCGATCCTCGGGCGGAGTATGCCAAAAGTTCCGTCTCACTTAGAGGAAACTACCACAGCTGACGGTACGTCGTTCGGACGTCCGTAGCTCAAGTTATGAGCGTTTCCGCTCCGAGGGCCCGGTTGGTTTCGTGTACGAACCAACCCGACCGAACCCAAAGTCTTCCGAAACCTTGAGTATAATATACCGAAACGACCGTCTCGATCCAAGGATCGCGTAGCCGCTGACGGTTCGTCAATCGGAGGTCCCAGGCCCAAGATATGGGCAAAAGACCGAAGAGGGCCCGAAACGGGGGTTCTGGGCCCGGGGCGACCCGGCCCGAACCCCCCCCTGGGGTCGGCCGAACCGGGTCGGCCCGACCCGGCACGGCCCGGCTAGGCCGGGTCCGGTCCGGCCTGGGCGCGGCCCGGCCGACCGGACCGGCCGGCTCGGCCGGCGCGGCTTGGCCAGCCGCGCGGGTGGAAGGCCGCGGGCGCAGCCCGCGGTCGAGGGAGCCGCGGCCCGCACGCGGGCCGCGCGGGTGGTCAGCGGACGCGGCGCATTGCCGCGGCGGATTCCTCCGGCGGCGCGCCGGGCGCCGCCGCCCCCGGTCGCCGGCGCCGCCGCGCCGGCGACCCGCGCCGCCGCCTCCTTCCGCGGGCCGCCGGAGATGCTCCGGTGGCCCGATTTGCCTCCCGTCTGCGCCGATGCCCCTCCCGGATGCCGACCTTCACTGCGGAAACAACGGATCGCCCCTGCCGCGCGGTTTGTCGTCGTCCGCCATATCCGCACAACAAAAGAGATCGGCGGAGGGTTGCCGGGTCTTGTTCGTTAGACCCGCACCCTCCGCGTTAGCCATAATCAACGGGAGAAAAGAAAACGATGATCAACACATGATCCAACAATTTTATTTAAAGATAAAATTGTTCGTTTGAAACCGGCTTTTTAAATTTTCAAGAACGTTCACGAGAAAATTTAAAAGGGGTAACTTTTCCAAAATAAATCCCTACCTCGCAGCTGTTGTTGCCGAACGGGGGATCGTCGCGGGATTGCTCGTCGCGGAAGAAGGCGATCGTCGCGTCGTCGCGGTATCCGGCGTCGCGTCGCCAATCTCCGGATCAAGAACAAACGGATTTAATTAATTAAATCCGTTGTTATTGAAATTAAGAAGGGAGAATTTAGAAGTTTCGATTCTCACCTTTAACCGCCGATCGCAGGTTCGCCGCGGAAGATGAGGCACCGAAGAAGAAGAAGAAGAAGGTCGCGGAAAAGCTGTTGACGTCGCGGATCGTGCGTCGTCGGATTCCGGTTCCGGCGTTCTTCGCGTTCTTCGCGTTCTTCGCGTTCTTCGCGTTCTTCGCGGAGAGGGTGGAGGCTCAGAGGAATTTCACAACGATAGCAATCCTCCAAAATAGACAAGTTTGTCTATTTTATTATTTTGCCAACAAACGTAAAACGCATAAGTAACGACCCAATTAATTCACGAAGAAACATTCCATTTAATTCACGAAATAAACCGCCCAATTAAATGGTCTGTTAAGAATTAAAGAAAACACGTCGGTTGACTTTTCAGTTACTTTGACGGGTTTTCGCGGGTGCGTTACTTAGCGAAAGAAACGGCGGGGCTCGTGCGGGCCCTGCCTCACAAATATCCTACCAAGAGGGTAGGATATTTCTGGATAGCATCCTATCCAGTTCAACTTAGTTCAAGTCGTCTTTAAGTGACTTCAAGTGGCTTCCAACAGCTTAAGTGAAATAAAATAAAGTTGTCGCACAAACTTTATTTTATTTCTGACTTAAAGCCGCAAAATTTAAAAACCACGTCTGAGCAAACGCAACTCCGGAAGAGGCGTTTCTAAGCAAATACCGGCGCTGCGATTTCATCGGTGCCCTCAGAATTTGATTCCGGGCACCGGTTCAAAAGATAGAAAAACCCGC
The DNA here is from genome assembly GCA_963277665.1 of Viscum album. Lineage (NCBI taxonomy): Eukaryota > Viridiplantae > Streptophyta > Magnoliopsida > Santalales > Viscaceae > Viscum > Viscum album. The sequence goes on along the minus strand of OY728151.1, from coordinate 1,688,827,881 downwards.
TCGTCCGTTCACTGAACGTACCCGAGCCAAACTTCGGAAATTGATTCCGGGCACACCGGGCCTCGGAATCAGGTGCCGTCTGAAGCTGCGCTCTTGTAAAATTCCAAAGAAAATTAAGAAAAAAATTTCCTTGAAATTTGCGGGTCTTTACATTACTCCCACCTCAGGGCTTTACGTCCCCGTAAAGATACATCAAAACTAGGGGAACAAATGGGGGTACTGAGCACGCATCTGAGCCTCCCGCTCCCAAGTGCTCTCCTGGAGGTTCCCGTGCTGCCATCTGACGCGCACAAGAGGAATCGACCGCCCACGTAGGACCCGCTCCTGTCGATCCTCGATCTCCACTGGGACCTCCGCAAAAGTCGCCCCATCGTCCACGTCCAGCTCCCCAAAGTCGATGATGTGCGTCGGGTCGTGCACGTATCTCCTCAGCTGAGACACGTGAAAGACGTCGTGCACCCGGTGCAACTGAGGTGGTAGAGCCAGACGATAAGCCACCTCTCCTATCCTGCTGAGGACCTAGAAAGGCCCGATGAAGCGTGGAGACAACTTGCCGCCTCGGCCAAATCTCCGTAAACCACGTCGAGGTGAGACACGCAAAAAGACGTGGTCGCCATCCTCGAACTCCAGTGGCCTCCGCCTCCTGTCAGCATATGACTTCTGCCGGCTCTGAGCTGTCCTCATCCTCTCCTGGATGATCTGGACCTTCTCTGTCGTGGCTCGGACCATCTCTGGTCCCACGAGTGCTGACTCCCCAGGGTCTGTCCAGCACAACGGTGATCTGCAGGGTCTGCCGTACAATGCCTCGTATGGTGCCATCCCGATGGTGGAGTGGTAGCTGTTGTTGTACGCGAACTCCACCAAGGGTAGGTGGTCCTCCCAGCTGCGACCAAAGTCGAGGACACATGCACGGAGCATGTCCTCGAGTGTCTGTATGGTCCTCTCCGTCTGACCATCCGTCTGAGGGTGGAAGGCTGTGCTCATATGGAGCCGCGTCCCGAACGCCTCCTGCAACCCCTTCCAGAGCCGGGAAGTGAAACGAGCATCTCGATCGGAGACGATAGATGATGGCACACCGTGAAGCCGTACGATCTCCTGGACGTAAAGACGTCCCAAGCTCTCCACTGAGCCCTGCTCTCTGATGGGTAAGAAGTGTGCCGACTTGGTGAGTCGGTCGACAATCACCCAAATGGAGTCGTGACCTCTGGAAGTACGTGGAAGTCCAGTCACGAAGTCCATAGATATGCTATCCCACTTCCACTCCGGGACCTCCAAGGGCTGTACCAAACCTGCTGGTACCTGATGCTCTGCCTTCACCTACTGGCAGGTGAGGCATCGTGAAACGAACTCTGCCACAGCTTTCTTCATGCCCGGCCACCAGTGCTGTCGTCTGAGATCCTGGTACATCTTCGCCACTCCGGGATGTACCGCCAAGGGAGAAGTGTGAAACTCTCTCAGCACCTCCTCTCGTAAAGCAACTGGTACGAAGGTACGCCCTCTGAAAAGGATGTCGTGCTCTGCTCCAAGGGAGAAACCATCAGGCACCTGACCTGAGGATATCAGTGCACGCCGGGTCTCACAGTCAGCGTCCCCACGCTGAGCCTCTCTGACCTGCTGTAGAAGTGGAGGAGAGACTGTGAGAGATTGAAGAAAGGCTGCTCCGTCTCTATCCACGAAGGATATCTGCAAGGAGGCTAGCTGCTCCGTCGCCTCCTCAAGTAGCTGAATGCCCGTCCTCCTGCTGAGGGCATCGGCTACCACGTTCCCCTTCCCAGGAGTATAGACTATCTCAAAGTCATAGTCCTGGAGGAACTCAAGCCATCTCCGCTGTCTCAGGTTCAGGTCCTTCTGAGAGAAGATATACCTGAGACTCTGGTGGTCAGAAAAGACCGTGAAGCGCTCGCCCATCAGATAGTGCCACCACGTCTTCAGAGCGAAGACCACTGCTGCTAACTCCAGGTCATGAGTGGCGTAGTTCTGCTCATGAGGCCTCAACTGACGTGATCCGTAGGCGATCACGGCCCGCTCTTGCATCAGGACGCACCCGAGTCCAGTCCCTGATGCATCGCAGTAAACTACGTACCCAACTCCCTCCTCAGGCAACCTCAAGATAGGTGCGCTGGTCAATCTCTGCCTCAGCTCCTGGAAGCTCTGCTGACATCTGTCTGACCACACGAAGGGTTTCCCCTTCTTTGTCAAAGCTGAGAGTGGTGCCGCAACTCTGGAGAAGTCCGACACAAATCTCCGATAGTATCCTGCTAGGCCCAAGAAGCTCCGCACCTCCGTCACGCTCCTGGGTGGCTCCCAAGCTAGTACTGCCTCGATCTTCACGGGATCCACTGCAACTCCCGCCTCAGAGATGACGTGCCCCAAGAAATGGACCTCACGTAACCAGAACTGGCATTTTGAGAGCTTGCCATAAAGCTGGTGCTCTCGGAGTGTGTCTAGCACTACTCGCAGGTGGTAGGCATGCTCCTCCTCAGTCGTCGAGTATACCAAAATGTCGTCAATGAAGACAACGACAAATCGGTCGAGGTATGGCTGGAAGATCCTGTTCATGAGGCTCATGAACACTGCTGGAGCATTGGTTACGCCGAACGGCATAACCAAGAACTCATAATGGCCATACCGACACCTGAAGGCCGTCTTCTGTACGTCCTCGTCTCGAACTCTGAGCTGATGATAGCCTGACCGGAGGTCTATCTTCGAGAACCACCGCGCTCCCTTGAGCTGATCGAAGAGGTCATCAATCCGTGGCAGCGGATACTTGTTCCTCACTGTCACCTGGTTCAGGCGACGATAGTCGACACACAGTCGCAAGCTCCCGTCCGCCTTCTTGGCGAACAAAATCGGGGAAGCCCAGGGTGAAACACTGGGTCGGATAAACCCCTTGCTCTGCAAGTCCTCCAACTGTACCCGCAGCTCTCGAAGCTCGGCGGGGGCCATCCGATATGCTGGAGTAGATATCGGGGCTGTCCCGGGGTACAAGTCGATGTAAAAGTCTACCTCTCTACGAGGAGGTAGCCCTGGAACGTCGTCGGGAAAGACGTCCACGTACTGGTCCACCACTGCAGGAAAAGCCGGACTCCGCACGTCCACTGCTCCTAGGATGAGGCTAGCCAACTGATGAGAGATGGGCTGCACTCTCCTCCGCGGAAGTCCATCCTGTGCTGCAAAGGTTCCCTTCTCGCCGGTGAAGGTAAACCTGCTCCCGTCGGTGCGAACACATCGCACCTTGCGCCTAAAACAGTCGATCTGGGCATGAACCGTGGATAGCCAATCCATGCCCAAGATGACGTCGTAAGGCCTCGACGCCGCTACAAGGAGATCCCAGCCGAAGCTCTCGCCTCCTAGAGTAAGCTCACACTGCCGGCACCAGTGCGTAATCGTCGAGTCTGCTCCCGTAGGAGTCTCTAGCCGTAAGGATCGAGCCAACGGCTCAGTCGGAATCTCCGAGCTCCGAACAAGGGCAGAGGCTATGAAAGAGTGACTCGCTCCTGTGTCTATAAGTACTGCAGCAAGGGTGGAATAGACAAAGATCGTACCTCGAATCATCTCTGGCAAGTCGGGGTCGTAGGCCTCCACTGCCTGGAGCTGGGCCTGTCCCTGCCCGCCAGCTCCATGTGGTCGAGGTGGCCCTCCTGGTGGTGGTGGGGGTAGAGCCTGGAAGCGTCGCCCACCACTCGCTGCTCGGCCAGCTCCTCTGCCTCGTCCGCCTCCTCCCTGCGGACCGCCACGGTCGACCCTCTGCCTCTGCCTGGGTGGCCCCTCCACCGTCTGCTGCTCCTCTGATCGGCGAGTCGGGCAGTCACGAGCCATGTGACCCTGCCCGCCGCAAGAGTAGCACAGCCTGCCTCTCGAAAGGCTGGAACTCCGCTGTGTGCCTCGTACTGCTGAGCCGGTGTCCTGAGGCCGTCTGCGTGGGGGTCTGGCCTGCCTGGACCCGTGAGTCATCCGTCGGCTACCTGCTGCCGAAGACTCAGCTACCTGCCGCCCTGCGCTAGGTCTCGCCGCTGAAGAAGGCTCTGCCAGGAAGCTCTCGATCAGGAGGGCTCGCTCCAGCACTCCCGCCTGGGTCGGAATGCTGAGGGAGATCAGCGACGCCCGAATCTCCTGTCGCAAGCCCTGCTCGAAGGTCCGGGCCCGGAAGAAGGGGTCCCGTACCATGTCGGTCGAGTAGCGAGATAGGTCCGTGAACCTCGCCGCGTACTGAGCGACCGTCATGCTGCCCTGGCGCAGCTGGAGAAGCTCCTGGATGCGCACCGCTCGGAGGGTGGCCGGGACGAACTCAGAGCGGAAGAGGCTCTCGAAGTCCGTCCAGAGCAGGGATGCCTCATCGTGAACCTGGAGCATCAGGCTCCACCATCGTCCTGCCGCCGCCTGCAGGAGGCTCGCTGCGAGAATCACCATGAGATCCGCTGGTGTCCTCACTAGCCGAAAGATCCGTACCACCGCCTCTAGCCAGTCCTCGGCGGCCTGGGGGTCCGCCTCACCGCGAAACCTGGGCGGTCGCTGGCTCTGAAACTCATGCAGTGCCCTGAGGCGACGTGCATCGTCAGCGTCTGGTACTGGAAGCATCGGTGGCTCGGCGGGTAAGGCTACCGCCGGTGCCACTGCTGGCAAAGGGCCCTGCACCGAGGCCTCGTCGCTCGGTGGGCTGCCGTCGCGCCCTACACTCGGAACCCTAGCTGGCAGTCGTCGCGGGGCCATCCTGAAAAGGAGAACAAGAGCACCACAGTCAGAACAGTATACCTGGTGAGCTGGCACAAGTAATCACAAGGAAAACTTGAGACTTTCATAAAGCAGATCAGTATACCCGGTGAGCTGACACAAGTAATCACAAAGAAAAACTTGAAACACACACGCAATCAATGTTTTCATGCATTAAGTCGGAAATCAGGAGTCAGGGTCCTGGTGTACGGATACGTCGGCCGCCGCACCAACACTGGGCTCCCTGAACTGATAACCACACTCAATACACTAAACACTATTGCTTCACATAGAAAGAAAGGACGATCAGAGTCTGCGGTAGAACCGACCACCTCTGATACCAATTTGTCACGACCCGTCCTCGGGGCCCGTGCCGTGACTACCCCAAGCCCGCCTTCCATAGGCCAGGGGTGGCGACTAGCACCAAGGCGTAAAATCCCAGTAAACAGGGAAGGCATTGCCTTTATAAGTAACAACCACACAGAGTCAGCAAGCGGAAAGTAAAGTGCAGAAAGGTAAAGGGGCCGGAAATACAAGCCCAACTGTAAAGTACAACTGAAAAGTAAAGTACAGCAACTGAAGAAAAGTCGGCGGCCTCGTGTCGTCCACTGGCAATCCCACCTGAAGGGTGGGTACAGATAGCCTCCAGGCTCCTCGGGTCCCACGTCCGCTCCGAGTACGTTCCGCCCAGTGGTCCACCTCCAGGTACCGTCCTGTTCCACGCCCCAACCGTGATCAGCGCTGTCCGTCGTCTGCAACCAACACAACAAGGTGCGGGCATAGCCCGTGCAGGGGTGAGTACAAGCTACTCAGTAAGGACCCCGAGACCCCCGAAGGTCTCCCGAAATCCACAAAGGATATAGCACAAAAGAAAGATGAAATCACGAAGTAACATCTGACTCGACTTAGGTATATGCCCATACATATACCTAAGTCCCCATTTCTAGCTCTGCTCACGAGCTCGAGAACAACTCAATCCACAAAGGAAAGCAAGACTCAAATCCACAAGGAGAGTAAACAGTAAATCCACAAAGGATAGTTCAACACAATCCACAAAGGAGAGTAACATAAGATTCAGCTCAACCAGGTATACTTTTTTAGATGACGTCAAGACGATCACTGATCCGTCTAAGTCGTCGGACCCACGAAGGATCGATAGGTACTAACCCCCGCAGAAGACCCACACAGGATCGGGCTCACACAGAACCTGTAGGCAGTGGCTCACACAGAACCGGTAGTAAGGACCCACGTAGGATCGGGCTCACACAGAACCTGTAGGCACTGATCCACATGGGATCGCTGAGTGCAGTAGTCGACGCAGTCCACTGAGGATCTCTGCACAGTCGTCGCCGCAGTCCACGAAGGATCTCTGCTCTGCCGTCGTCGCAGTCCACGGAGGATCTCTGCTCTGCCGTCGTCGCAGTCCACGAAGGATCTCTGCTCTGCCGTCGAAGTCACAGCCAGCGCTAGGGTTCCCGCACAAAGCGAGCTCGTTTAGGAGGGTCCGCTCCACGAGCCGAGAGGCTGATACATCAACTGACACGTAGTCCGAAGTTGATGTATCCAAAAGTTCCGTATCGACAACAGGATCTCAACGCAACAGACGGCGCGTCAATCGGACGCCCGGTCTGAGAGTTATTGGCATTTTCGTCCCAGGGGCCCGGTTGGTTTTTAGGGCAAAACCAACCCGACCGTACTCCGCCTGTATCCGATCCTCGGGCGGAGTATGCCAAAAGTTCCGTCTCACTTAGAGGAAACTACCACAGCTGACGGTACGTCGTTCGGACGTCCGTAGCTCAAGTTATGAGCGTTTCCGCTCCGAGGGCCCGGTTGGTTTCGTGTACGAACCAACCCGACCGAACCCAAAGTCTTCCGAAACCTTGAGTATAATATACCGAAACGACCGTCTCGATCCAAGGATCGCGTAGCCGCTGACGGTTCGTCAATCGGAGGTCCCAGGCCCAAGATATGGGCAAAAGACCGAAGAGGGCCCGAAACGGGGGTTCTGGGCCCGGGGGGACCCGGCCCGAACCCCCCCCTGGGGTCGGTCGAACCGGGTCGGCCCGACCCGGCCCGGCCCGGCTAGGCCGGGTCCGGTCCGGCCTGGGCGCGGCCCGGCCGACCAGACCGGCCGGCTCGGCCGGCGCGGCTTGGCCAGCCGCGCGGGTGGAAGGCCGCGGGCGCAGCCCGCGGTCGAGGGAGCCGCGGCCCGCACGCGGGCCGCGCGGGTGGTCAGCGGACGCGGCGCATTGCCGCGTCCCGACCGGGTGGACCGGACCCGCGGACCGCGGGTCCGCTGGTTCGCCGCCGCCGCGGCCGAGCCGCGGCGGATTCCTCCGGCGGCGCGCCGGGCGCCGCCGCCCCCGGTCGCCGGCGCCGCCGCGCCGGCGACCCGCGCCGCCGCCTCCTTCTGCGGGCCGCCGGAGATGCTCCGGTGGCCCGATTTGCCTCCCGTCTGCGCCGATGCCCCTCCCGGATGCCGACCTTCACTGCGGAAACAACGGATCGCCCCTGCCGCGCGGTTTGTCGTCGTCCGCCATATCCGCACAACAAAAGAGATCGGCGGAGGGTTGCCGGGTCTTGTTCGTTAGACCCGCACCCTCCGCGTTAGCCATAATCAACGGGAGAAAAGAAAACGATGATCAACACATGATCCAACAATTTTATTTAAAGATAAAATTGTTCGTTTGAAACCGGCTTTTTAAATTTTCAAGAACGTTCACGAGAAAATTTAAAAGGGGTAACTTTTCCAAAATAAATCCCTACCTCGCAGCTGTTGTTGCCGAACGGGGGATCGTCGCGGGATTGCTCGTCGCGGAAGAAGGCGATTGTCGCGTCGTCGCGGTATCCGGCGTCGCGTCGCCAATCTCCGGATCAAGAACAAACGGATTTAATTAATTAAATCCGTTGTTATTGAAATTAAGAAGGGAGAATTTAGAAGTTTCGATTCTCACCTTTAACCGCCGATCGCAGGTTCGCCGTGGAAGATGAGGCACCGAAGAAGAAGAAGAAGAAGGTCGCGGAAAAGCTGTTGACGTCGCGGATCGTGCGTCGTCGGATTCCGGTTCCGGCGTTCTTCGCGTTCTTCGCGTTCTTCGCGTTCTTCGCGTTCTTCGCGGAGAGGGTGGAGGCTCAGAGGAATTGCACAACGATAGCAATCCTCCAAAATAGACAAGTTTGTCTATTTTATTATTTTGCCAACAAACGTAAAACACATAAGTAACGACCCAATTAATTCACGGAGAAACAGTCCATTTAATTCACGAAATAAACCGCCCAATTAAATGGTCTGTTAAGAATTAAAGAAAACGCGTCGGTTGACTTTTCAGTTACTTTGACGGGTTTTCGCGGGTGCGTTACTTAGCGAAAGAAACGGCGGGGCTCGTGCGGGCCCTGCCTCACAAATATCCTACCAAGAGGGTAGGATATTTCTGGATAGCATCCTATCCAGTTCAACTTAGTTCAAGTCGTCTTTAAGTGACTTCAAGTGGCTTCCAACAGCTTAAGTGAAATAAAATAAAGTTGTCGCACAAACTTTATTTTATTTCTGACTTAAAGCCGCAAAATTTAAAAACCACGTCTGAGCAAACGCAACTCCAGAAGAGGCGTTTCTAAGCAAATACCGGCGCTGCGATTTCATCGGTGCCCTCAGAATTTGATTCCGGGCACCGGTTCAAAAGATAGAAAAACCCACTCGTCCGTTCACTGAACGTACCCGAGCCAAACTTCGGAAATTGATTCCGGGCACACCGGGCCTCGGAATCAGGTGCCGTCTGAAGCTGCGCTCTTGTAAAATTCCAAAGAAAATTAAGAAAAAAATTTCCTTGAAATTTGCGGGTCTTTACATACCCATTTTGAATTGGATGGTATTGATATCGATAGTGGATTAGAACCTATGAGAGGGTTCTAAGGAGGTTTAATCTAGTTTTGAAAAAGGTGGGTGGGTGATACATGACATTTCATGAAAAGGTCTTGTGTATTATGGAAGTTGATTTATATTGGTTACAAGAAATTCTCTTTTAGTATACGGAGTGGTGGAATAGGCTGTGTACACATCTGTTGAGTACTGACTAGGTTCTAAGAGAACCTGAATGGTATAATAATGATGGTATGATAATAAGTACAAGATATGTTCATGACTAGTTGGAGATGATTCATTTTACTCAAGAGGGTAATGATAGATAATAACAGTTATCATGTGATCATATACAAATTGTATATTCCCAAGATCTATGTATCGGTCGAGGATAAATGTGTTAGTTGATATTTTAAGGAGTTTAATTTCTTGGGGATACAACTCTGATAAAATTTTCATTACCCATTATTAATGAGGTCATTCAATCATTCTTTGTGTGCATCAAAGATCGATGATGATGGATCTGGGGTGAATAGTTCTTAGTAATCAGTATAGGGGAATTTATATAGAGGGTGGTGTTTCTGGTAATCCAATAATTAGTAGTTTTTTTAATTTTTAGATATTTATTAAGTGTGATCTTGTATTCCACATACATTCAGTCTCTTCGGTAATGTACAAGATATAGGTTTAGGAGATCTAGTGTGTTGGTTAATAATAATGATGATAAAAATACTAATACAATGAAGAGAATATTTTTGATTACTGGTGTATGAATTTCATGTCAGAAGGGTTATGGGTAAAGTGAGACTAATAGGTGGGTGGTTGAGATTCCATGTGGATGTTGTTGTGCCAGAAGTAAAAATCCATTTGGATACCTGATAAAAAATAGATTTCAAATTTAGGTTGATTTTTTGTGTAGATTTCATTCCTTGGGGTTAATTTTGTAGAAATTTATTATTTGTTTGAGAGAGAATCTGATCAAGGGTAAATCAATACTTGTAGGTAGAGGGCGACTATAGATTATTTGGGCCGAGTTTTCAAGGATGGAATTACATCATGTATCGGGTTTGATCTCTAATGTAATATTGTAAATTTTTAAATGTTGTTAAATACTCAATTGAATATAAATTATATGTATTCTTATGTGAAGATATATATTTTTCAATAAATATTACCCTTAACCATGTATTTTGAGGTTGAGTAATGGTAACCCTAGATTTATAAGGGTTATGTTAGGGTAATGTGAGTTTTTAAAATCCTATGTAACGGTAGAAAGGTTTTTCCTTTGTTTCATAAGGGTAAAAACTACTATGTAAGCATAAAACAGAGTTTACATATACTGTGTAAGTGTAGCTCCATGTTTATAAAGGATGAGTAAGGGTAAATCCCTTTATGTATAAGTGAAACTACAAGTTTTAAATGGTTTTATAAGAAAAAATTAGTGTTTTCTAAGGTTTCATAAGGGTAACTTATAGTTTTCCAAGTTCATATAAGCATAACCAATCACTTCATAAGGTTTTTATTATTGTTGTGACTTTCATAAGGGTTAAAACTAGTAATCCTTATGCAACACCCTTTTTTCTGTAAGGGTATTCCTTTTTTCTATTTTTTTTCATTTTCTTATCCTACTTCATTTTTATTATGAACTTTAATGATTTTAAAATAAAAAATCATGGGAATTGATTTGTTATGTCTCCTTAATATCTGTAAAACCGCTTTTAATTATCTTAAAAACTTTTCATTAAATAATTGTTTCAATTATGATATTAATTGATGTGTTTAATTTGACAATATCAATGTTGTGAGACACCCAAAACATTTTCAAAAAAAGTACATGAACTTTCTTCTCACAATATTTTTTATATTACTTTTTTGTTCAAGAAGTGTATAATCTAAAAACCCAAATCTATGATGTTTTATTTGATCAAAATAGGTTCTTATACTAGATTACTTTCATGAAAAAACTATCTATATATACACTGTTCTATAGAGAATTATTTGAAAGGAATAAATTCCATGTATTTTATTTCCTATACAATTTAAAAAATAATATTTTATAAATATTTTTGGATATTTAATGAAGCACCCTTAATGATAATAACACATAATTAATGATGAATGATAATGAATAATTATAATTCTTAAATACAAAAATTATAAAGAGATATAATAGTATCTCAAGTAAAAATATAGTTATTCTTTAAGAAAGAAACTATTAAGCACACAATAAGGATTAAATCGAAAATTTGGAATTATTCAAGAGAGATAAATTGTTATCGCTTGTGGTGTTTTTATTTCATTTGGATATAAAATATTTTGGAATTGGTCCTAGTAATCCTTGGAAAGTGTTTTAAAATGAATAATCCATGGACATGATTTGGTGATGATTCCTTGACAAGCCTTGATGATAACATTAAAAATACTGAGGTTGGAAGTTCCTTACATTATTAGTGATATTTTTCACACATACTGATATGGTATAACTTTTTGTTGGAATATTTGATTACCATGCTTGATTATGATCACATGTGGATTTGTGCATAACCCATTATGTGTGCCTTTGGAGGTATTCTCATGGTTCTAAAATAAGGTGGACCAATGTGAAATTTTTATCCATTATAGGGGGAGTGAGCACAATTTGTGAAGATAGACCTAAAAATAGGGTAGAGTTATGACGATTCCTTGTGGATTCTGTGTGATTCTCTCAATTACCAATAGATTCCAAGTAGCTTGTTACTCAGTGCCTAGTGGATGAGGAGTAGCACACTCAATAAATTTGTAGTGTATTCCAAGAGCATGAATCTATTTATGCATAATGGGTTCCGATTTATATGTTCTCATGATTTCAAACAACATGTTTATTAGCCTTGTGGATAGTTCTGGTTTACTCTCAATATTCCTTATAGTATAGTGAAAATGTAGATATGACTGATTCTCATGGTGTCTTGGTTAACACACGTGAGATATATATGTTATTTTTTATGTTTTCAAGTGAAATTATTGATATCATGACATACGAAAATTTTACTTGAGAACAACTACTAAGGATTCATTCGTGGGGTTCTACATAGTTTTATTACTCACAAGATATTTGAGGCTTTTTTGAACATATATATTTCATGTATAAGGACATGAGAAAGGGAAAAAGAATTTGTAAGATGATTGAGGTAAGGATCATGGAGCTTTGAGCAATGCTGGGACACACTATGGACTATTTCTATTGAATTTATTATCTTATTTTACCATGATGATTACATTGTTTTGGATTGCCACACTGGGATCTAATTATTTTTTTTATGAATCGTGTGATATGAAATATCAATTTTTTATTTAGTTTTCACTCTATTACTCATGATTTTTGTTTTATTTTTTTTATTTTTTCAAGGATATGACGTTGTCGGTATAGTCTCTCCATTGAAGGACATAAGACACTCACTGCTAGTCAACAACCTCTTACATACAAGGATGTACATATGGGGTAATGTGGCTCTCCTGTTCAGACCCAATGGTTCAGGTTGGGGAATTTCAAAATTGTATCAGAGTATAATTTTATTATTTTCTTTTTGGACTAACCCAATATATTATGGAAAAGAGATAACTATTTGGGACTTCGGAAGGGTAATTTCCATGTGCCTATCCAACTCATATGTAACATAGCTCTGAGTTTCCAATGATTGGATTATTTTTACTATTTTATGATATTTTTTGGTGAATTCATACATCAAGAGTAGGCACATAGGGTCACATACCACTCACACACACACACATTCCTATTGTGTTATTAATAATATTTCTTTAATTTAACGACTTGATGCATTCTATCTGTTCCAGAAATACTTGTTTTTATACTGTGTGATATATCTATATTTCCTTTCTATAGTGGTATATCAATGTTGGAATTAATTAATTGAAACAGATCAGGTCGTTATTATATATATATATATATATATATGACTGTGATTAATTTATAGGGACAAATACCATGATTTATTCTTTTATGGTTATACCTCATGAAATGTGTAAACTTATAGGATAACCTTTGTGTGATCCCATAGGGTGGTGATTATCTATTTTGATCTAACACCTTCATATATTTAAAAAATTATTTTGGAATTTCAGATAATACTACCCCTATGTAGTCTTATGAGACTACGTGGAAGAAAGATGAATACTCCCTAAAGGGAGGATGTTACTACTCTATCACAAGACATATAATAGAAAACAACTGAGAATGCTCCCACACATGATCCATGGTTTAGTCAGTAGGGCCATTTCAGCTTGAAGTTTTTCATTTATTTCTTATCCTAAGAGTATGAGTCTTGAACAATGGTTGATAATGTTGTGAATTTTAATCACCATCATTCTCCATCATTCCAAGGAAACAGAGTCCCTTAGAATTATAATGGAGGGGTTGAAATATTTATGGAAAATTTTTAAATTGTAGAGACTCTAAATATTGGTAGGTTAAGCTAAAAAATTTCTTTCTACATGTGATACACATTCCTTCATATCTATACAGTTTGTTTCTGGACTTAACTTACCAGTCAAGATTTTGTAGGAATTAATTTACCTTTATGGATCATTTGTTTGAAATTGGGAATTCAAAAATGATTCATAGAAATTATTATAGTCATTGTTGGTTATATAATCCTATGGGAATACATGATACTTGGGATGATGTGATTGGACATGATTCTTAGCATGGAGTGGTTGACCAATTTATAATCTCACGTTGATTTCTATTATAGATGGGTGTTGTTTACTACACAAAAGTAAGATAAGTACATGATGAATGATGAATGGAACTGGGAGAAGATAGAGTAGGAATATACTTTAGTCATCTTGGTATGATCACATTGCATATTTTAGGCTTGGCTCTTTAAACATGATTAGTGGTATACCCCCTTGTTTGTTCCTCCAATCATTGTTCTCTATAAGGATGAATTTCCATACAAATTGACATGAATTTATCTTGAGATAGTATTTGAATTTGATATTGATCTCATGCCAGTTGCATGACCCATTTTTATACCTCCTTATAATATGGTACCAACTGAACTAAAGGATCTCGAGGTAAAAATCGATGACTTAGAGAAGAAGGGACTTTTTAGGAAAAATACTTTATAATTGAGTGAACCAAATCTGTTCACCAAAAGGTGAATGATAGTTTTTTTCTTGATAAAGATTACTGAAATTTGAACCAGGTGATTCTGAAGAAAAAATATCCCTTTCCTAGGATTGATGATCTCTTTTATCAGTTACGAGGAGCCTAAGGGTTCTCCAAAATTCACCTTTGATCAGACTATCACCAGTTAAGTGTTAGAGGGGAGGACACCCTGATGATGGAATTTTAGAGAATTTATGAGAAACATGAGTATATTGTGATGCAGTTTGGATTGAAAAATGTGTCTATGTGTTCATGGTTCTCGTGAACAAGATCTTCCACCAATATATTAACTAATTCATTATGTTATTCATTAAAGACATCCCCATATACTCACCAATACTTGAATAAAATTATAGATATATCAATATAGTCTTCAGTACACTCTGAGCACATAGAATTTATCCCATGTTATTGAAGTGTAAAATTTTGATTTAGGTTGAGATTTTATTGGGGCATGTGGTGTCTAATACATGTTTAAAAATAGAAGCATAGAAATTTTAGGTTATGATATCTTGGACATGAACCTGAAATATGTTGTAGATCTGGAGAATTCTAGACCTTGCAGGATACTATCGACATTTTATCTAGGGCTTCTCTTGTTTATCAGAACCCGTGACCATGTTGATAATGAAGGGAGTAAAGTTTCCATGGTCTGCCTTGTGTAAAGATATATTTATTCTGTTTAAGAATAGGTTTATTATAGTTCCATTATATACACTTCCCGAGATTCCTATTGGTTATGCTATTTACAGTGACACATCAAGTGTAGGATTGGGAGTAGTAATGATTTAGAGATAGTGGGTAGTATCTTATGGGTCACATTAACTATTACTCCATAAATATAATTATCCTACCCATGAGATGGATGTATTAGTTGTGGTCTATGATTTAAGGTTTTTGAGACAATATATTTTAGGTGAGTGTTTTTTTTCTACACTAAACACAAGATTCTCCACTATATCTTCACATTGTGGGACCTAAACATTAGGTTGAGATTCTGGGCAGGGTATCTATAGATGTTCAACATTGAGATGGCATATAAACTAGGTAAAGGTAAAATCATTGTAGATTCTATTTTCTTTAAGATTTAGGTATCTCATGTGTTTGGTGAATGGACTTCTGAAGAATGGTGACACCTATTGAGTTTATAAGCTGATTTAAGGATGGAGACTTACCATATCAAAGATCAAAAATGTGTGATCCTTTGGTGGGAAGATATTTTTTATTATATCATGTTATGGTTGGAGGAGTTAGATCCAAAGTGTTTTATGATGCCAGAATAACTAGCTGGAGGTGACCTGATACTCAGGTGGTCATTGGATGATAAAGATTAAATCGTTATACATACCTGATAGAGAATTACAAACCACTAATTTGGAGGTACATCCTAGAGTCGAAAATATATACCCTGAGTTTAGGTGATAGTTACAATGTTTCGAAATGAAGAGGGTTATTGTTGGATTTATTTTTTGATGCCTTGTTTTTCCTTGGATAAATCCCGAGCAACAACATCCAAGTGGTTCTCTATAGACACTTCTTATGCCCTTGTGGAAGTGGGAGGATGTCATGATGTAATTTATGATAGGTTTACCATGGATATCAAGTATTCATGATGGTGTTAGTGTGATTTTTTATTGGATATCAAAAGGTTCTCATTTCATACCGATCAATGAGACTAACTCAGTATATGAGCTGGGAATGTTGAATGTTTGTGAGATAATAAAGTTCTATATAGTTCTATTGAGAATCGTATCTCAATGAGAAGAAACTTTTACACAATAGTTTTGGATTATCTTGAAGAAGTCCCTAGGGACTTAGCTAAGATTGAGCAGGACATACCATCCTTAGATAGATAAAGAGTTACAACAGATGATCCACATATTGGAGAATATTATTTAGTCTTGCATCCTAGACTTCGATTGAGCATGGGTGATCATATATCCTTACCAGAGTTCACATAAAACAAAATTTAATAGGATTTTATTCAGATAAAACTATATAAGAATCATTATGGTAGGTTATGTTGTTCACCACTTTGTTAGAATGAGGTAGGTGAGGTAGTAGTAGTGAGGCCTAACATGGTACTAGGGACCCTGAATAGAGTGAAACTAATTCAGAAGATGTTGATCACTATCGAGAGTAGGAATTAATATTCTTCCAACCGTAGGAGGATAAAACTATAGTTTTTCGTATGTTAACAATTTATCTTAGGGTGGCTAATTGGTTAGGTCACTAACATTTGAAGAATCAAATGAAGCTAATTTCATGTTAGATTTGACCCTTAAAAATCACCAAGAGAATCGAAATAGAGGTTCTGTGACTGGATCTTCATTCTCAATATTGTGTTATACACATTTTGTTTTATGTGTATCAACTTTGGGAGTACATTCCTGATGCCATGATTTTGATCAATTATAATGAGGTTCAGATGGATCCTGAAACACTACATGTTGAATTCCAGATGTGGATTCTAAATTAGAGTGAGAAGGTGTTATGAGGGAATATGATGCCCTTTTTTTGAGTCTTCTGGAATAATGGATGACTCTAGGTGGATATGTGGGAGTGAGATTTTGATGTTTGAGATCATTGGTCGAATTTATTCAAGAGAGACTGCTATAAATAATTCCCAAGGATTAGAAGTTATCAATGGTGGGGATAATTGTAATAATCTCAATTTTTCAATGTTCTCAAAACACTCTCCTAAATAAAAATTATATGTTTTACTCTATTAAAATAGTTTTTTAATATATTTTAACCTTAAATATATATTTTGAGGTTTTTAAAACGAAACACCCTGTGATTTTTTTGTATGAATCTTTTAAATTTAAAATATTTGATAACTTGTGCTTCAAGAAACACTGAGTCTAAAACCATGATGTACAGTTATATATTAATGTGACCATTAGAATAATAATGTGACCACTAATAATATTAATATAACCATTAGAATATAACCTATCTATGAGTGTATAAATAAGATTTAGGTATATCATAAATAAAAATATGGTATATTTATATCAGGTAATAAGTAAATAACTGTTTGAAAATGATAATTTAATTGTTGGAATTTTGGTGAAACATAAATGTTTATTTAAAATTTTATGATGAATATAATTATTTAAAAGGAAATTCATTTTCATAAAATATATTGATAAATTAATATCTTGTTCCATTATAATTATGAGAAAATTTTATGAGACCATAATTAATATTTCAAAGTGCTGTTAAATGGTTTATAATATTAAAATAAATTTTTTTTTCGAATAAATGATGATTTTATATAAAAAAGTAATTTATCACATATAGAAATTTATTTTCTTAAAATGGAGTCTATTTTTGAAATATGCACTTGGAAAAATGGTTACAATAATTTTTTTGGATTTTTCTAAAATATATGAATTTTTGGTGAATATTGAAATAAAGTAATTTATATTGTTTGACATTTTATGCCAAATTCATGAATTTTTGAGCCATGGATGGTGTATAGATAATGTAAGAACCATTATTTCAAACTCACATGAACTAGTTACTATACATATTCTTGAGAATCAACAATGTTGATAGTCTTGAGCCAAAATAAAAAACACATGAATAAAATAATAAGAAAACACCCCTCTCCTTCCATATAAGTACCAACCCTTATCTTCACAGCTTTTAAGACTTTAATATTTTCTAACTTCTGACTAAATCCCATCTCAATATTCCTTCCCATGTTTGATACCTACTATTATAATTAAAATATTAAAGCCATGTTTCTTAAGGAGGTTCCCATAGAGATGATATCAAAGAGGTAGAATCCTTCTTCTTTTCCTTTATTTTACATTATTTTTTATCCTCTCCTAAAATACTATATACAAAGTGGCATGGTAACTCCAGTATTACAAATATACTACAATTTTATTGTGCTAATGTAATTTCTATAATCAAACCTATCCTCTTCTAATTTTATTTTAAAAACTAAAACATTGTCTGTGTTGTGCTGATTCACTGCCTTCGTGGACGATGAGTTCTCATTTTCCATTACCACCTTTAAAAATGGTCATGAAAATTATTATTATTTTTTAATCATATTTTTATATACATATTATCTTTTATATCATGTTTTGGAACCAATACATAAACATAATATTTTTAAAAATGACACAAGATCATGATGGTCATAAAAAACCACTAAAATAAATTAAAACATCTTCATCAACATTTTATCTAATGAATCATCCTCAAACCATATAACCAAATGATACATGAGATCATATAAACTTTTTTATATTCATTAATACAAAAAAAATATCTTTAGGATAAGTTATTCCTATTTTATAAGAACCCCCTTATTTATACTCAATGGAATCGACCATAAAACCCTGAAACGAATGCTCCAAGAACAACAGAATTAAAAATTATGACACACTAAAATGGACATAAATTAACTTAATAAAATTTTAATAAATAAAATACATGTTTAAGAGTTTATGAATTAAATAATTATGGAATATAATTTAATTATCGAGGACATTAAGTATAAGTGAATAATTCTTTCAAACATAAGGTAAGGGTTTTCTAATATCACATTTATTTCTATGAGAAATTACTCATTCACCACTTATTACATATGTGTGGTGTATGTAAAAATAAATTTATATATCATATCATGAATCAATTTATCTTAATGGTATTAAATGTTTTATTTGTTAATTATTAATTTTATTAGGATTACAATCTAACTGATTAGAATGTGGTAGGGAAATTCTTTACCCAATTTACATTCTTTGGGTTAAAATTCTACTCCATTGATTATTCCATTATTTGATTATGTGTGAAAAGACTTGTGATTATATTATGTTGTATTTACACTTTTACTATGTGGATTTAAATCTGATACACATAATCAATTAATTTAGTTAAATCTGGCACTTTCTGTTTGAAAATACTATTTTTAAATGTTTCTTTTTCAAAAATAAAAGGGAATGGTTTTAAAGCCTTTATGATATGAGTGAATTTTCCAAATCTCACGAAGACTTTGTGTATTGGGTAATTCTTTATATGTGTACCAGGATAATTCAATAATAAAATTATATTTTATAATTGAATATATTTTTTAGATAAATTATTTCAAAATAAAGTGGTATTTCTCTCAAGAATTTTCAATGATTTTTAAGAGTATTTCCATCTATGTCAACAACCATTGTTGAATATTATTATTAATTGAGGTTAATGCCATATTATACCATCTATAATATTTTATTCAATTGTTTTTTATCACATTGACTATGGGTGTTCTATTTTGAAACCATTCATCATATTACATTGGATGGTTTATGATTATTTTTATTGTTTGAGGAAATATATTAACATTTCATATGATAGTTTTAATATGAATGTATATATAGATTATATTTAAAAACTTTTATATGAGTAATTAATTGGAAATAATAAGTGATTAGAGGGTCCCACTATAGCCCCTCAAGGCATTAGTAGGTCTCATGAGACAAACTAGTTTTTGTATTAGATGATGTCTTACCTAATTATATTTGACTTCTTGTTCGAAGCCTTGATAGTATGTTTATGATGTCACACATTATGCATCCTATCATTATAGTATTATTTATTTATAATGAATGTGATTATTAAACTAGTGGAATATCCATGGATAAGTTTAATTCTCATGTGATTATTATATTGAATTATTTGATTACATTTATTCCTACCATATTATGCTCAATATTATGTTTTGATGGAATGTGTTTTTAGTTATTCACCGTGACTTATTGTTTAAGTTTATTTATGATAGATTACACTATATTATTACCCTTAATGAGCATATGAGATCACACCTTTCTTATGTTTTATTATTCCCAAGGATTCCAAGATGTATATTATATTTGACATGTAGGGATAATATTGGAGAATAGGGATGTTTAAAATGGATTTTCTATGATTTATTTCATTTCAAGTTGTCATAAAAAACTTATTATTTTATCTAGTTTTCCAAATCTACTAAACTATTTAGTATTGTGGGATGTGATCGCTTTTATATAGTAATAATGTAATAAATTCAGGCACTAGCTATGGGATACTTAGGTCAGTGTCTTTACATTTGGTATCAGAGAAATATTAGTAAAATATTTGGAAATAGGTTTTAGGAAAAAATTGATTAGGTAATTATAATCATATAAATAACATTGAGAATATTCCCAAGGCAACAAAGCTATGATTTTGAGATTTTTTATACATAAAGTTTTAACGTGTTTTACTAGTTTTAAAGTTTCATAATCTAATTTAGTTTATGATATTATTTAGAAATAGTTCATAGTTGAAGGAATGTAAACCATATCAGTGAAATTATTCAATTTAGGGATTTCCCTCCTATGTAAGATAATGATGTTGGAGCGGGATGTAAAACTAGAGTGTAACTACTTATAACTATTCTGGGACAATAGTCTCACGTTATGAGAAATAATATTACTTGAATGGAATAGCCTAGTCCACAACATAGTGTAACAATGTTATATTACTTAATTATACAGTAAACTCCATCATTAAATGGGTATAAAATCCCTTTTTTCTCTAAATAATTGATATATTCTTTAGAGAAGATATTTCTCACTATGGGAAGTAATGAAAGGAATAAGGTTATCATGGAAATTTATTTTCTATCAGGAGATGCGAATCAATTGCGGTAATTAATTCAAAATAAAAAGCAGGAGGAAGAAATTTCAATTACGGAATGGAAGTATTTGAAGAAAATTTACATGGAAAAATATTTCCTTCAAGAACCATGAGAAGATATGGAATGAAAATTCTTGAGCTTTAGAAAGAAAGAGGATGAAAACATTTTTATATATAAATCCAACATTAAAAGGATATAAAGGAACATTGTGGAATACATATATAATCCAAATATGATGATTGAATATTTATTTTATGGTATTAATCGAATTCTAAAAGGGTCACCTATCTCCTAAAAATTATCCTTTTATTAGTATATAATATTATGTTCCATCAATATGGAGAAATAATTTTCCAAGACATACATCACCGAAGGAAAGAAAGATAAGAAGAGGGATACTGAGTACTGTGGAAAAGGAAATAAGCTGATAGGTAATAATAGAAGATAATAATTTATAACTTTCAATAAACATGGAAAGAAAAATTAGGGAACATACCTATTGGGAATGAGTGTTTGTTATAAGTATGGAGAAAAAGGTCCCCAGACCCGTGATTTCAATGTAATTAAAGAAGTTTGAAAAGTGAAATGCTATAGCTATAAGGAGATTGGACACTATGAAAATGATTGTAATATATTTCTAGGAAAATTTCCATAGAAAATAGCAAGGGAACAAGGACATTCTTATATTGTCACAAAAGCTATGGTTGGAGTTCTTATTAATGTGTTGGCTTGTACATTAACCATCTCTTAAAACTTATCTAAATATTTATTTGATTACCGATCATATTATTCCTTTATATTATCCTAGTTTTCTATATAAAGTAAATATTTAAAATTCACCTTGACAAGGATTTTTCAGTAAAACATATTAGTGGAAACCTTATTGCAACAAATATGTGTCAAGAATTTACTATTAAGATACATAAATGTGCTATAATTGCTAATTTTATTATCATACATATGGTTGATTTTGATAGAATCATTTGTATAGAATGGATTGCAAAAAATAATGAAAACATTTATTGCATAAAGAATAAAATTAGGATTCATGATGAACATATAGAATTTCTTATCATTAGAGGAGAGAATTTATTATCTGATTTATATTTGGATCCACCTCTAATAGCTCTTCTAAAAAAGATTTTGGGAGAAGAAGAGCTGATAAAACCTAATAATAAAAAAATGGGATCATCAAATTGAGGATGTACCCATTGTTTAGGAATACATTGATGTATTTCCAGTGGAATTACATAGACATCCTCCAAATATTAAAGTTGTGTTTTCTTTTGATTTAATCCCAATTGCAAGACCTATATCAATTAATCCCTATTGAATAACCATGAGAGAGTTAATAGAGATAAATAAACAACTTGATGAATTGAGTGGTGTGGGATTTATACACCCTAGTGTTCCACCTTGGGGAGATACCATTATTTTCCTTAAGAATATTTATGGATCAATGTGGCCATGCAATAATTATAGGGAGATCAATTATATTAAGATAATGATCAAGTATCATTTTCCCCACATTTATGTTTTATTTAACCAATTTCATGGAGATCAATATTTTTCAAATATTTATCCCCTTTTGGATATAATCAATTGCATGTAAATAATGAAGATATTCCAAAGAAAATATTTATAACAAGGTATAGACATTATGAGTTTACTGTAATGTCATTTCTACCAACTAATGGACCCTATGTTTTTATATATTTAATGAATATATTATTCTTTAAATATCTTGATAATTTTTTGGGTATTTATTTATGATATATTGGT
This sequence comes from Viscum album, assembly GCA_963277665.1. Classification (NCBI taxonomy): domain Eukaryota; kingdom Viridiplantae; phylum Streptophyta; class Magnoliopsida; order Santalales; family Viscaceae; genus Viscum; species Viscum album. Next base: position 1,688,805,699 of record OY728151.1, on the reverse strand, counting down.
GTACTCCAAAAGATATGAGGTTCAAGAGAACCACTTGTGGATTGTTCTGGAGACTCTAAGAAGAAAAGAGTTATATGGGAAGTTTAGAAAGTGTGAACTATGGCTTCAAAAGGTTTCTTTTCTTGGCCATATTTTCTCTACCTATGGATTCTCAGTTGATTATACAAAGACAAAGGAAGTATAGTAATGTCCTACATAAACGAAAATAATCAAGGTATGTAGTTTCATTGGTTAAGTAGGTTACTATCGATGATTCGTTTGTAATTTTTCTCGATTATCTAACCCATTAACCAATATTAATCCCTAAGGGTTTATGTTTATTTTCAAAAAGGAATGTGAAGAATTATTTGAATAATTGAAGATAATATTAGTGAATTCTATGATCTTGGCTCTTCCATCGGGAAAGGTTGGTTTTGTGATTTATAGTGATGCATCATAGAAATTATTGGGCTATGTCCTTATATAGAATGAAAGTGTTATTACCTATGCATCAAGGAAGTCAAAAACTCATGAAAGGAAATTGAGTTAGTAGCTTCAATCTTTGTTATAAAGATATGGAGACCCTATCTCTAAGGTGAAATATGTAATATATATACAGATCACAAGAGTTTGAAATATATATTCTCACAGAAATAACTCAACATGAGGAAAAGAAGATGGCTTGAGCTACCGAGGGATTATGACATTTCAATAAACTAACACTAAGGTAAGGAAAATAAGGTAACAGATGCATTGATTAGGATGGATCATGGAGTTCTAGAAATTTTTTGATTTTCAGAGATTCTACGTATATGGATCTAGTAAATATGGATATGGTAAGGATTGTGAAATGTCACTAATTTTTAAAAGGTTTTCAAATACATATTTTTTGGAGAAGATAAAAAATTCATAGTTTAATGATGAGAATTTTAAAAAATAAAATTAAACTTATAAATTATGGGAAATTGGTAGACTTTTTAAATGAAGATAGAATTTTAAATTTTGGAATGACAATTTATGTTCCCTCTATACCCGATATAAAAATAGAATTATTGATGATGCTTATTGATCTAATTTCTCTAAACACCTTGGTATCACTAAGATGTACAGTGATTTGAAGTAAGATTTTCGGTTGGTAACATAAAGTGTGATGTTTCTGATTATATATCAGGATGTTTAGTTTTTCAATAGGTGAAGGTTGAAAGACAACATCCTTGTGGAGTAATGAAACATATACCTATTATTATATGGAAATGGGATGAAATATTTTTGGATTTTGTCACTATATTACAAAATACTCCAAGAAATAATGATTAAATATGGGTAATTGTTGATCAACTTAATAATATTTACATTTCTTCGCTATAAGGGATAATTTTTAATTGGAGAACCTTGAACGTCTCTATATTAATGATTTTGTAAGACTTCATGGTGTACCTTTATCGACTGTTTCTGATCGAGATAACTATTTTACATCAAAATTTTGGAAGTTTCTTTAGAAGGCATTGTATATTAGGCTTCATTTTAACACTTCTTATCAACCTCAACCTCATTGTCCATCTAAAAGGGCTATTCATACATTAGAAGAAACATCGAGATAATTAGCACCTGCCTATCAAGGTATGTGTGATCAGTATTTACCTTTGGTATAAATTTACCATAATAATAGTTTCCATTATAGTATTCAAATGGAACCACATGAATCATTATATGGTAAGATATATCTTACTCCAAATTATTGGGATGAAGTTGGTAAAAGGAAGCTTGTAGGACTATAACTTGAAGGGGAAACAATTGAGAAGGTAAACACAATTCAAACCCATATCGACGAAGATTAATGTGAGGAAAAGCGTTATGATGAAAACCTAGAAAATGATTTGGAGTTTCAAGTGGGAGATCATGTATTTTTGAATGTATCTCCATAGAAGGGTTTCATAAGGTTTGATAAGAAAGGGAAATTGAGCCCCATGTACATCAGACCTTTTGAAATTATAGAGAGAATTGGAAATGTGGATTATCGTTTGTGAATGCCACGTATCCTTTCTAAATTACACGATGTGTTCCACATATCGTTGTTAAGGAAGTACATACCAATCCCAATTCACTTTCTCACTTCTAAAGAAATAGGAGTAGAACCTGATTTATCTTACTGTGAAGAGCATATCCAGATTCTGGACACTAGAGAATAAGTGTTGAGGAATCAAACTATTCGGCTAGTAAAGATACTTTGAAAAAATTATAAAATAGAAGAGGTTTGTGGGAACTAGGGAAAATTATTAATATGAACTAACCAAATATTTTTAAGAGGTGACATTCTTGAAATTTTGAGGTTGAAAATTTTGATGGGTGGGAGAAAACAACACCTCATGATTTTATGCTATACCTCTTTCATGTTTAACATCTTCTATAGCTTATGTTGCCCACCAAATTGAATTTAAAACTGTAATATACTATTAAATATTAACATGACCATTAGAATAGTAATGTGATGATTAGAAATATTAATAAAAACATTATAATAGAATCCTTCCATATGAAAGTATAAATAAAATTCATATATATCATAAATGAATATATGGTATATTTATTTCATGAAATAAATAAATAAATGTTTTTAAAATCATAATTTAAGTGTTGGTATTTTTTTAAAACATAAAGTTTTATTTACCAATTAATATTTATTATACTGATTTAAAAGGAAATTTATTTTCAAAAAATATATTCATATGTTGATATTGTGTTGCATTATAATTATAAGGTAATTTTAGGATACAATAATTAATTTTACAAAGTGTTTTAAAATCATTTATAATATTAAAATCATTATTTTCAAATAAAATATGATTTTATTAAAAAATTAAATTTCTCATATTAGAAAAACAATTTCATAAAAAAGAGTCCAATTTTGATATCTACATATTGGAAAATGGTTGGGGTTATTTTTTGGATTTTTCTAAAATAGTTTAATTTTTTATGTATAGTGAAATACATTAATTTATGGTATTTAACATTTTAAGATAAATATATTAATTTTTGAGTCATTTCATGTGTATGGAGGTTTTAAGAAACATTAGTTCCAACTCACATAGACTACTTACTATACATAGTCCCATGAAGTAACACTATTGATAGTCTTGAGCCAAAATAATAAACTATTAATAAAAATAATCAAAAAACACCCCTCGCATCCACTATAAATACCACCCATCACCACCCCTTATCCTCACACATTCTAAGAATTTAATCTTGTCTAAATTCTAAAAAAATTCTTTCCCAAGACTCTTACTCATGTCCAAGACCAATTGTTCTTACCAAGAGACCAAATCCAATTGTCTTAAGGAGGTGCCCAAGGAGATGATATCCACGAGGTGAAATCCTCCTTCTTCCCTTTTAATTTATTTCCATTCTTATCCTATAATCACCTTATCTATAAAAGGTGGAATGATAACTCCAGTATCATACATATAATTGAATGTTATTATTCTAATGGAATTTAATCCATCAAATCACTTCTCTTCTACATTTATTTTAGAAATGACAACATCGTCTGTGATGTGTCGATTCACCGCTTTCATGGACGAAATGTTTTTTTTCCATTATCACATTCAAGGATGGTCATAAAACTATTATTATGGTTAAATTATATTTTAATATACATATTATAAGTTATATATTGTTATGTAACCAATACATAAATATAATATTCAATTAAATGACCCAAGTTCAAGATAATAATTAGAATTAGCAAAATAAATAAAGACATTTTCATTAAAATTTTATCTTATAAATAATCCTCATACCATATAATAAAATGATATATGATAACGTATAAAATTATGTATTCTCATTAATACTAAATTATTTCACTTCTATATAAGTTAGTCCAATTTTATAAGAACTCTCATATTTATACTCAAGGGAACTGGCCATAAAACCGTGAAATGAATGCTCCCATAACAACAAAATTAATCATTATAAATCATAAAAATAACCCAAAATTAACTTAATAAATTTATAATATATCAAATATATGTGTATGAGGTTCTTAATTAAGTAATTGATGAATCTAATATGATTATCTAGGATTTTAAGTACATGTGCATAATGATTTCAGACATAATGTAAGGGTTTTCTCATATAACATTTTTTTCATGGAGATATGAATTATTCACAAATTATTCATTGTGTGTGGTTTAAATATACTTAATTTTGATATATAGTATAATTAATACCTTTATATTTAATGTATTGAATGTTTCATATGATAATTATCATTTTTTGAGTCGTACGATCTGATTGATTTCAAAGTGGTACAAAGATTCTAAACACAATTTCCTTTCATTGGGTTATAATTTTACTCCATTGATTATGTTTGAAATGACATTCGATTATGTTATGTTGTATTTACACTTGTTTAATGTGGATTTATAGCTCATACAAATAATTGACTCATTTGGTTAACGCTCACACTTTATATTAAAATACTAATTTAAATGTTTCTTTTTCAAAATTAAATTGTAATGTTTTATTAAACCTATATGACATGAGAATATTTTCATGATTTGAAGATGAATTAATTTATTCAGGAATCCTTTATATTTTTTAAAGGTTATGTTAAATAATTTTTTTTATAATTGAATAGTTTTTTAAACAAATGATTTTAATGTAGAGTGGTATTTCTCTCAATAATTTCTCAATGATTTTATTGGATTATTTTCATATATGTCAACACCATTTTTGGATTATTATGCTTAATTTAGGTTAATAACTTATGAAATGATCTATCATATTTTATTCAATTTTTATGATCATTTTTACCATGGGTGTGCTATTTTGTTACCATTCATCATATTAAACTAGATTAATATTGACTATGTTTATTATTTGGGTATAGTTATTAAAATTCAATATGATAGTTTCAATAAAGATGTATATGTTGATTATGTTTCACCCCTTTAATATGAGGAATTAATTTGACTTATTAAGTGATGGAAGGGTTTTTCTATGCTCCCTCGATGCATCAGTAGGTCTTATTAGAAAAACAAGTCTGAGTGTAGGCTGATGTCTTAAACAATTATGTATGGTGTATTAACCGAAGCCTTGATGGTATATTTACAATTTCCCACATTATAAATTCCATAACTATGATATTAGTTATTTATAATCCATTTGATAATTCAACTAGAAGAATATCCATGGATAAGTTTCATTCTTAAGTGACTATTATATGGAATTATATGATCAGCTTACATTCCTTTAAAATTATGATCAAGTTTTTTTTAAATGGCATGTGTTTTTAGTTATTCACCTTTATTTATTGTCTATAATAATTTATGATAGATTTAGATGTATTGTGACCCTTAATGAGCATATGATCACCCCCATTTCTTATGTTTGATTTTTCCCCATGATTCTTAGATGTATATTATTTTTTGACATGCTAGGATAATCTATTAGAATAGGGATGTTTCCAATGGAGTTTCTATGTTGTATTAAATTTCATGTTGAAATGTAAAAATTATGTTTTTATCTACGTTGTATTAAACCGAGATTTATAATGGTTACATAAGGGTAAGGTGAGTTTTTATGACCCTAGGTAAGTGTAGAGGGGTTGTTACTTTGTTGTGTAACAGTAAAAAACTATTGCATAAGGGTAGGATGAAGTTTTATTATGCTATATAAGAGTATCTCTATGTTTAAAAAGGTTGAATAAGGGTAAATCTCTCTCTATTTAAGGGTTCCTCATAGATTTCTAAGTTTTTGTAAGCGTAACTCTTAGTAGTCCAAAAGTATTGTAATTGTAAATCCTAGTTTTCTAAGGTTACAGAATGGAAACTATTCACTATATAAGGGCATGCTTGATGTTGTGACCTATGTAAGGGTAAAACCAATTAACCCTTACACATTACCATTTTCATTCTAAGGGTAGTCTTTTCCCAATTTTTTGAATTTTATTTTGTTTAGTTCATTTCTATAACACACTTTGAGGTATTTAAAAGAAAAAAATCACAAGAATTGATTTCTTATGACTCATTATGGTATATAACACATGTTTTAAATATTTTTAAATTATCGAATTCAATAATAATTTCAGTGACCATAATAAATGATGAATTTATTTTGATAATATCAATACTGCACTCCACCCTCAACATTTTCTTAAAAAAATACCAAAACATTCTCCTTTCTTAACTTTTGATATTCTTTCATGTTAGGGGAGACTAGAATTCCTCAACCCAGGATCTAAAAAATATTTTCCAATCAAACTAGGTTCTTTTTCATGTTTCTAGTCATGTTAAAACCCTCTCCCTCCTCTATTATTGAGGGAAATATTTTCTATGGAATAAATTTTATTTAACTTATTTATTCTCCAATTTTAAAAAATATGATTTTCTAAATATTTATGGAAATTTGATGAAGAACTCTTAAATTATAATAACACAAAATGTCTAAAGAATGACAGAGAATTATTATCAAGCTTGTATTTTATTATTCTATAGAGAGAGAATCATATCATGTAAAATTATAATTATTATTTAGGAAAGAAAATATTAAGAACATGCTAAGGCTTAAATCGATAATTTGGAATTAGCCTTGTAAGAGAAACTGTTATCACATTTAGTGTTTTTACACTATTTGAATATAAAATATTTTGAATGAGTATTATGAATCCTTGATGAGAAGTTTAAACTAAGTAATTTTTTTATTTGATTTGGGTGATGAATACTTGACTAACATTGAAGATAACAACAATAATCTTGAGATAAGAAGTTAGTTATATGTTTGGGGAACTATTTTACACTTGTTTCCATAGTATATTTATTATGTTGGCACACTTTATAACTGGTCTTGATTGTGATCACATGTAGGTGTGTGAATATCCCATAGGACCCATATATGATAGTATTTACCATGAGTATACTTTTATCACTTTGTTTATAGTTGATGTTGATCACATTTACTGTATGTTCCTACTATTTTATCATTATGATATGATATGCTTGACTAAATTATCTACCCTTTTTGTCTCCCATCATAGGTATTGTTCATGGTGGTTGAAGCAACTAGACCTTTGTGAAATGGTTATCTAGTTGCGGGGGAGTGTGCAGAACTTATGATGATAGACCAAAGCACTGGGTCTAGATATGACGATGGCTTATGGATGTCGTGCGATTCACTAAATTCCTATTTGATTCCATGTAGCATGATACTCAATTACCAGTGAATTAAAATTATAATCATAACTCTATACGTAGTGTATACCAGGAAATTGATTCACTTGATGCCTAGTGGATGTCGAGTAACACATTCACATAATGCCAAGAAACATGCTTATTATCCCTGTAGATAGTTCTTCTTTAATCCAGATATCTTGATATTCATTATATCATGTAGCCGATGTAAGAAAGGGTAGGGATCAAAATGGATTGGTTAGTACAAGAGTGCTCGTTATGTGATTGCTCAGGGTTTCTTATGAAATAACCCTTTTTATGGAACAAATTTATTTTACAATAGCAGAACTGTTAAGGACACTTTAATGGCATCCAATTGGGTTTTATTACTCACACCCTATATGTTTATTTTGATGAACAAGCAAATTTCATGTACAACAATCCAGTAAAACTAAATGATCCCATAGAAGATGGTTGAGCTAAGGAGCATGGATTTGGGGGTGTTATTAGGGCACAATCTAGACTATTTCTCCTGAATTTATCATCTCTCCTTACCATTAGGATTATATTGGATTGGTTTTCCATATTATGAGTTTTTTATTTTATTATATGACTTGTGTTTCATTAGATATAAATTTTTTTATTTAGTTTCAATAATATTACATTGAGTTTTTTTAAATGATATGATACTTGGGGAATACTTTCACCATTGACATACCTCAAACCCTTACTACTAGTCTGAAGCCTCTTTCACATGGGAAGGCATGCATGAGGTCATCAAGATATCTAGATCAAATGAGGTGGTATGGTTTAGGGTGTTACACTAATTTGGAATTTTTGGGATGTTTTATAATTTCTTTGAAATTTAACTCATTATGATCATGTTGAGGAAATGACATATCAGAGTGTATGGCCATATTTTTTTTAATAAAATCAGTTATTGGGTGACCAACTAGTGTTTTTTTATAAAGTGATATAGTAATGTTTAAAAAACAAAATATGTGTTATTTTGGATAAAATTGGATTTCATAAGGATTATATTGAAGGAATTTAAGGGAAATTCAACAGTGCTAGACTTAAATTCATGGTTAGTTGATCAACAAATGGATTTAGTTCAGAATATGAAGTGAGGAGATGAATCTTGTTCTGGTCAATGAATGGAAGTTTAGGGATATCCATGGGTGGTTCTCAATAATTAAAAAATATATTTTTTGGAGTTTTTAATGACTAGTTTCATTATTAGTTGGTAATTTAGAGGAAATTTAAATTTTAACTCCCAGATATAGGTGTTTCATGAAAATGTTGACTCTGATTTGGATTTTTGGAGTGGAGGCCCCAATTTAAGGTGTTTTTATTTATTTATAAATTTCAAAAATTCTAGGAGAATCCATAAATTTTTTAAGAGTCAGACTCAACATAGGTTGATATTTTATGGTACATAAAGGACATGAAATTGAAATATTAGGTGTTATAACATGAAACCAGAAAAGTTCGTTGGGTAATGAAGGTCCTCCCGAGGGGTGGTTGCACTGTAAGGCCTTATACGATGTCCTAATGGGTGTTTGTGGGTTTTTGTTTGATTTTGTGAAAATAAACATTATATTATGATCCATTTTGTGACATAATAATGCATTACCAATGTTGGGGTGTTATGACATAAGACCTTGGGTCATGCCCCAAATTGACCTCAGATTGCGTCTTTTCACTATGACACATAAGGTCATGCTACAATATACAACCTACATAATGTTTGTAGTATAAAAGTCATATTTTTTTTGGATTTCCCAATTTTATTTTATATCCAAATAGTTTTTTGGGGGGGAATTTAATTGGTCCTCCCCCCTTGGTTTCTTCACCTTGATCCCACTTCCCCCCTTTTATTGGTTTTCAACCAAAAACTTATTCATAATGTTATAGAAAGGTAATAACTATCTATACTACTATTTCCCTCATATTATTATCCCCATGTAATTTTCTATGGATCCGTATATGTATTTGATTCTAATTCCACTATATCGTGGTGTAATAACCTTCATATGATGGGTCTTTATTGTATGATAACTAAAGGAAGTCAAAAGAGAAGGAATCTCACATATTTCTCATTTTTTAGATAACGATAATCCATCCAATTATTTTTTATATGATTTACACTATTTTTTAAATTATATATCAATTGGGTGTCATATTATGGGGATTTATTTTCTTGGAGTACAGAAGGTATGCCATGAGTAACCATTGTGATATTCTCCAAGGATTTCACCATTAGAGGCCACTTAGTGATATTTATTCGATTATTAATAATTTTTTACTCTATTTAATTATTTATAAATTGCTTATAATTTATTTATGGTGTCTTTTAGTGTGATATAGGGGCTTAGGAACATGACAAAGCTTGTTATGGGTTTGGTTGAGGCTTGGTAATGCATGGTTGAAGGATGGTAAATCTAATATCAGGGTGGGTATCTCCTATGATACTAAATAATATAAATATATATATATTATTATTCCTTACTTCATAGGGTTTAAAGTTTGGGTAATTATTATGGGTATTAGGAGTACCCTTAGGAAGAGTTAGGTGATGTTGATCATCCCAAAATTGAAGAAAGTTCAATTCCATGTATCGTGTGACTTAGTATCACAAGGAAAATAAATCTCCATGGGGAGAGGGCACCATTTGAGTATTCTAGTGGGATTGAGATTGGACTTGGTATTGGTGGATGTTATAATCACATGGGATAAGATTAAAAATGAAAAGGGTGGTGGTGGGCGTGAATCAATTTTATGTATTTTTCTTCTAAATCACAACTTCTATCTTTATCTTTAGTGTGTCTCTCCCTTTAATACACAATAATGCAGAAATAAAAGGAATTCACAATAAATTTTCTGATGAGTTTCTCCTCAATGATGGTTGACTATGTCCCCAGTGTGTAGTGGTTTTTATCTAATGTACATATAGCTATCATTTAATTATTAAGAAATAACTCAAGAAAGGTTTGGTCTATAAAAATATACATAAGTTATAACTAACCAAACTTTCATGAAATCTCCAACTCACAAAAACAATCAAAATAGGAAACACTCGCTGGATGAGTGATCACCGTGCTAGTGCAAGTTGCCAATTACCATCTCAAATACTAATATTTTTCCTTTTTTCCTCTTACAAAAATCTTCAATTGTCACAAATACATATAAATTTGATACTCAGGTTCTTCTACCATAATGGATTGCAATTTTTTTTGATAAACTTATATCTATTCTCTTCTCACAATTTTTTATTTTTAATCACATTAATATCTTTTTTTATATTTGAATACATAAATATCCCAATATTTTCGACAACATGATGTTTTACATTTTTTATGGTCAACAATATCCTCTATATTTATTTCATTTAATATGAGTAATATATTAATAGAGCATTGGGATAATCCTTATTTAAAACATCCACAAAAACATGTGTATTTTAATTATCTACAGGATGGAATATAGTAATACCATTTCAGTGTGGCTCCCATCACATGATGTGGCCTTGAATTAATCCATAGAACCATATCTATCTAGTAATTCATACTCAGAGTTGTTTATGGTGTGATTTTTTTCTACAACATGAATATAATCTTCTCTGATTGAATCATAATATTTTAAATTAATTTTATAATTTATTTCACTAAATAAAAATTTCAATATTTACTGAATTTACAATCATAACCTGTAATAAAATATTAAGATATCATATTCTTTGTTTCCCATATTCCTCAAAAATACTCCATCTTTTCTGATTTTTAAATCATATTTAACATATACACAATATTATTTATCACTTATATAAAATATTATGCACCAATATAAGGTTTTTACCTTTGTAATATTTCAGTCCAAGATTCGAAAAATCATATGCATCATCAAATATGTTACTCATCCTTCCAAAATTTCTTATGCAACATCAAAAATATTATTTATAACTCTGAAGTTTCTTAAGTATTGAATTCTATTTAAAATATCTAGATAAGGTTTAATAAAAAAACTTAAGTATTTATCAGAGAATAGTACACACACTTAGTGATCCCATGACTTTGAAATTTTCTTCCCAATCTCTAGGAATTATCTTAGGTATCTTCAAAAGTGAATAATATCAAACAAAATTAATTTTATGACTTTTCCACATTTATACCCACAAAAATGATCCAATGTACTGAAAAGTTTACTCATTAAAGGACTAATCTTGATTTTTCTACTTTCAACATAGAATTTCCATAATTCATGTAATTCACCTATAAAACTCTTAATATTTCCTTGAGGATTATCTAATCTATTAAAAAACATTTCATAAAAATTTGATTGAATTTATAAAAGATCATAATATTTCCAAACATATTTTAACAAATTTTAAAGTGTTATAATAATTAAATAACCAAATATGAGTATTTTAAGAACCTTCTCTAACTTAAATCATTTCTGTCCATAAAGACAGCTTCTTAAAACCTTTATCCAAGATATATTCCCCTCTAATTAGAAAAATAATCTTGATCAACATTCCATGAAAATATTCTCAAAATTACGACAAGACTTTACATTGTTAAACACAACTCTCAAGATGTTCATTTAATAGCCATCTTCATGAACCATGTAAATGATATCATATATATTGCTTCCAACTTCAAACTCTCATATTAGGAATTTATTACAATCAAGTTGAAAAATCATCACTTGTATAGGTTTCTACCTTCAACCATTTTATCCAATTATTCCATGACACAAAACACCATTCCAACTGCTAAGGTTTGCTTCTCCTTAATCCTAATTGGCCTCTTTCTCCACCTCCCATACCCACTATAAACCTAAATAAACATCATTTAAAAGTACTGACAGGAAACAAAACATCATTCTGAATCGGTTTTAATAAAATCTCGCTATATATTTGCTTTCAATACCATACATATCATTTCTATGTAATATTTAAAATTCAATCACCCTTAATCAATGAAAAGAGACTAAAAGTTGAAGATCATTTTCTCTCCCTCATTGAAAATAACGAAAAAGAGTGTTTATATCGAGTGTGATATAAACATATTCAAAGAAGTGAGAAATGAAACAATTAACTCTTAGAATAATTGATCAAGCATGGTGTAGAAAAAAATTCTAATAATTCAAACATAGAATTTTTCCATGAGAAAATAAAGAATTGATACTTACTTGGAAACATGACATTGGAAATTGAAAATATTTTCTAAAAATATTTCTATACTCAATAAATAAAAAAAAAAATACAAATATTGTGAAAAATATAGTTTCTCCCCAAAATAATACACCACAACCTTTATGGGAGTTTAAGAATAATTTAAATATGAGAGGGAACTCAAAAAAACAACACTAAGTGTCATAAATTAGTGTGTAATCTAATTTTCTCAAAATATTCATTTTATAAAGGATTTATAAGGGTTTAAATAATATTATCCTTTTATAGAACACATTATAGCTTCACAATAACTCCATTAACTTTTTTACATTATAAAATGACTATTAATATCAATTTGTTTTGATCTATAATATTATATTAGACTCTTGGATTTATTTGTGGAACTTTGATTATCACAACCAATAAAAAGTATACATTCAACAAAAAAATTCATATCATTGTGTTTAATTTTGATCCAGATAATTTGTGTATCATATTATGATTCAAACACATATTAATCTTCTTATTAGCTCAAGGTGACTGATTATTTCTTATTGGAGTGGCATTCTACACTTATTTTAACAATAATAAATGGTCCAAATGATGGGAAATTTATATTATAAAAACCACTTTCCTTGTATGAACTTATAAAACCCTTAAAATATAACTGAACTTTCTTATTAAATAACAACAAATAATTTAAATCATTTGAGATATACCTCATTGATCTCATAGTTTCTATAATATGTGATTCATCAGGATTATATTGATATTTTTAATAAAGAGAAACTTCCTAGAAAATGTCTGGACTAGATTTATTAATGTATAGTAGACTCCCAATAAATTTTATAAATTTATTTTAATCAACATCATTACATTTATCACACTTGTTTAATATTATTCCTACTTGTATTAGTGTCGGAAATCATCCTGATTTCTCCATAACAATCCTCTAAAATAGTTCTTTAGAATTATTTTATTAAGAGATGTAAATATGAAAATAAACTTGACTAATTTTGAATCCTAATAATAATTTCATCTCCTTAATAATAGTCTCTATGTTTTTCATTAATGAATGTGGAAAATTGTTCACAGAAAATTTCTTCATCACTATTAAAGAATTTATTATCATTATAAAAAATCCAGATGAGTGATATTTTCTAGGTCTTATTCACTTAATGATTTCAATCCATTTTCCTTTTCCTAAATTCCATGATTCTCAAGTACTTATACAAATTGAAACTCTAAGATCTTAGATATTGTGTCAATCTATGTAGAGCTTTCTTATGTTTACAAATCTTATAATCATCTATACCAAGCACACAACCCTTAGGTCTCTCCATATAAGCTTCTTTATTTAGTTAATATCCATAATTTCCAATTTGATATCTATTTGGAAGAGTTTTAAGATTATTTGGGTAGAATTAGAAAGGGAAAATATGATAGTTTAAAGTTTATAAATATGAGAAAATGTTCCATCAAAATCAATGCATTTTATTTCTGAGTATCTATAACATAAAATTATTGATTTTTCTGTTGCCACACCATTATCATTTATTTTGTTCCTAGAATCAAATTTTATGATGATAACTCTTTTATACATGATTATATATACAAATACCATGATTCATTATTTTTAATTTTATAGAACTTATTATTAATGGATAAATTCAATTATTTTGTCTAAAAGGATTTATTAATAATTTTGTGTTCAACTTTGGATAATAGATCAGTGTGAAAAGATTCAATGTTTTTTATTATTTTCTATACTCATTGATTCTGACACCCTTTGATGTTTTTAGATTCAACCTACCTTTATGTCTTGATTTTATCCCCATAGTTTTCATTTTCAAACCCTTATTACTTGAATATGATAAATCTAATATGTCTTATAGAATTTCAATAATTTCAACATCTTAATCAACTTGTAAAGTATACTGGGTAGTGATAACATCATCCTCGTAAACATTTATAATTGATTTCTAGATATATTATACATTCTCATAATGTTTCTCATCATAGTATTCAACTATTCTTTGAAAATTGTTATTTTAAGATCTTTATGAAATTCCATTTGGTGAATAATGAGAGAAAATCACATCTTCAAATTTTGTATCTAACTTAACACAAATTCATCCCTTATTATTAATCCAAGAAGGACTCCAAAATATTCAAAAGTATTTCAAACTTGGCATCTTCTTGAAATTAATTTTAGATGAAGTCATATATGAATTTCGAATTAATATATTTTTTTTTGATAATTTCCATCAACTATAATTGATTTCAACTAGGAGTATCTTGAGGCATAGTATTTTTTTACTATGGTTTTTTCTATATCAAAAAGGCTCTTATTTTGTACTTCCATCAACTTCATTTTCTTAAGGAGTGTATGGTGCACTGAAATCCTACCTGATTTCATACTTATCACCATATTCCAAATATTATTTATAGGTATATTCACTACCATTGTCTGATCTTATCATTTTTATAGAAAAATTTATTTATTTTTAATTATCATTTGAAATTTTTTAAATATGCTTAAGGATTGAGATTTATGTGACCTAAGAATGATATGTGTAATTTTAGTGAATTCAAGGATAAATCTAATTAAATATATATATCCATTTTTGAATTCTTATTCATAGGTCTAAAAACATTAGAATGAACCAACATTAATGGTCTTCGAGTTTGGATGTCAACAACCTTGTGACTTATAATCACAATATTTCCATTTTTACATGTTTTATAAGTTGTGATTGTGTATTTTCTCAAAAATTGTTTATTTTTCAAAACCTCTTTTCTGATAAATTTCTTTATATTATTTTGACCCAGATGATCAATTATTCTATAACACAAACATTTTTTTACCATGTAATCTCAAGAATTATTATATTTTTTATTCTTTAACTTGAAACATGTTACCTTGAGTTTTTAAACCTTTAATTATCAATGATCCATATATTAAACTATTTACTAATATACCATTATTTCTAATTATTAATTCATTAATATCATTAGAAAATTTTGATACACTAAACATATTATGTTTAAGACCATGAATAAGAAAAATTATTGAGAAAAATATGATTTCCCCAATATCTTCTATTGCAAATCCTTTTATTTTTAATCATATATACTTATATAGGGTAAAATATCACCTATTATATATTTCAGCATTCATTAGGTTTCATAAATCACATATTTTGTAATATAAGTAACAACTATCCATAATTTAGGTTTTATATATTTTTTGTTCTTTAAATGAAACTTCAACTATATTGGACAATTATTTTAGATAAATTACATCTTAAACATTTTTAGATTTATCATGATGATATAAATGTTCTAGAATAAATATGAGACCTTAATTTTAGACATGGGGTGAATTGAGATTCAAATTAAAATGTCCATTTTTTAAAATTATTTCAAATTGCCACAATTTAATAATGAATGAGTTATAAAATATAGTAGATATATATAATTTGATTCATTAAAATAATTTCTCAAAGACATTGATCAATACATAGTTAAAAAAATAAAATTAATTTACCTATTGAAATTATTAGACTCATAACATACAATATATATATATATATCACCGATAAATGTTAACTATAAGTTCTTTGTTTTGAAATAACATCTTATAAAATAATTTATCAAAAATAGAGTATTGAAAGTGAAGAGTATAAAAAATAAAAAAATAATTTTAAAATAAGTGGTTTAGTTCATGGATGGTACTTATTCCTTTTCTGTTTATATTAAAAAAACTCAAAGAAATTTTTTTATAGATATCTTGATTCAAAACTATATTAGGGAAACTAATCAAAAACTTGGAATAGATTTAAAAGAAAAAACCTACACAAAGGAAGTCCAAGATTATCAAAAATCATATTTCATAATTATTCATGGGAGTTGAATCTGATAGATGAAAACAATGAGTATCATAGTAATCTTATTTAAATTATATGAGTTTATTTTAAATAAATTTATAAGAAATGAAAAAAACCTCAAAATTATATAGAAATTCCAAGAGTGGGAGAAAAAAATAATGTTTAGTTTGATGTATCTCCATATTGATCATATTAGGTCGATCAATAAGGTTTCATCCCCATGTAATATTATATAAAAATATCAAGATCATATGATGTTTTCGGTTAAGGCTGCTCTTGGTTTTTCAAATATCATATAGAAAATAGAGTATCACTGAGTTATCATGAGAGTTTGGGTGGATTAGGAAAAGGTTCTTAATTTTCACATATATGGATTATTATTATTTTTAAAATAATCTTCTCCATGTATCAATTTAATGATAATCATAAAATATCCTTGAACAAAATATTCTCAACTAATCTAACAAATTCATTGAATACTTAAAAATATATTTTTTTGTAACATAATAATGACAATTTAATACTCTTTATCGATCATAAGAGGTGTCACAGACTTGTGTTAGGTTTCCCTAGCTTTATGGCCAGTCACTATCATGGTATATGATTTGTGGAAGAACATTACCTTTGGTCGATACCACCCCTCTTCAAGCGGTAGCTTCATCACGTGTTCGGTTGGAGTCATCATTTAGTACCTCCAAGACTTCACTAAATTTTTATCTATGGTTATTAAATAACCACAATTTATTGATTTTATTCAGGTGTTCAATCCAAAAATTTTGAGAAATTTTAATTTTATTCATGCGGTTGATTTCTTATCACACAATAACTTGTTTGTAACATGTGGTCGATATGGTACTTTATTCGATCGATCAAGGTTTTTGAATATTTTCTACACGGTTGACAGTTTTTACATGTAGTTAATATATTTTCCTTGAATCTGATCCAACATAACTTATGATCAATTTATGATTCAGCCTACTTTTTATCAAAAATGATTTTGTAATAATATAAAATGTAGAAATAATTAGAATAATAAGAAAATGATTTGAGATCATTAAAATAATTAATTTCTAGACTAAGCCTGCAATATCCTCATTTTATATGATAAAAAATTAGGATAAAAAAATTTGAACTACATAAAAATTAAATTATTTAGTGTGTTACATCCATAACATCATTTTCTAGACCCTTCTCCTTTATTTGAGATGAAAAAATACACTTTTAAAAGAAAATAAATAAAAAGGAATACATATTGAAATAAACTAATAAATAGTTGTAATATTAAAATAAATTAACATCACATAATATATGCTGGAATAATACTAAGAATGTATTTATTTAAAAAGATAATGGTATGTCAAAGAAAACAAAATTCCCAATCAGAAACTCAAATCAAAGTTAGAATGAGCTTATATAATGGATTTGAAATAAATGGGTTCATTGTTTTCCCTATAGATGGCCCGTGATCTATCTTTGGAAGAGATCAAATATATTCATTGATAATAATAATCTAATTTACATACCTAAGATTCTACTGAGCCTGAATAGATGAATTGACACAAGTTATAGAGGTTTGTACTATAGGCATTGGTGATTTAGATGTTAGGATAATAATTTCAGATAGAATCAAAAAATTTAGGTTGGAAAAATATAAATAGTATTCCATCAGTGCGGTAAAGTCACCTAAATAATTATTGAAATGTTCCATAAGTTCAAAAAACTATTTCTTTTCCCTTAAGAAGAAAATTAAAATAGGTTCAGGAAATTTAAAATGATCAACTAGAGTCTTAAAGGATCTATAAACAAGATGCATTTTCAGATCAGTAGACAATAAATGAAATGAATATTTGAAGTCACACTTAATGAAAATACTTGTTATATAATACATAATTTCCTTTGTTATGGGTTTTCTATCCTTATTAATCAGTTAGGCATCAACACTTACCAGATTAATAATTTTACCAGTATGGGTTACTTATACTGATTTGATTATATATCAGATTTCTGAAAATGAAATAAGAATATGTTATAAATTATATATTATAATTTAATTATAAAAAATGTATCAATAGTTGTAGTAGTATGGGGAGGAGGGGAGATAGATTCTAATGAAAATAAACTTGGGTCTTTATGAGTGTGACTCATAAATAGAGCCTAAAAATTTCTTTTAAGAATACCCATTTTTTCATTCATCCATTGAATTTCTATTCACATGAGATTAATATCTCAAAATAACCATGGTAATATATTCTTTATAATAGAAGTAATAACAAAGGATATACCTTTTCCTCTATAATTCTCGAATTTAGTGACAAAAACCAAAAAACAAATGCTTCATCATATTCAATAGATCAACAAAATTTATTTAAATCTTTCTTCAAAACATTAGACGAAGAAGAAAGCCGAGGTGAATATGAAACACATTCAAGATGGTATGACCTACAAACCACTTCCATTCTACAAATAAAGGATATATTTCTCTCTATATAGAATAATTATACAATGTACTAATAAATTCAAGTTCAAACACTCTAACTAGTGCTAGTTTTGTTTCTTAAACTGAAACTATCTTTTGTAGAGTTGGTCCAAAGAAATCACTTAACACTTATTCATGATTTAAATAAAATTCTCATTATTTTTATTCATGACTGCAAGATTAAGGATATAGTAAATCAATAATTTTATACAAATCAATTTGATCCAATAAAGATACTTCAACCAATTGTTTTGCAACCGAGATGGTAGGTCCATCATTCCCAGGTGGAGTACTTCTACCATCATGATGATCATCTTTATTAGAATCAAGGTAGTATATAACTATCTAAGAAGACCTTTGGTACTTACCCCCCTTATAAAGCGAGGTATCAAAAACAAATTCTTCCCTTACTTATACATTGGTGGAATCACCCTTTAGTCACCATATTTTTTTTTCCAAAGATGAGGGAATAAAGTCCTCATCAGATTCCTCATATAATTCAGAAGCTATTTCATTAAACGGACTAGTAAAATATTCATCATTATATTCAATATAATAAAAAAATTATTAATCATATAATGAAAATATGGAGGGGTTTATACTAGTCTAACAAAAATACAAGTTTGCTTAGGACTATGAACAATTACTAACTCAGGTGAAAAATTACTTTATTCTTAAAATTGTATTACTGATTCATTATTATGAATCCCATTTATTTTTTTGAAACTCTTATAGCCTTATTAATTTGAATATATATTTATTATTTAGAAAAATATTTCACAATTGGATTAGTTACAAGTCCAAGATCAGACACGTCTTTAATCCTCATAGAAATTTTTAATGGATTATATTTCTCACAAAACTTCTCATTTTATTATAATCATATATTTTTCGATGGGTTCCAATTCCATTTAATTATTTTTCTAATAGTCTTATATATAAACCTTCCAATTGAAGTTATTGACCATTCTTACCCCCTTAGTAATTGGTAATTGGATTCAAGAATATAACATATCAACTTTGGATTTGGAAGAGATTTTAATCGAGAAGTGGGCTTGGACAATTATTCTATATACCTCATTAAAAAAATATTAAGACAAATATTGACTATATTATTTAATATTAATAATAAATAAACATTAGGGCCTCAAAAAACTGGATTCTCCTATACTTAGGAATATCGGATACTGAATGAACCTAATCAAGAACCTGTATTCTTCATCCAAATCTATATAATTGGTTCTTCTTGGGTTTCTATTTCTAGTCAGATCTTCCAGAGCTTTATCAAACTCAAAAAATATATAAAATGATAATAACTTTTCTAATCCCTGAATTATCAATCATGATGGACTTTAAAAATTTCCCATTTATTTAATGAAACACCAACTCATTTCTTGTTGCCAAGTTTTGAATGAAATCCTTTATCTCACCAACATTAAACTCAAAATTCCATTCAAAGTATTTAATTAATCTTGGATAGAATGGTCATCCATTTTCACTAAACTATTATATCATCCATATAATTGAATCAATATTCCAACCAATGATTTACTTGATTTTAACCACTCAGCATTGATTTCTTTATCCAGCATTACCATTTATTTTAAGAGGTAGGAGTTACATAGATCGATACATAAAATCAACCTACATTTTTCTTTCTTTTTGTTGTATTGTACATTAGTAAAGTAGAAATCAAATTCTCTTTTCTTTCATGCCATCTCCATAGGTATTTTATAGGCTTGAGGTTAGATTCGTTTTGGAGAAGAAGGGGGTTTGGAAAATGAGATATTACAAAGAGTTAATTGGGTTTATGATTTCAATAAGAAATTTTTTGAATACATAATCAGGTGAATCAACCTCATTTTGTGAGTAAAATAAGAAAAAAAAATTAAGAGATGGGTATAATAATACTAATCGAAATTTAAAGACATAAAATCCTGGTATCTTGACTAGCTGTGTGACTTATTCCACAATTGCAGCACCACTAGATTCTCAAATAATAACATTGTGTTTGATATAATATGTGACATGAAACAATGAGTTCAAAGGTCCCACAAAAAATATTTCTTCAAATTTAATCCCTTTGATATCTTGCGATACATACAACATTGAATCTAAAAGAACGATAAAAAAGTATACAACTACAACTTAAAATTTTAATTGATGGGTATAAAAAGGAATAAATATATTATGAATATTATATGGTTTATAAATGTATAAAACATATTAAATGTTTATATATTTATCATCAATAAAATAATAATCATTTTAAATAATTTTTTTTTTCAGAAAATCTTTATTTTTATAAAAAGCGACATCACTGCACTTTTTAATATTCCATTAAAATTAGTTTGAACCAATTTTCATAAAATTTATTTTACAAATTGTAATTTATTTTTGAAATCATAATTTTAAATTTATCTTAGTTTAATTTTTTTAAAGCTTTATGAAAATATTATTTTTTGGATGAATAATGAAAAATACTTATTTTTATTGAAAACCGTGTTATCATTTAAAGAAATTAAAAGATCATTTTTGATTTAATTTTTACTAAAATTAAAACGAGTTCAATTATATTATTATAAATTTTTTTTTTAGTTTAATCAATTATATATTCAATTTTTATATTAAAACATTCTATATTTTTGAAATCTTTTTCCTTAGAAAACTAATTTTTCATTAGACACATGGGATAAATTTAATATTAAATTATACCACTTATAAGAATTGAAGCTTAAAAAATGTATTAATTTTTTTAAATAATCATAATTAATATTATATAATAAGGTCAACTTATGTTTTGGTCATAATGAATAGTAAAAATTAATAACCACAGTTAAGATTAAAGCAGGTTTACTGGGGCGAGGGGGGTGGGGGCAAAAAAGATAGGCATTAATTGATGCATAAACATGTAAAATTAATATAATATGACCATATTTTTACCTTAAATATTTAATATTTCTATAATGAATAATTATATTTCCTTTAATCTTTTGAAAAATTTGGGTAATGCTTTTTTTCCTTTCAAAAATTCAAAGTGTGTCCTCTCCCCAACATATAAAATGAAACCCACTCTCATCTCCTCTTTCCACTCCCAAATACGTTTGGTTTATGAAATACCTACCCAACATATACCTCTTAAATCCCTCCCTGCATCCTAAATTTGTTGGTTTTATGAGAAAGATAATCTTTGATGTCTTTAGGTATAAACCAAAAGTGTTTATTCGAAGAAAAGGTAATGTTACTTACCATGCGTTTTAATTTTACATCTTCTTCAAACTCACTCAAAAATTATAAAAACATGATAAAATAATAACAAAAATTATTTTTATATACTAATATTTTATTATTTTAGTGTAATAAACTATATACATATCCTCTTCCATCAAATGGGCAACGAAATTGTCGATCGGGTGTACGACAGACTACCCCCTCACGAACCGATTTAATTCATTTTCCATCACTATATCTCTCTTATAGATATAGTTTTGGATTTAACATATGTATATTAATTTTATGAAATTAGTGTAATTAATTAATAATGTGATCAAATATACCTTCTTACCATAACATCTATTAAAAAATAACAATGTCACTCGTGCATATGTGTGGACTACTGACTCCACATACTGAAATGAAATGTTTTTTATTTTATTTATACATGGATGGTAATAAGGATATATTTAATGAATATAAATGAAATTTTTTATTTAATAATGTTTTTATAAAATTTTAATATTATATATCTTTATAACATTCCATCTTTTGGAAAAATAGAAAGCACGTTCATGTGTACGTGCGACCTACAATCTCCATGAACGGTGTAACTCATTCTCCTTTATCTAATTTTTTGGACTATTATAAATAATTATATGATGATTATATATGATATTTATATAATTTTAAGGATTATTTATATTACTCAACAATGATCAATGTAAAAAAGATGAAATTATAGAACAAAAAACTATATGAAAAACGATGCAATTATCACACGAAATTGAAATTTTAATGAAGAAGTTTTAATAAATAGGTCATAAAATACTATAAGTTAATAATATATGGTATTAAATATATTATTATGGTTATTTAATACGTTAATAATAAATCCATATTTAATATTCAAGAGTAATGGACATCTATGAAAGAAATCAGACCTCAGGTAAGAGATTTGTGGTCTTTCTTTTATTTCTATCAGACTGATGCCTAATCCACCACTTGTTTATTTTGTATGGTTCATATAATGAACCAATGAAATTTAATATCATGATCTAAATTATTTACATAATATTTAATGGTTTATTTGATGTTATTATTTAATGTAGCTTATGATTCAAAAGATTCTTAAAGTGGCAAGGGTTTCTCGTCTCACTTTTACTTCTATGTGACATTTCCATCATCTCCACCTATTTATTTTTTGTAATTTATATAATTAAAATTTTATATTTTATATAAATAATCAATTTATATTTATGGAATTTAATTTTTCATTTGAATTTATTTCTTTCATAGTGATTATCATTCAAAAGGTACTACAACCAAAAGGGTTTATTTCACAATGTCATCATTATTCAGGATTGTTTATATTTAATTATCCCATAGGTGAATAATTCTTTTTTTATATAAAAAATCCAATATATTCTCTTCTAATATAGCCATTCATGAACTTTTTCATTAAAAAATTTTTTTCCCTCTCTTTGGCACTTAAAATTATTGAGAAAATATTTTTTTATCAAAAGATATCTTTATTACTCTCTTTAGTCAAAAACCATTTTTTCTCCGAATCCATGTTTTTTGAAAATGTTTTAAAAATTGTTTTTAACAATAATAAAATGATTTATTAATTATCTTTTTGCGCAATATTTACTTTTAAAATAATATTTTATATTGTAATCTTACTTTAATTTTCTAAAAAATGTACTTTTTGACTTTTCTTACAAAGAAAATGTGAAAGGAATATTTGTTTTAACATGTATGCAATGAAGGGAATTTACTTCCATAATGACCAATCATTGTTTTAGAGATTAATTTATAAGTTTAAAAATTTATTTTCATTTTTTACAATGTTTTGTGAGATTGATGTTTAAAAAATATGATTTCATAGTGGAATGGTTATTTTCCTCAAGAATGTTTTTGATGAACTGTTTATGAAATTTATATTAATTAATGTCAAAAAACCTTATTATTTTTATCATCTACATGGTATATTTTGTAATTAATTCCATCCTTATTATTTATCTTGATAGTGTGTGATCATTTTGACTAGAGATGTACTATTTTAATACTATTCTCTATATTATTCTGAATGTTTTATGATTTTGTTTGTTGATTATGTAGTGTATTAACATATCATATTCTTGATTTTTAATTAAAATAGTCTTAATGATTATGTTTCTATGATTTCATACAGATAATGAATTGGACTTAGTATGTGATGAGTGGGGCTAACTATATCGACTCGATGTACCAATAGGTCTCATGATACAAACTAGCTTTGGTATTGGGCCAATTACTTTCCCATTTATGTAAGATGTCTTGGTACAAGGCATTAAAGATATGCTTATGGTGCATATCACTATGAATTATGTAATTATGTGATTGGTTATTGATGTCCATGTGATTATTCAGTTAGTTAAAATATCTATCGATAAGTTTCAAGAACTTGTGATTATTTAAGAGGAGTTATTTTTATCACCATTTGTTGCTGCTATATTATTCATTATGATCATGTTATTGAATAAATTTTATATGTTTTAGTTATTTTCCATTCCATATTGATTTTGTCTTATTTCTTCATGATTTCTTCTATTGTATTCATACGCTTACCGTGTATCTAAGATCACCCCTTTCTTATGTTTCCTTTCCCCATAATTCTAGGAAGTGTTTTATGATTAAATGTAGGGATGTGATGAAGGAAATAATGGTTTTATCAATGAAAATTCAATGTTTTAGTTTATTTTATAAAATATAAATAAGATTCAAGTATTTATATAGTTTACCAATACTACTAAACTATTAAGTCCTTTGGGATGCTATCACTTGTATCTAGTGACATGGTAATAAATTAACCGACAAATTTTGGCAATTAGGGTCAGGGTCTTTACAATTGGTATAAAAAAATCAGTAGAAACCCAGGTAAATGGATTTAAGAAAACATATATTAGTGAGAATAAAACTATGGTATAATTTGAGGATAATTATAGAAGAAAATAATAAATTTTAGTAAGGAATAAATTTTGTATTTTCCCTATAAATACATACCTCTTTGGATACTATAAGTATATATTGTTCCTGCCCAATTTTACCTAGGGGTAGTAACTCAAAATTGTTGCATTGAGCCTTGACTTGATCATTAATTGGTACATGACAAATAGAATTTATATTTACTTAGTTTGATATTCCCATGAAATATTCTTAGGAAAATTCACATTTTATTTAAAAACCATTATAATGGATTTGATGATATTTTTATCACACGAAAAATTTCTCGACAAAACCATATTTATAATTCTGATATTAGCTATGTATAATTTTTCAATTTATTTTAAGTGTTTCACTAGTTTTTGGATTACTATATATAATACCTAATGTTATCATTAAATCTAATGTATTACCTTATTTAGAAATTATGCCTTATGGAAGGATTTTTAACTATATCAATATAATAAATCTATATAGGGATTTCCATCTTGGGAATGATAATGAATCTGGATATGGATATACAGCTCGAACTAATCAAATTATAACCATATTGGGGTAGCTAACTTAGGGTATGACTAATAACCTTTCCCATATGTATTATCCAATTGATCCACCACACAGTGTAACAATGTTAGACTTCTTCATGCGTCAGTACTCTCTATCATTCAATGGGACTAAAAATAAATTTCTAGTTTAGAAATGAATATGTTCCTTAAAGAAGATACTTCTCACTCTGGTAGGTAAGGAATGAGAGAAGGATTCTATGTCAATTTATCATCTATTAGGAGATAGAGATCAATAGTGGTCATTGATTCAAGAAACTAAGGATGATGAAGAAATAATGATCTTGGAGTGGAAGGATTTTAAAGTAATATTCTTTTAAAAATAGTTTCCTCATGAGGAATGAGTGGCTACAAAGAGACAATTCCTAAGTCGAATACAAAAGGGAGACAAATTTTTTCTAAATATGAAGCCAAATTTACAAGGTTATAGAGGCATGATATTAATTATATACCTAATCAAAAGATTAATATTGGTAGTGTCTTTGATGGGATAAATCGAATCCTTTGAAGGGAACTAGTCTCCCAAAAATTCTCTTCATGTGAGGATATAGTATCATGTGTCATCAAGAAAGAGAAAGTATTCTCCAAGTATTATGTATTCAAAGGGAAGAAAGATAATAAGAGGTCTATATATAAAAAATAGATAAGATGAAGAAGGGAAAGAAATATTTTCCCACATGTGATAATTGTTGGAAGAAACACCCTAGTACTTACATAAAGGGAATGGTAGTTTGCATCAAACATCAATCTCATGATTGAAATGGGTAATAATGAAGCATCTAATGTTCATTAATTTAACTATAAATATGTGGGGAAATATAGAAGTTAATTCCCAACTGTCATGGTAATATATTTCAAAAGAAGATTAGGGCTCAAGGTCAATATTATTCTATTAATAAAACCAATGTAGAATGATTAACATTAAGGTGTATTTGGATTCAAGAAATATGTTCTAGAAGCGTTTTTACCAATGGAATTTTAGTTATAAAAGTCAAGATATATCTAAGGATTTTGTTAATTTTTTGATGTATATGTGTCTTCAAATAAAATTTACTCTATATTTATGGATACCATCATGTGTTTATGAGTTCAAGGTTTATTATAATTTTAATTTCTTGAATACCCCATTTTGTGACTTTGTTTGATGGTATTTTTTCAAGAATAAGTATATTTTTGGAGAAAGTTATGGAAATAAAACCCATTATTTTAGTACATTTTTATGTATAAAATTTATTTAAAGAAGAATGAATATACATTTTTTTAAATAATATGAAATGTATTGATAACCTTCTGGGTCAATATGTTTACTATTTTTAATGTAATAATAGTCAATTAAAATAATTTGATTTCATGGAAAAAAAATAATTGAATAGAAAAAAATTTGGGTTAAAAAGTTATTTGATGAAAAATGTTATTTTTTAGGATAATCATCATATTCATTGAAATGTTAAAAGAATTATATTAATATAGTTTTATTTGAAGGAAAAATAACAAGATGGGTAGTGACCTGTCAAATTTGGTATGGATGTCGGGCTTGACCCTACAATCAAGCTATGACAATGGTGAAAAGAAAACAACTACACTGCATTATTTCCTAGTTGATGTGAAATTGTTTTTATTTAAAAAAATTGATTGATAAATATTATGTTGAACTTTGGGTGTTATTGTTGAGGTTTATAGATTAATTTATTATATTAGATAATTCATGATAACCATTTTAGATTTGGTAATATTTAGAGACATATTGAAGGAAAATGATATTGATATAAAACTTTTATCCTATTAATTTCATATATAATGAATTAATGGTCTTTTATCTCATCACCAATTTATTATTTTTTGGTCATTAACTTTATCCTGGCCATTCAATTTCATGTGATCATTAATCTCTATCACTCTATATTATTATTTTCACTTTTCTCCCATGTCTATATTTTCCCTTCCCACCATTATTCTTCTAATTGGAAATGTAGTTATGTGTTTTCATAGATAAATATTGTATTTAACTTCCCCTATATTAATAATAATTTTTAAACCATTTTATTTTTTGGGTATTTGAAAAAGGTATTTTTAGATGGAAAACCTTGATTTCCAATAACAATTTAAAATTGAGAGGAAATAATTTATTAATGATGGGGAGAATGTAACACCACATGTTTTTAAAAGAATAAAATTATACTAAATATAGTATAATATATTAATAACTAATATTATACAACCTATGAATTACATTTCATTAATTTTAATCTATTCGATAGCTTGTAATACATGTTACCCTTAGACTAATGGAATCATTAAATAATATACCATTATAACATAGCTGTTAAATTAGAGGAAATAAATAAGACAAACTAAATTATAAAAATTATATTGTTTAAACATGTATAAAATAAATTAAATTGTTATATAATAATTATAAATAAAATAATAATCATTTTGATGAAAATGAATTGTTTTTTGGAAAAACTGTATTTTTATGAATAACTTCTTCAATATTCTTTTGTATAATTTAAAATTAATTTATTTCCATTTTAGAGAATTTATTTTGAAAAATGATCTTCATTGTTTAAATCATCATGTTAATATTATCTTATATTAAAATTTTAATATTTTATAAAAATATTAATGTTTTTATTAGTAGTGAAAAATATTTTTTATTTAAAGAATTTAAAAGTTATATTTTGATTTTTAGTTGTTTAAAAAGTGAAATTTGTTCAATTATATTATTATTAATAAAATTTTATCATTGGAATCAATTTAAAATTGAAGTTGGATATTTAAACTTTCTATACTTATGAAAACCTTATCCTTGGAAAGCTGTTTATTCATCGCATCTACATGATTAATTTTATATAAAATTATAACACTTGTATGAATTAATTTAAAGAAAATGGATTTTATTTTTTGGGACCATAATAATTAATTTTATATAATAAATTCACACTACCAAAGAATTTTGGTTTGGACAATACCAATGTAAAGTCTTAGATCTAGGTGGCACCCAAAGGTTCCCTGAACCCGTTTGGTCACAAAACCATAAGCACATTTCCCCAAATTCTATAGGAAACTGACTAGAAGAGAGAGAAAAAAGTGTAATAATGTGGAAACTATGACATCAGTGAGGGAGTATACATGGTAAAAAAAAATAGTAAGTAATAACAAAAACAGTAGTGCCATACAATTGGAGTAAAAAATAGGAAGAAAGATAGAAATAAAACAACCAAAGAATCTATATATATGATGCATATCACATTATCTAGGAAATCAGACAAATAAGTAACAATGCTTGAAATACAATTAAAAAACCAATGTATAGAAATGAAAGTAACTCCAACAGCATCGCAAGCCTCAACAAGGTCTCATGCTCTCCATCTCCAACAAAAATCAAGTGCCTGATGAAGAAGGGAAATTGTACTTATCTAAACCCTCAATCATATAATTTATTTGGGTCCAACACATTACCATAACTGGGTGCGAGACAAATCCTAGTAGGCAACCACCAATGGATTTGTGCCTAACTGTTAGTGAATATATATAGCAGGTAACATACAAGAATGAAGAAATAAACTCGGAAATACTCAAAAATAAACAATCATATTATTTTCGATTACATTCATTATATTTATTATTCAATCCATTGAATCATGTAAACCTTGGGATCTAACCATAGATCTGCATCCCGTGTGTAAGTTACAAAAGGGATGTCTCAGAAGACAATCAAAAAAATCAATTAAGAACGATTCCAAGACTGTGCTTTGGCTTAACAGACTCGTCATAATCATTCAATTATTTAAAAAAAAACCCCTTGGGAAATCTCTCATAGTCTAACCCCATTTGTTTGACATAACACCAACTCATTTAATAACAACCACCTTGGTATATCTCATGGTCAAAACCCCTAGGTCAACATGGAATAAATAAATTATAAAGGACCTCCTGGGTAGCTATAATGCTCAATTCCCCAGGGTCAACATAACATCAATAAATTATAAACGTCCTCCTGGGTAGCTCTCACTGTCAATACTCCAGGGTAAAACATCTACACAAATTCTCTCACAGTTCTGTGCAAATAATTCGGAAGTCCCCTCAGTCTTCCTGGTCCAAATCATTCATGGTACATTAGAAAATATGCGTGCATTTTATATAAAAGAATATCATATAATATAAAGCTACTACATAGATAAAAATTAAAAATACATATCATAGGTATATAAACCTTAGCCTTTTAAATATATCATTAAATTATTTTATGAGTAAATAAACATCAGAATACTGGCCAAGGATCATGAAGTCTAGTGTGTTTGCAGACCTCGTTCATAAAACATAAAACATGGGACAAAAAATACACTTCTTTATCTAATATTCATAAAGATCTCCTAACTTCCTTTGAGACCTTACATCTGTATAGGGAACCCTAGGGATCACATGAACAAAAGGATGAGCTAAAATCCTAGTGAGGGAATAAACATGAGAATATGTCTTTAGCACATGGGTTATAAATCATGACATAATGAAATAAATTGGCATATAGAATCATAAATTATAAAAATGGGATCATATAATAATTTAATCATAGAAATGTGGAAGAAACATAAATCATGACTTTAGCTTGATTCCAGGCTAACCGCCAATACAATCACACATGGTAGCACAAGCCAAGGTTAACCACCATGACCATCACACATAAAGTCTAAAGACACTCAAATTTTCCCAATTAATTGGAGAGCCATCTTGGTGCACCCATATTAACATTTATTGAATATTTTTTCCACATAAATAATAATACATAATCAATCTTACAAAAACGTAAGGGTTAACCATGGGAAGAATTGGGTACCACAATCATAACATAAAGCATAAACTATGGGCATATCATAATAGTGTCCATAAAGGAAAGAAACTAAAATATACATAGAAATTAATAAGGTAGAATATAAATGTATTATGTTAAGTTATTTCAAGTATAAGTGACAACATTTAAAAAAATTATTTAAGAAATTTTAGCATTAAAACATTTTTGTACTGTTTTTAGGAAAATACTATAGAGCCTTTAAAATAGAAAAAATAAAAATCCTTTATAAAAAACCCCAAGTTAACCAAAAATATTTTCATAACAAAAATAATGATTTTACAAAGACAATATAGGCTTAAAACATAAGATATAGTGCACTTGAAATCAAGTAAGAATTCAGGAATTTCCCTCAAAATAGGTTTGCTTATCGGGAAGTATTAAAGAGGAAATCACTTAAAAACATGTATATACCAGAAATAGAATAAATAAAGGGTGTTGATAAATGAATTTGGTACATGTAAAAGTAATTTATAATATTCTCATACAATGATAAGATATATTCCTTTTGGTAAAAGGATGATAAGGAAACCTGAAGGAACAAATGATGTTCGGGTAGAATCCCTCATAGATTATCAGCATGGTATCAATTTTACTAGAGTGGGATTAATGAGAGAGAGAGGGGTTTATCATAACTTATAAACCATTAGAGAAGTACGGGGGAGTTCCAAAATCATACCCCATAATTAGGGATTACACATAAAGGAGATAATATAGAGGACATTCTTGTATAAAATTGAAATTGAGAGGATCCCTTACCTTAAGTCTGATGGTGTTTTCCACTTGATATTACTGACCTGAATAATAAAATTAGGTTAATTAATTAATAACTAAACAACCTATTATATATATAAAATATATACTATAACCATTTTATGTTCTTTTTTAACCATTATCATTTGTTTTGAGGTTTAATTTTATTGTTCAGGTCCGTTTGCTTCATTGGTTTTAATGAATGATTTACTTATTTTAATGAACAAAGAGTCACATAAAATGGGAATGGTTTTCTATAATTGGAGTTATATTTTATTATCTAACATCCATAATTTTACATGGTTTTAAATTTAATTTGGATACTTGGAATGAAATTGAATCATTATATAAAACATTAATGATAAACGATTGAATTAATTTGGAAATTTTGATGATAATTAACTTATTAATATTATTTTACATCATTTGTGAAAAAGGATTACATGACAACACATAATATAACATAAATATTTAATATACATTTTTAACCATAAAAAATGGTATCATGACCAGAATTTCCGATGGTAATAGAAATTAAATACCCATCATCCTTGAATGTTGTAACTTAACACATCTCAGAAGGTGTCTTTACTAATAGTATAAAAGAAGTTCAAAGGGGAGATGATAATAAATTATTCCATTATCATAAAAAATTATAGTACATTCAAGGTACTAGAGTAATCATAAAATTTGGATGTGGAGAGGTAAGGATAAAAAAGAAAACAAATGAACTTGAAAATAAAATGAAAGAAAAGAAAACATGAATTTACCTCTAGATTCAATCTTCCTTGAGAGCCTCTTAAGGGGGGAGGATTTGGTCTTTTAAAAATAATATGGGATGTTATATATGGGTAAGGATATTGAGGAGAAATTTGGTTAGAATTTAGGTAAGGAATAAGGCTTGAGAGGATTGATGAGAAGAGGTTAGGAGGGGTGGTATTTATAGTGGAGGAGTGGTGGGATTCCTTATTATTTTAATCATTAGTTTATTATTTTTCCATAATATAAGAAATAATAATGATTATTATGACCCAAAACTATAATATATTATTGTTATTTCAAACCAATGGAAATTTACATCATACATGACTTTAGCATGATGTATAAATTCACATTTTAGCATATACTGTTAATTGTCATATTTTACTATTCATAAAAAATTCTAGTAGCTTATAAAAATACCAAAACATCACCCTAACAATTTTGAAACGTGTAGAATCCAAAAATGAACTTCATTTCTCAAAAATAATTTTATAAGTATAATTAATTTAATTTTTAATTAAAATAATAATTTAATTGAAAAATACAGATTTTAAAACTTTAACCGATTTTATAATGTTTTAAAAAATTACATAAGATCTAATAAAATCACCCTTAAACCAGAAGTCATAAATTTTTTAATTTATGAACTTTTTTTAGGAAAATATGTTTTCCTTTAAATTAATTAAATAATTGCCATTAATTATTTATGACTTATAAAAATACCAATACTTTTACTATAGGCATACTATCAATTATAGGATTCCTAAATTTTTTATATTCCTTCACGGGTGAGGTTACTATTTTTTTTAGATGATTTAATATTTATAATGCTCATATTAATATTCATAAGGGTAGTTTACTATTCTTAAGGGTAGGTTACTACTCATAAAGGTAGGTTACTATTCACTAAAAATTATGTTTTTCTTATAGGACTCCAAATATTAGACCAATTGCAATCGTGTATGCCAAATTTTCGAAATTTAAAAACACAGAAGTGTCAAAATTATTTTTAGAGGTCACATAGTACTTAGTTCATTGTGTAGTGATTTCATATGATTTTATGACATAATTATAAGAAATGAATTTCCATTGAGAAAACATTGGTTCGTTACATTATTCCCTCCATAAGAAATTTTGCACTCGAAATTTTATTTTACATTCTAAGAAATAAATAGGTGTGGGTACTTTTCTTTCATTGCTTCCTCTAGTTCCCATGTTGCATATTCGTACTTATGGTTCCGCCATAATACTTTGACCATGTGAGTAGTCTTTTTACCTAGAAATTTATATCTATGATCCATGATCTTCACTGGCTTCTCCTTATAAGAAAGATCATTCTCCAACAGTATCACCTATAATGAGAGTACATGTGAAGGATCTGGTGAGTAATTCATTAAGAGGGATATATGAAAGATGTCTTGTACTTTGGAAATGGTAGGTGGAAGTCCTAGTCGATAGGACACTACCCAAAAATGATGAAGATTATCAAAGGGGCTAATGTACCTAAGATTTAGCTTCAATTTCATTCCAAACCTCATGTCCTTGTTCTATGGATATATGCGTAGAAATACCATGTCTCCAAATTTGAATTCAGGGACTCATCGAAGATTGTCCGCATAACACTTTTGTCAACT
The DNA here is from genome assembly GCA_963277665.1 of Viscum album. Lineage (NCBI taxonomy): Eukaryota > Viridiplantae > Streptophyta > Magnoliopsida > Santalales > Viscaceae > Viscum > Viscum album. The sequence continues at coordinate 1,688,772,244 of OY728151.1, read as the reverse complement.
TTGTGCAGCCTTGATGTGCTGCTGAATGGTTTTCCCTGTCTCCACCATTTATTCTACCATTTCAGGTCCTAGTATCTTATGCCCACTGACTTTATCCACACATGCCTTTTTTTCAACTTTTCCCATAAAGGGCTTTATATGGGGTCATTTAGATTATAGAGTGGAAGCTATTGTTGTAGGATAATTTAATAGTGGAAGATGTTGGTCCCATCCACCTTTGAAGTCCATAGAACATTCCATCAACATATCTTCTAGTGTATGAATAGTTCGCTCAGATTGGACCCCAGTTTGAGGATGATAGGTTGTACTGAAGTTCAGTTCAGTGCTTAAGGCATGTGGAAGACCTTTCTAGAACTTTGTGGGGCATGTAGTATCTCTATTAGATATAATAGATAGTGGTACTCTATACAGCCTTTTCTCCTCTTTGATATATATCTGTTAAATTTGATCCAATTATAATTCCTCAAAATTTTTAATAATGTGAGCTATCTTTCTAAGACGGTCCAGAATGACCCATATAGCATTATTTCCTCTGGATGTCCATGGACGTTCAGTGAAAAAGTCTATGATGATGCTCTCCCACATCCACGTTGGTATGGGTAGTAGTTGAATCATCCCCTTATACTTTTTTCTTTCTAGCTTCACTTGTTGACATACCAGGAATATTGATGTATACTCAACAATCTCCATCTTCATATTGTCCCACCAAAAGTTCTCTTAGATATCTCGATACATCTTTGTTCTCCCTAGGTGAATATATATGGTTAAGCTTTGTGATTCATTCAGAAGATCCTTCTTTTTCTCTAGATCATATGGTATACATAATCATGACCCAAATCATAAAAATCTTTCCTCATCAATCTTGAACTCTAAGGATTTTCCGTTTCAAATAGCTTCTACGCTTTTCATAATTTCCCCAAATTTTCTTTGAGAATCCTTTATTTTATCCATGAGGGATGGTTGAGAAATAATTTGAGAAAGGATTGATGATGTTCCTCCCTTAATTATTACCATGTCCATCCTCTGCAAATCTAAGAAGATTATATCCTTTTCAATTCTGATAATTGATAAAGATGGAGGATCCTTTCAACTTAGAGCATCTTCCACCTTATTTTCCTTACCGAGATGGTAGTATATTGACAAGTCATAATCCTTTATGAGATCTATCCATATTCACTGGCATATATTAGGTTCCTTTGGTTTGAATATATATTTGTGACTCTTGTGATCAGTATATATATCACAATTCTCCCCATAGAGATAATGCTGCAAGTTTTTTAATGAAAAGAAAATAGCTGTTAAATCTAGATCATGCATAGCATAGTTTTTTCTCATGGATTTTAAAATTCATTGATGCATAAACTATCACTTTATCATTTTGAATTAGCACACATCCTAATCCCTTATTTAAAGCATTGTTGTACACCACAAATAGTTCTCCACATGACTGTAGTGTGAGTGATGGTGCGGTGATTATCCTATATTTAACTCCTTAAAAGAGTCTTTACATTCTTTATTCCAGACAAACATCACTCCCTTCCATATAATAGTGGTCATTGGGTTTGAGAATTTTGAAAAGATCTTCACAAATCATCGATAATACCCAAAAAGTCCCAGAAATCTCCAGGTCTCCATTACAGATATTGGCATAGGCCACTCTTAAATTAGCTTTGTCTTAGAAGGATCCACATATATCCCTTTTCTTGTGATAACATGCCCCCAAAATGATACTTCCTCCATCCAGAACTAACATTTACAGTACTTTTCAAACAAATTATCCCTTAGAAAAGTCATTAACATAGTATTCAAATGCTCCTCATGTATCCTCTTTGCTCATGGAGTATATCAGAATATCATCAATAAAGACTACCAAAAATTTGTCGAGGTAATCTTGAAAGTATATATTCATTAAATCCATGAACATTGCTGGAGCATTAGTGACACTGAAGGGTATCACTATGAACTCTTAGTTTCCATACCCCATTCCAAAGGCTGTCTTCAGAATATCTCCATTCCTCACCTTTAATTGGTGATATACCGACTGAAGGTCCACCTTAGAGAAATAACGGGTCCCCAAAAGCAGATCGAACAATTCATCTATCCATGGAAGAGGATTCTTTTTCTTTATCATGATTTTATTTTGCTCATGATAATCAATGTAGAAGAACATAGATCCATCCTTCTCATTGATAAAGAGGACTGACACACCCCATAGTGAAGCACTTGGGTGTATACAACCCTTCTCCAGATTCTCCTCTAACTACTTATTCAGCTCCTCCTAATCTAAGGTGGCTATTATATATGGTGTCTTTGATATAGGAAGAGATCTAGGAATAAGTTCAATTAAGAACTCAACCTATTGATTAGGAGTAATACAAGAAAAATCTTTGGGAAATACATTAGTGTAATCCCTCATGATAGGAATGTCTTCAAGAATGATTCCCTCCTTTTTCTCAATCATTTGAGATAGATATTCTTTCTCATAAGGTAGAAATTTCCACACATGATATGATGATTCTAATAGAGATTCAACTTCCTCCTTATACATGTAAAGAATTTAAGGATTCTTTGGGATGTAAAGGGTGATCTCACTTTCCTGACAGTTTTATGTTCTCTTTGTATAAAGATAACCAATCCATGCCCAATATAACATAGAACTCCACTAAAGGAAGTATGGAATGATTTTTTGGGAGGTTCAGTCCACAAAAATTTATCTAGGAGGAGTTATAAATCAGGGATGCAATAATTTCCCCATTCTCTATTCACATAGATAAATTTTCTTCCATATTTTGTGGTGGGGTTTAAATAGTTCTACTAAACATGAAAGATATTATAGAATGTGTAGAACCTGAATTAAATACTATGTTCACTATTATTGAATGAATATCTAGAATACCTGTCACCACATCTTTTTATGGCTCCACCTTAGCAGTAGTGATAATATAATCCCTTCCTTGTTGTCTTAGAGGTTGTTGTTGATTACCTCCGGAAACCCTCGACATAGAAAAATTGTACGCATAATTACTATGATCCTTGTAGTTTTAACATTGCACTATAGGATTAGTGTTGATATGAGCCTTCTTTTCTTCTTCCACATTAGTGACATTTTTCATATCTCATTGGCAGTTTTTTACCAAATGTCCCAACTTTCCACATTTGAAGCAATTCATGGTTCCCTTTAGATAGTTCCTAAGATGATTATTTCCACAATTTTTACACATTGGATGATCATAAATATTTCTATCATGGAATTTATTGTAATGACCCAAAATTTTGAATAAATTTTGTTTCCTAACTTTGTGTGTTATTTTATTTTATACTCAACAAAACAATTTCATTTAATAAAATGAGTATAATTAAAATAAGACCGTTGGGTTTCAATTGTTATATGACCGTTGGTCAATATGACCGTTGGTCAATATGACCGTTGGTCAATATGACCGTTGGTCAATATGACCGTTGGAAACTAAATGTTGCAATTATTGTCAATAAATACAAGTGATATTGATTAATTAATATAGAAAGAAGATTCGATGGCCCCATCCAGTAGTCTCAGGCCGATCGAATCCCATCTGATGGAACTCGGGAAGAAGGTAGCACATTTAGGATTTTCTCTGGACCAAACCCAAGTCGAACTTCATCGTGTGAAGCTAGAATGAAATAGCCTTTGAGAGAAGTTCAAGTTGAAATAAATCACTACTCGGGAAATGTTGGCTGATCTGCCCAAGATTCTTTCACCCTGACACACCTTACTCTTAGGCCCTATTCCAGTGTTATAAGGGGCTATGTAATGAGATCATAACTTCATTGTGTAATCCTTTGATCTAAATAAAAATTGCGATTTCTTATTATGGTTTAGTTTTTGAATTTTCAAATGTTCGGATAAATATAGTATGCATATTATCGATGAATTCTAGAAAAAGGATATTTTAAAATATTTATGTAAACCTTAAATAATTAATAATGTGTAATGATTTTCAAAAAATAGTCTTCTACAGCTGTGTTCCGTATAAAATTTAGAGTCTAATAAGTTGAACTTAATTTTTTGTGTATAGTAAATTATGAATAGTGATTTTATGCTTATGATTAGTAATGTGACCAAATGGATTAAGTAACTTCACTTAAGAATGTATTAATATAATTTAGGCAGCTTGATTAAGTAATGTGATTCAATAAAAAAGGTAAATAACTGTTTCAAAAATTATTTGTTAAGTATTAGTTTTTCAGGCGAATAGTGTTTTTTGTTTAAAAATTAAACTAAAAATATTTAGAAAATTATTTTAATAAAATAGTGTTCATTTTTGAAATCAGAGTATCGATATTTGGTTTAGATGAATTTTTGGGATTTTTCTGAAACAATTGAATTTTTAGTGAATAGTGTTTTTATTTAAAAATTAAAATAAAAATATTTAGAAAATTATTTTCATAAAATGGAGTTCATTTTTGAATTCAGAGAATCAATATTTTTTTAAGGTGATTTTTTGGGATTTTTCTGAGAAAGTTGAATTTTCGGTGAATAGGGACAATACAGTATTGAGTTTCGGGTGTTTAATGACATCATTAAGGATGTAATAATTATGGAATAATACTGGTCGACTTATGAATAGTACGATAAGGTATGAGGTGTCCTAAGTGACCAATACCATGGGAAAATACCATGGGAAAGCCCATGGTTTGGCCAATACCACCGATGAGGTGTCTCTTGGGCATTAATGACTTGTCCCCTGACTTATCCTATAAATTCCAAGACATTCCCTCGTTAATTTCATTTCAAAATCCCGGCCCCAATGAATTTATGGTCTCTATACCTCCCAAGGAGTCCTCCCAAGGTTCCCTCAAGCCTCCCAAGGTCCCGACCATCAAGAATTCGAATTTACTCTTCAAGGTAAGTGATCTATTCACCCTCCTCCTTTAAGTCATTACTTCTTTTATGTTGTGTCTTATAATTTCCATCTCTTTATGTTGAGGGTAAATTCTTACATGTTTTAATTTCTTTCCATTTAAATTATAATTGTTTAGAGACCCTTTACACTCTCATCAATTTGTTTTCTGAATTTTTAAGTGACAATGTTAGGCTGCCAAATTTTTCGTAAAAGAAATTGCATCTTCTCTTTTCATTCAAGTTTCCTTTTCATGTGTTATGTCATTAAAATATAAATACTATGATCTTATTCAGTAAACATACTGTATGATGAGTTATTTATGAGTTTGTGACCCTTTTCCCCTCTCTTTTCAATGTTTTCTAAAACCATGTTATATAGCCGTTATACTGCAGAAATTTCGTCTCAAAATTTCTATATCTTGTTCTTAAGAAATTATATTTTCTATTTATGTGAATACCCAGACCAATTTAGTTTCTATGGGTGTTCATAAAAATATAAAAATGATATATTTGATTCTTTAATTTACATACATATAAACCTCACTCCCTTTCCATGGGTTATAAATGACATAATGATCTTATTGTTAAGCTTTTTTTAAACGTCACGATTTTGACACGAAACCCATTTCTTTGATTCCATTTGGGTTATTTATGAAATGTTTGATTATGATCTATGTGGATCACATGAAATTAAATAAATATTAAGGGTTTTCCCTAATAGCGCTCTAATTCATTGGGTAATGAATTAATCTCTAGAGATGACAAGTTTTACGATACCTTGGTGAATAACCTTGGTAATTTTTATGAAACCTTGGGGATGGACCTTGGTGATATGTTCATGAATGTCTAAATGAAATGTTGTATCCACATATTCATGTTATGTTCCATGTTATTTTATTTATGATATTCCTATTCTTCCATTTCTCATGTCTTCATGTTTTTATTCAATTTCTTATTGATATCACAAGTACATTGATTCCCTTGTTTACCCTTACTGGGCCTTATAATCACCCTTTCCATTGATGTATGTCTCCAGGAAGGGAGATGAAGTAATTTTAGATAGGATGAACCTATTATGAATCCTTAAAAGTGGTTTAGAATAATGTTTTATGTTGTTTTCATGTATTATGTTCCTGATTTCCAAGACACTAGACTTTAAAGATCCTCTATTTGTAAAATGTAATGGAAGGTTATGTACTAAAAAGGCAGGATGCCATAGTTGGTATCAAAGTATAGCTTAGTTAATTATGGAAATTAAGATATGAAAAATTTAGGAAGATCCCTATAGAAAAGTTTAAATAAAGGAAATCATCATGGTATTTTGGTGAGTATTGAGTAAGTGGTTTATCAAGAAAATACATCCCTGTTTGGATATGTGCAGGTAGAGGTGGCTCTGGCACAGATGTGCATAGGGGTAAAACACGAAAACACCGCTTTGAGATAGACTCAAATGGGATCTGGTACACAACAATGGGTCTTGCTTCACTCTTGGTTACGACACACCTAGGGGATATGTTTGGTTAATCACATGATTTTTATGAATCATTATGATGGAATTATAGAAAAGTTTAATTTTATATGAATGAATTTTTTAGACATAAAATCCTTTTTAGTTAAAATATTCCTAAATGAAATATGTTTCTCACGAAGGAATTATTCTTTTAAAAATGTCCCCATCGTCTAGGAATACGTTGACGTATTTCCCGAGGAGTTACCTGGACCTCCCCCAGAAAGAGAGGTAGAGTTCTCCATTGAACTCATACCTGGATCGCATCTGATGTCAAAGACCCCATGTAGGATGGAAAATGTTGACCTAGAAGAATTCAAGAAAAAACTCCAAGATCTTTTGGAGAATGGGTTTATCTGACCAAGTGTATCTCCTTGGGGAGCACCAGTTCTCTTTGTAATGAAGAAGGATGGATCGATGCAGCTATGCATTGATTATAGAGAACTGAATGGGATCATAGTGAAGAAAAAAATAATCTCTTCCAAGAATTGATGACTTATTTGACCAACTTAGTGGACTCAATTCTTCTCTAAGATTGATCTTCGTTATGGTTATCATCAATTGAGGGTGAAGAATGATGATATTCTAAAAAACTACCCTCCAATCAAGATATGGGAATTATGAGTTTGTTGTTATGCCCTTCGAACTGACTAATGTACCTGCTATATTTATGGATCAAGAATAAGTTTATTTTGGAAAATTATATCAAATAAATATCCTTTGTATATGAAAATGATTTGGTGATTAAATGATAAAGTATATTTTGGACGATGTTTTCTCTTTTGGAATACTATGTGCCTAAGGAAAATAAAATACTACAGGATTTAATTTGTGGAATAATGGTAGAATTTTATTGTATGAATCTACGTATTTATTATGGACATATGGTGAATTGGGTTATTTCTGGAAAATGATTAACCTAGCATAGAGAATATGTGATTAGGTTAATTACACTTTAGTATGAGACTTTAATAGTAGTCGATGTTATTTGGAGATAAATGTTAAGATTTATTATGGAAGTCTATGTGATTAAATCCTTCTAAGTTTTGGGTTCCAATATTAGTTTGGACTATTCTGAATAATTTTAAGGATGATTGTGTATTTAATTGTATTTCTAGAAATTTGGGTACTTTTTGTTGAATTTTGGAGATTAATAGACATATTTTCTTTTTATAAAGGATTAACCTTTTTGGGGATTATATGATATCGTACTAACAGTTTTTGTTTTAGTTGATGACTAAAGACAGGGTAAATATATAGTTATTCTTTTCTGGATTATGCGATTCTCTATAAGATGAATCATGTTCTTTTTATGAGACCAAGTATTTTTGAATGCTCATTGTTTTGAGAAAAGATTAGTCTTGGTGGAAACATATTAAATGATGAAACTCTACATGAAGGTAAGTATATTTACTTATGTTTTTATTCTATGTAGTATATTAATTCCTCAAAATTATGAAAAGGAAAGTAAAACAAAAATGTTTTTTGTTTACGTTTCCTACTGGGTAATCAAATACCTTTTAACACATCTTAAGTTTGTGATATTCTTGTGAGTAATTTTCTCCTAATCATGTTTTCTATCACTCTCCATCAGAACTTGACCCTTTGTTTTCTCTTCCATATCCATGTTTTCTTGCATGGAATCCTAGTATGGGTTAACTCAGTTGACCTTTGTACATCCCTTTCTTTCAATTAAAGTAATAGTTTTACTGACTCTTTTTCTAATGTGGGACTTTCAAGGAAATATCCAAGAACAATTTTAAAATTTTGAGGACACAATTTCTTTAGGGGGGAAGAATGTAACGACCCGAAATTTTGAATAATTTTTTTCCTAACTTTGTGTGTTATTTTATTTTATACTCAACAAAACTATTTCATTGAATAAAATAATAATAATTAAAATAAGACACTTGGGTTTCTACTGTTATATGACCATTGGTCAATATGACCATTGGAAACTAAATGTTGTGATTATTGTCTATAAATACAAGTGATATTGATTAATTAATATAGAAAGAAGATTTGATGGCCCCATCCAGTAGTCTCGGGCCGATCGAAGCCCATATGATAGAACATAGGAAGGAGGTAACACCTTTTTGCTTTGCTCTGGACCAAACCCAAGCCGAACTTCATCATGTGAAGTTGGAACAGAATCACCTTTGCAAGAAGTTCAATCTAATAGAAATAACTACTCGGGTAATGTTGGTCGAGACGCCCCATGATTCTATCACCCTGGCATACCTTACACTTAAGCCCTATGCTGGTGTTATAATGGTCTATGTAACGAGACCAAACTGCCTCGTGTAATCCTTTGTTTTAAATAAAAATTGTGATTTCTTCTTATGGTGAAGTTTGTGAATTTTCAAATGTCCGGGTAAATATAGTATGCATATTATTGATGAAATCTAGAAAAAGGATATTTTAAAATATTTATTTCAACCTTAAATAATTAATAATGTGTAATTATTCTAAAAAAATGGGCTCCTACAGCTGTGTTCAGTATGAAATTTAGAGTCTAATAAGATCATCATATTTTTGGTGAATAGTAAATTATGAATTTTGATTTTATTCTTATGATTAGTAATGTGACCAAATAGATTAAGTAATATCATTTATGAAAGTATTAATATTATTTAGGTACCTTGATTAAGTAATTTGATTCAATAAAATAAGTAAATAAATATTTGAGAAATTACTATCTATGTATTAGTATTTTTTTGAGTGAATAGTATTTTTTATTTAAAAATTCAATTAAAAATATTTAGAAAATTATTTTTAAAAAATTGAGTTCATTTTTTAAATCAGAGCATCGATATTTGTTTAAGGCGAATTTTTAGGATATTTCTGAAACAATTGAATTTTCAGTGAATAGAGTTTTTATTTAAAAATTAAAATTAAAATATTTAGAAAATTATTTTCATAAAATGGAGTTCATTTTTGAATTCAGAGAATCAATATTTGGTCAAGGTGAATTTTGGGGATTTTTTTTGAGAAATTTGATTTTTTGGTGAATAGTGAAAATACAGTTTTGAGTTTTGGGTGTTTAATGACATTATTAAGGATGTAATAATTATGAAATAATTCTGGTTGACTTACTAATCGTAAGATAAGGTATGAGGTGTCTCAATTGGCCAATACCATGAGAAAATACCATGGGAAAGCCAATTGTTTTTCCAATACCACCGATGAGGTGTCCCTTGGCCTTTAATGAATTGTCCCCTAACTTTTCATATAAATACCAAGCCATTACCTCATTAATTTCATTTCCAAATCCTCCCCAACAAAGTTATGGTCTCTTTACCTCCCAAGGAGTCCTCCCAAGTGGCCCTCAAGCCTCCCAAGGTCCCGAACGTCAAGCTTTCGAAGTTACTCTTCAAGGTAAGGGATCCTGTTACCCTCCTCCTTTAAGTCATGACTTCCTTTATGTTGTGTCTTATAATTTCCATCTCTTTATGTTGATTTTATGTTCTTATATGTTCTAATTTATTTCCATTTCATGTCTAATTGTTGAGATACCCTTTCTAATCTCATCAATTTGTTTTCTGAATTTTTATGTGACGCTATTAGGCAGTCGAATTTTTCGTAAAAGAAATCACATCTTTTCTTTTCTTTCATGTTTCCATTTCATGTGGTATGTCTTTAAAATATCCATACCATGATCTTATTCTATAACCATACTGTATTATGAGTTATTTATGAGTGTGTGACCCTTCTCCCCTTTCTATTCAATGTTTTCAAAAACCATGTTATATAGCCGTTATGCTGCAGAAATTTCATCTCAAAATTTCTATCTCTTGCTCTCAAGAAATTATATTGTTTATTTATGTGAATACCCAGAACTATTTCGTTTCTATGGGTGTTCATAAATATATAAAAATGATATATTGTATTCTGTAATTGACATACATATAACCCTCACTCCCTTTTCATGGGTTATAAATGATATAATGATATTATTTTTAAGCTCTTTTTAAACGTCACAATTTTGACACGAAACCCATTTCTCTGATTCCATTTGGGTTATTTATGAAATGTTTGATTATGATCTATGTGGCTCACATGAAAGTAAAGAAATATTAAGGGTGCTCCCAGATAGTGCTCCAATGCATTGGTAAATAATTAATCTATAGAGATGATAAGTTTTACGATACATTGGTGAATAACCTTGGTAATTTTTATGACAAATTGGGGATGAACCTTGGTGTTATGTTCGTTAATGTCTAAATGAAATGTTGTAGCCCCATATTCAAGTCATGTTCCAAGTTATTTTCCTTATGATATGCCTATTATTCCATTTCTCATGTCTTCATGTTTTTTTCAAGTTCTTATTGATATCCCAAGTACATTGATTCCCTTGTTTACCCTTACTGGGCCTTATGCTCACCCTTTCTTTCGATGTCTGTCTCCAACATATGAGATGAAATAAATATAAAAAGGATGAACTTATATTTAATCCTTACATGTGGTTTAGAAGAATTTTTTATGTTGTTTTCATTTATTATGTTCGTTATTTCCAAGACACTAGACTTTAAAGATACTTTGTTTTAAAAGGTAATGATAAGTTATGTATGAAAAATGAAGGATGTCATATTTATTTTCCGAACCACCCACATTATATTCTATTTTCCTCTTTTTGTCTATAGGCACACAATACCACTGAGAGTCTCTAAACAAAATTTCAACTGTAATAGAACAATAGAAAATCTACTCAGATCTTTTGAAGTCTCAAATCACCAACACTTTTCATAGACTCAACTTTAGTGTGCTAAAGTAGTGATCCACATTGCTTTTGATGTTCATGATGAAGGTAGAGGATTACCTTGAAAGCCTTGTAAAGTTTGATTTATACACCCCAATTGACTCATCTTCCTTCTATGTTAGTTTGAGGAACTCTCTTTCCATGTTGAGATGGAGGGTTCAGGGAAAAAATTTATTAAAAACACTCTCTTGAATTCCTACAATCCATGGGATCAATTTCCTCTTATAGCTTCGTATTTGTGATCAGTTTTCACCACTAATCATCTTCCCCATCAAAACGATATACCATAAGTACAACTTTCACTTCTTCTGATAACTAGAGTATGAAGAATATCTTTTCAATGGAGCTAATCCACTGTTTCATGAGGTGGGGATGAAAAGATCCACTAAACATGGGTGGCCTTTTCTGTATGAAGGATTCAATGAAAACCTACTCTTTACATGGAACAGGAGGGTGTTCCACATGATTGAAGTTATAATTCATAAATTTAGCCATCTGAGCAAGTACTATCATGAAGTTGTGAGCATTTATTCACATCCTATCAGGCATATCATTAGGGAAATATTCACATTACCCTTCACATTGATTGTTGGAACATGTTCTTATATTTATATCCATTAACTAAGAAAAATAAAATATAATTAGATGGATTTAATAATTATCTATTGAGAATAAAAATGAAACTTTGATCATAAGTGGATAATCTAGTAAATGAGAAGTATATCTTATCTTTATATTCCCTATGTTTCAATCTAGGTTATCCTTGATCTATTTCATAACTTATATTCTTATATACTTTTTTATTAACTTAATAATGGTTTATACCATGATCATGAATTTACTAAAGCATATCCCCCAGGAGTGTCAAACTAAAATTGAAACCAGGACCATCGTTGTGATCCAGTTCCCATTCGAGCCTAGCTCAAATTGGTTTTTTTGGGTTTTACCCCTAGTTACAGCTATTCCAGAGACACCTCTACCTGTTTGTATCCAAAAAGTGATGTATTTTCTTATTAAACCACTTAATCTATACTTACCAAAATTTAGGGTTGTTTTATTATACTTAGTATCATCCTTACGGTTCTTACTAAAGTGCTCTAATCCTAATCTTCCAAAATAACTTGACCATCATCTGATAGCAACTATACAGATCATATCCTTTTACATATAACATTACATGATTTTAGGCATAAAAAACATTAGAGTACAAGTGAAGGATTGTGAAGTCTAGTGTCTTGAAGACTAGATACAAAAAACACAAAACATGGGACAAAAGAAATACTTCATTATTTAATCTTCATTAAGAGCTCCTAACTTTATTTGCGCCCTTATATCTACATAGGGTACCCTTGGGATCACATGAACAAATGTATAAGCTAAAAGCCCAGTAAGGGAATAAAGATAATAAAAATTCTTCAGCACACTGGTTTGAGATCATGACATATTGAAATAAAATGGAATATAGAATCACAATATATTAACATGGGATCATGTAAAATTTGAATCATAGAAATGTGGAAGCAATATAAATCATGACGTTAGCATGATTCAAGGCTAACTGCCAAGACTATCGCACATGGTAGAACAATCCAAGGCTAACCGCCAAGTCTGTCACATATAATGTCTCATAAGACTCAACATTACCCAATGAATTGGAGCACTATCCGTGGACAACCATCTTAACATTTCATGAATATTTTTACCATATAAATAATCATACATAATCAATCATACATAAACATAAGGGTTACCCATGGAAAGAATTGGGTACCATAATCATGAAATAAAGTATAACAAATGGGTGTATCATAGATGTTTCCATTAAAGAAAGAAACTGAAATATACATGTAAATTCCTAAGGGAGAATTGGAATGTATCATGGTTAGTGATTTCATGTAGAATTGACAACATGTAAGAAAAGTAGTTATGAAATTTTTTCATTAAAACATTTTTGTGCGTTTTTTAGGAAAATAATATTGAACCTTTAAAATAAAAAAGGGAAAATATATTATATAAAATAAGAATATAAAAAGGGTTTCATAATAAAAATATTGATTTTATAAATACAATGGTCACTTAAAATATAATATAGAGTGCATAAGAAATCAGGTAAAAATTAGAGAAGTTCCCTCAAAACAGGTTTTCTTATCAGGAAGTATTGAGGAGGGAATCACTTAAAAACATGTATATCCACGAAATGGAATAATGAAAGGGTATTGATAAAATATGTTAGTAAATTTACACATAATTTAGAATATTCTCATAAAAATATAAGATAACTTAATTTTCGAAAAAAGGATGATAAGGCAACCCGAAGGAACAAAGAGGTTTGGGTCGAATCCCTTACAGATTATTGGAATTCTATCAGGTGTACTTAATAGGGATTAATGAGATAGAGGGGTGTTTAACATTATTTATAAATCATGAGGGAATTATGGGGGAGGTGAAAAATCATACCCCATAATTAGTTGTTACACATAAAGGGGAAAAACATAGAGGAGATTCTTGAAAAAAAGTGATATTTAGAGGATCCATTACCTTAAGTCCGATGGTGTTCTAAACTTGATATTAATGACCTGAATAATAAAATTAGGTAAATTAATTAACAATTACCAAACCTATTATATATCTAAAAAAATTATTATAACCTTTTTAAGTTCATTTATAACCATTTTGATTGGTTGTGTTGTTCAATTTTATTGTTCAGGTCTGTTTGCTTCCTTGGTTTTAATGATCGATTTAAATATTTTCATGAATGAAGAGTCATGTAAAATGGGGAAGGTTGTATAGAATTGGAGTTATATTTTATTATCGAACATACAGAAGGTTACATGTTTGTAAATTTAATTTGGTTACATTGAATGAAGTTGAATCATTATGTACAACATTAATGATAAACATTTGAATTAATTTTTTTGATTTTTCTTATAATTAACTTGTTTTGTATTATTAATTAACATCATGTGTGAAAAATAATTCTAGAACAAAATATAAGATAAAATAAATATTAAATAGTTTGGTTCAACTATAAAAATTGTTTCATGACCATAATTTAAGAAGGTAATAAAAATTGAATACCCATCATCCTTGAATGTGGTAAATTAACACATCTCAGATGGTCTCTTTACTAATAGTATAATAGAAGAATAAAGGAGAGATGATAATAACATATTCCATTATCAAAAAAAAATAATAATTCCAGTACATATTAGGTACTACAGTTTTCATAAATTTTTTATTTGGAGAGGTAAGGATAGAAAATAAAATAAATGAAATTGAAAATAAAATGAAAGAAAAGATTATAAGAATTTACCTCTTTATTCAATCTTCCTTGAGAGGCTATTAAAGGGAGAGGATTTGGTCTTTTTAAGATAATATGGGATGATGGACGTGGGGGAGGATCTTGATGAGAGCTTGATTCAGAATTTAGGAAAGGCAGAAGGATTGAGAGGAGTTAAGAGAAGAGGTAAGGAGGGGTGGTATTTATAGTTCATGAGAAGAGGGTTTTCATAATAATTTAATCATTAGTTTATTATTTTTCAATAATATAAGAAATTATAATGATTAATGTGACAATAAAGTGTAATATGTGCATATGAGTTCTAATCAATGGAAATTTACATCATCCATGACTCAGGAATGATGTAGGAATTCAGGTTTTAGCATATATTCTGAATTATCATATTTTAATATTCATAAAAAAAATCATGTAACTTAAAAAATACCAAAAATTCACCCTAACCATTTATCAACATGTAGAATAAAAAAATGAATTACAATTTTCAAAAATAAGTTTATAAATATAATTAATTTAATTTCTTTACTTAAAATCATAATTTACTTGAAAAATACCGATTTTAAAACTATAACTAATTTTATAATGCTTTCAAAAATTACCTAAGGTCTTATAAAATTATATTTAAAAAATAGGACATAAAAATTTTAATTTATGAATATCTTTTAGGAAAATAAATTTTCTTTTAAATTAATTAATTAATTATAATTATTTATTTATGGCTTACAAAAATACCAATACTTTTACTATGGTCATATTATCACTTATAAGACACCAAAATTTTATTTATACATTCATGGGTGAGGTTACTATTATTTTGGATGATTTACTATTCATAAGGGTCATATTACCATTTATAAGGGTAGGTTACTATTCTTAAGGGTAGGTTACTAGTCACCAAAAACGATTTTTTTCTGGTCTGACTCGAAATAGTTTATTGATTGTGATGTTGTATATTAGATTTTCTAAAATCAAAAACATAGAAGTGTCAAAATTATTTTTAAAGGTCACATAGTACTACATAGTTCATTATGTTGTGGTTTCATGTGATTATATGGAATGATTATATTAAATGAATTTATATTGATTTAATATTGGGTCGTTACAACAGACATTTCATATAATCAACTACTCCATCCTAACAATACAAGGTATGGAAAACAAGGAAAGCCTAACAAGAGTCCTAGACCAAACAACCATAATTAATCAAACAAGGGAAATTCCCCAATGGGGTATCCCATAAACAAGGTATCCCACCTTACGCATAAGAAACCACCCTTTATCAATTAAATAAACCATAATAGGTGATAAAAAAGGTTAACATCCAAATCAAGCAATACCCCAAACTTGGGAATGCATCACTTTAAGCATATATAATCATAGATAACACAATGATAGGCACAAATCACCAAGCTTGATATAGTACGATTGATATACTTGAATGTCGGCCATTGAATCGGTGTAAATTGACATTGATATACAAAATAATGAAACACACCCAGCCTTAAAGAACTCACACGAGAGGAAGAATAAGGAAGAAAGGTTCCAGTGGTTTGGATAACTCACCAGTGGGATTCCAATGCACCCGAGGATGTCTCAATCGGAATTCGGATAGAGAATCCAGAGGGATTCGAAGTTCATCGGCCATCCCATCACACTTTTTTACGAACCGTAGGGAGAAGAAGACATGTCTGGAAATAAGACACGACCCCTCTACAATATATCAAATAAAAATAATAGTACATGGTGTGTTGATTTAAAACTACACACCGTGTATTAGCCTTAATTGGCCCCTGATGTAAGTGGTCTGCCAGATCACCACACAGCCATGTACTCGGTAGTTACACAGCTAGTACGTGGATTTACATGGCAGGTTAGGTACACAACATGTACTTATAAGTACCAGACATGTACATAGAAAAATCCAATTTTCTTCCTTTTTATAAAAAACAACCCCAAAAAAAGATTCATTCCTAATATGATGATCCTGGTTCTTACAAACTTCTCCCCATAAAGAAAATTTCCACTACTAGAAAACTAACCTTTACCAACAGTTTGGAACCGTTGGTATAGGCCTCCAAACCGTTGGTATAGCCTATACCAACGGTTTGAAGAACCGTAGCCAAGTAAGCCGTTGGGATAGGTCTATACCAACGGTTTTCCAAAAACCGTTGGTATAGGTAATATAAAATCTATACCAACGGTAATGGAACCGTTGGTATATAAATTCCAAAAATAAAACATCTGCTGGGATTTGATCCCAGGACCCCTAGTTTATAATCGAACGACTTAACCACTAAGCTAACATAACTTTTGTAAACATAATTTCATAAATATATATAAGTATTATCATAATTATTTAAAATTTTTATTTATATAATGTTCTCGGTTAGTAGATCTGGAAAAAAATTAAAGAACCTATCCCAACGGTTTTGAAAACCATTGGGATAGCCCTTTAATTTGTCGGTGGTTTTTCCCAACGGGTTTGAAAACCGTTGGGATAGGGCTTTCCCAACGGTTTTCAAAACCGTTGGGAAAGGTTAGAGTGGGTTGAATTAATTTAGGCCGAAGGTTGAATTTGTGGGCAGTTTTTCCCAACGGTTTTGGTGAACCGTTGGGAAAGGTCACTCTTTCCCAACGGTTCACCAAAACCGTTGGGAAAGAGGCTCAATTCTGACACCCTTTCCCAACGGTTTTGGTGAACCATTGGGAAAGGTCTCAATTCCCACACCCTTTCCCAACGGTTCACCAAAACCGTTGGGAAAGGTCACTCTTTCCCAACGGTTTAGGTGAACCGTTGGGAAAGGTCTCAATTCCCACACCCTTTCCCAATGGTTTAGGTGAACCGTTGGGAAAGGGTAGCTATACCAACGGTTTTTACAAACCGTTGGTATAGAAGTGTTGGGAAAGATCATCTTTCCAGTAGTGTTCCACCTGAATTTCCCTTCTAAGGGTGGTAAAGATGAACCTACAAACAACTTCAGCCACTATAATTGCACATCGGCCTCCCTCTCAGATGCCTTATCTTGCACTCGTCCATGCTACCGTAACACCTGTACAAGAGGAATTGTCCGACAACCATTAACCTTCATGTTACAATCCACAATATGACTAGGGTGATGATCAAATGATGCATCCACCTCCAACTCAACCTCCTCAGGTTGAAAAACATGAGATAGGTCTGAAAGGTAATTTCGTAGCGGATAAACATGAACGACGTCGTGTATAGCCTAGTACTTCTAAGGTAACCACAATCGAGAGGCAACTAGACTGACTCGCTCCAAAATCTCAAACGACCTGATGTATCTCAGTTAAATCTTCTCATGTCTCATAATCCTTCTATGTCCTAACCACATTGTTACATGTAGGAAAGCCTTATCTCAAACCTTGAACTCCAGAGGTCATATCTGTCGATCAACATAATATTTCTACCGAGACTGCATAGTAAGAATCTAGTTTTGAATCAACTCCACTGGCTGAGTAGTCTCCTATACAATGTGAGGTCCTAGCATAGATTCCTATCATGCCTTTAGCCAACATAAGGGTGATTGGAATGACCTACTATAAAAATACTCATAAGGTTTCATCTGAATCTTTTCCTAAAAATGTTATTTTAGGAATACTCCACCAGGGGTATGTGTATCTCCAAATATCCCCTGAAATATACGATGCATGCATGAATCATGTGCTCCAAAAACTGAATCATGCACTTGGACTAGCCATCTATCTGGGGATGTTAAGATGTACTCAAAAGTACCTGTATACCCAAATCCATCAGTATTCCTTGCTAGAAACGAGAAGTAACACGAGCATCCATGTCTAATGTTATAGAGTGTGAAACCCCATGAAAACATACTATCTATCGAATGTACAACCTTCCAAGATGATCTACACTAAATTTATCCTTGATCGAAAGGAAATTTAAAACCTTAATGAGTATATCGAAAATAACCCAAAACGCCCCATTCCCTCGATGTGACCTTGGTAAACCTGTCACAAAATGCATCACAACATCATTCCACTTCCACTCGATAATGGGTAACTACTGTAATAACCCAACCGATTGCTGATGATATGCCTTCACCTATTGACAAGTGGAATATCTCATAAAAAAATAACAACATACCTCTTCATAGCTATCCACCAATCCTGACGATGAAGATGTCGATACATCCTGGTGACATCAGGATGAACTACCCCTATGGAGGCATGAAAATCTTGTAGAAGCTCCTCTCACATGTCTGTTGACACACATACGTTCCCATGAAAACACAAAAACCACATCCTCACCTATAGTCCACCAAGGAGTTGGGTCTTCTCCTGACACACACTCCCATAGTACTAGGACTTCAAAATATTATAGCTGCCCCATTCTCACTCGATTCAGAAAAGTAGAGGTAACAACTATAGAAGAAAGAAAAATATGCTACTATTTGTCACACACCTCTAAATGAATCTCCAAGAATTAGCCATAACTTACCACTCAATGATGACCTCCTGAAATGCCTGTATCTGAGTACTCCTACTCAATGAATTAGCCTCTACGTTTCCTTTCCCATGCATGTCGGTAAGATCAAAGTCAAACGACTAAAAGCACTCAACCCACCATTATTTTCTCAAATTCGGATCATGCTAAATACAAATGTACTAGAAGATTTTTTGGTTAATATATACTAAAAAATTCTCTACCAAAAGGTAATGTCTCCAACAACATAAATCATTCACAACTATAGCTATATCAAGATCATGCATTGGGTAGTTCCTCTCACATGGCCTCAACTGTCGAGACCCGTACACCAGAACTCCTTCCCCATGCTTAAGCACTACTCCCAGCCTAATACCTAATGCATCATAGTACACAGTGTAACTCTTTCCAGGATCCAGTAAAATTAGTATTAATGCTGAAGTCAATCCCCCCTTTAGCTCCTGAAAGGATGAATCACATGAATATGTCCATAAGTACATCACACCCATCTTATTCAGCCCCGTTAGTGATGATGCTAAGCGTGAAAAGTCCCGATTAAAGCATCTGTAGTAACCATCTAGCACTAGAAAACTCTGTACCTTAAATAAGTTCTTTAGATGCCCTCTAGAAACTACCGCTATCACCTTCTCAAGGTCTACTGATACTCCAGTCTCGGAGATGACATGATCCAAGAAGTCAATCATGTCCACCCTAAATTGGTACATTGAGAGTTTACCATATAACTGATGCTCTATCACTATACATAATATGATCTCAAGATAAAATACATGGTTGTGTTGACTGTGAGAGTACACCAAGAAGTCATATAGATCATACCTTCTTCAAAAGGCTATAAGGGGTACATCTGATGGTTTTATATGCAACTGATGATAAAAAGATCTCGAGTAAATCTTTGAGAACACCCGATTTCCCCAAATATAATAAAAGAGATATTCAATATTTGTCAAGGGATATCAGTTCTTGACCATCAAGTGGTTCTTCATCCGAAAATCTACACAATGTTTGAGGGTACCGTTCTCTTTCTTCACCAAAAGGACATGCAAAACCCAAGGAGAAGTACTGGGTCAGATGAAACCCCTTTCATAAAACTCCTCTAACTGCTTCTTGAGCTCCATTAACATTGGTGTAGCCATTATATAAGGTGGACTGGACATCAGTGACACTCTTGGCACAATATCAACAAAGAAATACACATCTCACTCCAGAGGTAAACCTGAAAAGTCAGATGGAAAGACATCCCTTAAATGATCTACCACTGGAGGAAAGTTCATATGTGAAGTCCCCTGGTCATCTAAATATTGAATAAGAATATGGGCTACAACTCCTTCCAACCCATGATGCTTAGTTCCAACTCTACTCTCCATGACATTACATTTTCCCTTGTGCACAAAAGACCTTCCTTCTGGTGATGTGAAACTCACCCTGTGACGATAGCAATCAACAAAGGCATAAAAGGAGACCAACCAGTCTATTATGATAATGACATCGAAGCATGTCATCTCTAAGACATATAGGTACTATAAGTTGTGACACCCACCTACCATAAGAGGTCAATCATTTCACTAATGTACACTAGTCTTCCTAATCCCCAATAGATTTTCTAACATCATAACATCATCAGAATTAAAGGTATAGAACCCAAGGCTCTCCACAATGGAAACATATATAAAACTATTGGAATCCCTTGTGTTAAAAAGTGTAGAAGCTAAAACTAAGGAAACTAGAATCGTACCTCTAACCATAAAGGGTCCTCAATCCTTCTCCTTCTTGGTCTAGTCGAATAAAAAAGTCTGACCTGTATAGAGACCCTACGACCTTGCCTGGCTACCCTGAGCTAATCTATTCGGTTTTTGCTGAAAACTTATCATCTGGCTTCCATGACGGTGAACACCTCCTCAATCTGATATCCCTGATAAACTCCAGTGCCATGATTTAGGAGAAATTGGTCATCTTTCTCTTGATCGTGGAGTCATAAAGGATCCCCTCTCAATAGCTACTGATGAGAATAGGAAAAAAAATGCTGAAGATGACCCATCTTTCCACAAGATCAGCACTCAACTAGGTTTCTCAGGCACTATGGTCTCATGTTCCGACCCTTCAAATACTGGTATCACCTCACCCAGTTACTTAAAGATATGTCCCTACCACTAGAATTACCATGTGAAGGCTTTTTAAATTTCTTACTACTACTAAATGAAAGAGTACCATAGCTAGATGCTAAACTGACTTGGATCACAGCACGCACCTCCCTCAGATAGTGCTCAGTAATCTGCGTCTGGTTTACTATAGTAGTCACCAAAGTCAACCTGAAAACATTCACCTCCAATCATATTTCATACATGAGACCATCCTCAAATCACATATCTTTTAATAACTCATAACCTTCCAAAACATGTGTAAATATTTGAATCTCTATAAAGTGTGAAGAATAATCGATCACTTAAAGAGCACCCTACTCTAAATGCATGAAATCTCGGGCTCGGTCGGCCCTCAACATCTTTGGGTAGAAGTAATCAAAGAATATCATATTAAACTCTTCCAAATCCATATCCTAATGACCTCCCACACATGAGATAACATCCCTCTATATCTTGGAAGAATCACATATCATGTATGTTGTGAGCTTCACCCTCCTCTCAGGAGGCGTCTCCAGAAGCTCGAAGATATAAAGCATAACCTTCAACCCTAACTCTGCAACCTATGGTCCTCCATCCCTTGAAAAAGTTGGAGGATTCTGCTACTGGAACACCCACATCAGCTCTTCCATAGACATGAAAGGATGTGGTGATCCCCAAAATGTCTACATCATTCTAATAAAGCCTCCACTGAACTATGCATCAACACCTGCGTCTGGTATAATAGATGGTTCTAAGACAGTCATGATGAGAGGATCTTCTGGTTGTCCCTAATCTACTATCTTCAGTGTCTGATCATCAACCTATACCTGGTGTACAACCAAAGGAAATATTGGTGGATTGACTCTACTTGGTCAAGAACACACCTTAGAGCATGATTTTAAAGGAATGAAAATTATAAATTCAAGAACAGAACATGAGAAGGAAAACATTCAAGTTTTACAAAAGAGGTTTATGTTGTGTGTTCCCTTAAGTCTTAACATGGTTGTGTACCTCTGCCAATCTAGTCATGTAACACCCCATAAACATGGAATGTTCCTCATGAGACACAACATGTACTTGAATTTCGCATCCTACCCAAGTACTTCTATATGCCTAGAACTTACACAGTTCTATTGGTGTAACATTACACGATGGGAAAAATCTTGACACGGCATGTGAAACTAATGTTACATCCACATGTGTCATTTTTCACATGGCTGGATACACGGTCTGTTCAGCATGGATAGTACTACCAGTACACAATGTGTTCTACCAGAAGTTTATCTACCCTGTGTCCCTACCCATATATTCAGCCACATAGTCAATAATTAAATGGAATGTACATACGGTACAAAATATTTACTTAAGAAAATTCATTTATTCTAGAATAGAAGAACACATGGAGTGTGTTTAAAACATCAAAGGCCTTGTTTTCTAGGTTTTT
Source organism: Viscum album (assembly GCA_963277665.1). Classification (NCBI taxonomy): domain Eukaryota; kingdom Viridiplantae; phylum Streptophyta; class Magnoliopsida; order Santalales; family Viscaceae; genus Viscum; species Viscum album. The sequence goes on along the minus strand of OY728151.1, from coordinate 1,688,749,754 downwards.
TGGATAGTAAGCCTCTGAAACTTCTCCAAAACCACCAAAATCTAAAAATTTGGCCAAGGAATGCCATGTTTTGATATGTGAGAGCCTATAATCCCTGTGAATCAATCTTTGGAATCCTTATTCATCTCATATCTTAACAGAATTCCATTAAAGTTCAACATGATCCACCAGATTTCAATCCTAGAGGGCCCATAACACCTCAAGGACCAAATCGTGGCATCCATCCAAATTAAACGTTACATATATTAATACCCTATCAAAATAGCATGTCTTTCTATCAAGACATCTATCACAATATCATGCATATATAGCACAACATCTATCACAACAACATGCTATCAGTAATGCACCCCAAATGGCATGACAAGAATACATGACATGTGATATCTAGAAAGTTACTATATGATGCATGAGATGACATACACTCATCTCATCAGCTTGAAACAAAAATATAACCATAATTATATCAATCATAATAACACAAAACAAGTGAATCACCCAATGGGGAAATCAAATCAACTTTAATAATTGAAAAACCAGAGAAATTATAATATTCGATATAACTTGGATTTCCCCTGTACATGGGTTAGATACTCATGAGAACAACTTATTACCAAATACCTATTCCTTCCAATCCCTGTATATTGGATCCAAACAGCAAAGCAAAGCAGAAAATAAATTCCTCTGACAAAACTTTGTAACGTGCGAGATTCAGGTGCCACCCAAAGGTTCCCCAAACTTAGTTGTTCACATAACCTCATGTACATTTCCCCAAATGCAAGAGGCTGCAGACTAGTAGTGAGGGACAAGGTGTGATAATGGGGAAACTATGACCTCATTGGTAGAGTATACAGATGGGAAACAAATAGTAAACAACAACGGAAGTAATAATACCATACAACAGATGTGAACAACATAAGACTGATAGTAATAAAACTAGTGGAGAATTTATATATATATATATATATGATGGATATAACTTTTGTCTATAAAAGATTTCAAACAAGTCACAATGTTAGAAATATAATAAAGAATCTAAATTACAGAAAAGAAAGTAACTCCAACAGCATCGCAAGCCTTATCTTTGTCTCATGTTATCCAGCTCCAACAAAAATCAAGTACCTGCTGAAGAAGGGTGACTTCCCTTATTTATACCTATGATCATTTAATCCTCTAGGATCCCACACATGAACAACATAGGGTTCAAGACAAATCCCAGTAATAAAACAATAAAAGATCTATGCTTAACCATTAGTGAATATATATAGAAGGTAATATGAAAGAATGAATCAATAAACTAGGTTGTACTCAATAGTAAATAATACCATAGTTTTCATTACATTCATTTACATTTATTATTCAATCCATTGAATCAGATAAACACTAGGATATCGCCTATGCTATGTATCCCCTGTGTAATTAAAAAAAAATTCTTAGAAGATTATATAAACAATCATGTATGACTGAGTCCAAGCTTGTGCTTTGGCTTTGAAGAATCATCACAATCATCAATTATTAATAAATAACCCTTTGGGAATTCTCTCACAGTCTAAACCCTTTGTTTTAACATAGAACCAACTCATTTAATAATGACCACCAGGGTAGCTATCACGGTTAAATCCCCTGGGACAAAACAGAATCAATAAATTATAAATGACCTCCCATGTAGCTCTCACTGTCAATACCCATGGGTCTACATAACATCAAGAAAATATAAATGAACTCTTGATTATCTCTCACAGTCAATACCCTAGGGTTAAACATCTACACCAAGGCTCTCACAGTCCTGTGTAAAAAATATGGAAGTCCCATCAATCTTCTTGGTCCAAAGCTATCATAGTCCATTGGAAAACATGCATGAATTTTCTATCAAAGTAACTCATGTATTCTAAAACTACGACATGGATAAAAATTACCAATACATATCACATTCATTTTATATAATCAACTACACAATCCTAACAATACAAGGCATGGTATCTGAGGCAAGCCTAATAGGAATCCTAGTCCAAATAACCATAATTAATTAAATAAGGGAAACAAACACATGGGGTGTACCATAAACAAGGCATGCCACCTTACGTATAAGAAACTACCCATTATCAATTAAATAAACTACAAAAGGTGATAAACAAGGTTAAATTCAAAATCATGAAATTCCCCAAATGTGGGTATGTGGCACTTTGAGCATATATAATCCTAGACAACACAAAGAATGACACAAACCACCTACCTCGATGTTATACAATCGATATACTTGAACGTCATCCCATGAATCGGCATAAATCTAGGTAGATCTACAAAACGGTAAAAAAGACCAACCATGAATAACTAAAAAGAGAGGATGAATCAAGAAAAAAGGGTATAAGGGTTTTGAGAACTCACTAGTGGGATTCCAACACACCCGAATGTGTCTCAATAGAAGCTCAGATGGAGAATTGGGAGGGGTTTGAAGTTCATTGGCCATTCTGTCACTCTCCTCTACGAACCATGGGGACAAGAAGACATATCCTAAGAAAGAAGTTACCCCGCTCAGATATATCAAATAAAAATAAAAGTTTATGGTGATCTCAGTAAAACTACAAGCCATGTTGTATCCTTTACCAACCCCCGACATAAGGAGTCTTCCAGGTCACCCCATGACCATGTAATTAGCTATTATATAGCCAGTATGTGGCTGTATGTGATAAGCTAGGAACACGACATGTACTCATAAGTACACGGTGTGTACTTAGAAGAATCCTCGTTTCTTACTGGTCCAAAAAACAACCTGAAAAAAGATCCATACCTGAGATGAAGATCCGGGTTCTTACAACCAATCCAAATATCTTCCTCACATCCCTCCCCACAACTTAAGGGCCTTAGTGTGATAAGAAATCTAATTTAGGAAGGATTTAGTTATAATCCTGAAGAAGTTGTTCAAAGAAGAGGTAATGTTATTATCCTTGAATTTTAATTTTAATTTTTCTTATAACTCTCTAAAATATTCTCCAACTATAATAATACAATAACCATAATATCTATTATTTACTAAGATGTTATTATGTTAAAATAAAAACAAATTTTAATGTCCTCTTCAATGAAATGGGAAACAAAACTATCGATCATGTGTACAATGGACTCCTCCTCACAAGCTGATGTAATTCGTTTTACATAACTTCCAATCTAAAACAGATATAAGGATTTATTTGACATATTTATATGAAATTTATGAAATTAATTTACCTATGTAATTATAATATCACATATACCTTCTAACCATTAATAAATATTAAAAATAATAAGATTTCTCATTCATACGTTTGGATTACCACCAACACATTGTGGTGTGAAATGTTTTCAATTTTTTTTTCATGGATGGTAATAAGGTGAAATATTATATACTTTTTTTAAATTCCATATTTTGGAAAAATAGATTCATTTTTCATGCGTATGTATGGCCTACCATCTTCATGAACGGTGTAACTCATTCTATTACCTACAAATTTTATATATTATTATAAAGAATTATATAATGATTTTATATGATATTTAAATCATCATTTAAATTTTGTAAATTATGGAACCATGATATCAATAAAATTATTGAAATTACTTGACTAAAACAAACATGAAAAATGAAGCAATTATCACCTAAAATAGTAATTTTAACAAAGAATTGTTAGTGAATGGTTCATAACAGACTATAAATAAATCATATATAGTATGAAATATATGTATATGTTTATATAATAGATGTATAAAAAATCTAAATTTATTATACTAGAGGTATGAATATGTATGAAGGAAATTGGGATTGAGGAAAAGGATTTCTAGTCTATCTTTTGTTTATGGGAGACTTATTCCAAATTCCCCACTAGTTTCTTCTGTACTGTGTATACCCTAACACTCTGAAATGTAATATCATTAATATAATTTTCTAGATGATATTTAATATTTCGTTTTTTTTATTATTCATTAAAGGGGCTTATGATTCAAAATATTACTTAAGCGATAAGGGTTTCACGTATCACTTTTACTTTCATGAGACATATTCCATACTCACCACTTATTTTATTTGTGGGGTGTATATACTACCCATTTGATATGTTATATCATTAATATTTTTATCTTCAAGGAGTTTAAGGTTTATTTTATTTTAGTTTTTTCATGGGGATTATGATTTAAACCTTACCATTATGGTAAGGGTTTATTTCATAATCTCACCATTATTCATGATTATTTATATTTTAGTCTCCCATTTGGGAATGATTTTGTAATTATATGATAAAAACAATATATTATCTTATCCTATTTTAATTTAGGTTATTATCATGTAATAGTACCATTTTACTCTTTATGGAACTTAAAATTCCTGGGAATTTGTTTTTCATGAAAAGATTACTTTATTTATATATTTTGTCAAAAATACCTTTTCTTCCATATCCATGTTTTCAAAAATCATTTTCAATTTTTTTATATTATCCAAATGATTTGATAAATAAAATTTTACACATTATTGGGTTTTTAATTTTTTAAAAACGAATATTTCTATTATTTCATGAACAAGGTTATTTTTTAATTTTCTTACAAAAATGTGGAAGGAATCACTGTTTTAATATGTACAACATCAGAAAAATTTACCACCATCATGAAGAATAATTTTTTTAAATGAATAAAATATAATTTTAAAAACTTATTTTCAATGAAATGAATTTTTAAAATATTTTGTTAAATTTTAGTTTTAAAAAGGTAATTTTCAATATAGAAAGGTTATTTTTCTCAGGAATGTTTCTAATGGTCACCTTATGGAATTTAAATTAATCAAAATAAAGAACTTATTATATTTATTCTACAATGGTGATGTTTTGTAATGATACCATCATTATTATTTATATAGATGGTTTGTGGTCTTTTTTACTGGGGATGTACTGTTTTGATACCATTCACCATATTTCTCTGAATAATTAATGATTCTATTTGTTTATTGGGGAAAGTATTAAAATTTACTATTCTATTATTTTTTAATAAAAATGTTTATGTTGATTATGTTGTGTTACATGCTAAACTGAGTGTAACTTGCGATACACACTACACCAAGTTTAAACGAAATGTAACACACTATCAAAATATTTTTATGATAATTATCACCTAGCCATTGGAATGGAGGGTAAGAGTAGGATCAAATAAATTATAAAACTATATGTTTTACAAAGGTATATATAATTAATTCTCTGGTGACCAATTGACTAAAAAATAACAATAAAAAATATTTGAAAATAAACAAATCCTTTTTCTTAAAAATATTTTTTATGAAAACAGACATTTTTAGCTTAATAAATTATTGAAAACAATTTTGGTGAATTATTTTTATCAAATTTATATAATATATACTCATTTAAATATTAAACATCCATATTAGGTTTTTTCTAGACAAGATATAAGAATAAATCCAATTTGATGCTTAAAAATTGTATTTTTCTAAAAAACAACTTTTTCTCATTTCTATGAATTTATAATAAAATTAAATTTTGAAAATTTTATAGATTAAATTTTAAAAAATAAAATTCATTTTATTTATATAAAAAATTTTAAATTAGTTTAGGGTGATTTGTTTTTGGATTTTTCTGAAAAGAATATTTTTTTATGAATAGTGGTAAATATGGAATTTTAATTGAAAAAAGAATTATATTAATCTATTTATAAAGTTAAAATATATTATATTTTTTTTAAATTAATAATACTTCAATTAAACATCAATTAATTCCATTTAAATAATTTTAATCAATTTCATAGATAATTTTGATATAAAAAATTTCTAAACTTTTGAACATTTTCCCTTTAAAGAATCCTCTTTCACATTGTGTATAGGTGATTAATTTTAAATTAAAAATTTCCACTTTAGCGAATGGAATTTGGAAAAATAGATTACATATATTTGATACTCATAATTTATATTTTCTTATATGTTCATCTTAATTTTTGACTAAAATGAATTGTAAAAATAGTAAAAAAATATTTACTCCATTTAAGGTAAAAATGGGTTTATAGGGGGGTTAAACTTAAAAGATGAGTGTTAAAATGAAGTATAAACATGTATAAAATATATTTTATGGAAAATATATAGAACCTATATTGTCAAATGTTCATAATTTGAGCCATTTTGGACCATTTTTGAAAGTGAACAATATGGATACACTATTTTATTTTAACAAATTAAAGTGGGAAACTTACCTCACTTATAAAAGGCCACCATTACACACTAATCTTAATTCCTTAATAACCATTTGGTTTGAACAATTACTAAAAAAATCACTTCGCAAATACCCTACCCTAATTCTAGAATCCTTATTATATACAAAAATCTAACCTAGGAAGGATTTTGTTGAAAAACAAAGGGAGTTACCCGAAGAAGAGGTAATGTTCTTCAATGTGAAATCTTATTTTATTTCTTTCTAAACATCATTAAAATATTATTAAACCATTATTATATACTAAAATAATTATATCACATATAATTATTTGTTTTTATATCATTTTAATTACCAAAAACTATCTCCTCCTCCAAAAAATGGGTTACAAAATCGTAATTCGTGTGTACAATGGTTTATCACCTTGGGAACCAAAATCATTCATTTTTCTATTAACACCTCCCACAGTTGGTTATTATGATTGATATTAAGTATATATATGATATTTATAAAATTATTATTTATTTTGAGTCATTATATAATATATAACTTTTCTAATTTCTATTTGGAAGGGGATGTGATAATTTTATTTGTGTGTACGACAGACTACCTCCTCACAAAGCAATGTGTTTCATTTTCGCTAACACTTTCCAAGGAAGATAATAAGGATAAATATATGTTATATACAATAAATAATTATTCTAATTATTATATATTTATAATTCTGAAAAGATAATTTATATCATATTCTTTCTTACCTTTTCACTCACTGAAAGATGATGATGTCGTTCATATACGTGTGGACTCCCGGTTTCACGAAGTGTCGTGAATCTATTTTTATCACCACACAAAATAGATGATATGTATAATTATATTTAAATAAATAATATTTTAATTATTATATTATGATATTTATCTAATTATAAGATATTAGTTACCTCATTTCGACAATAATCATTGAAAACTGGAAGCATTACTAATACGTATATATGGACTATCGTCTACATGATCATACCGTATTCCATTTCTCAAAACCATCATTCATGAATGGTATTAAGATTATTATTTATGTATAAATATGTTAATTATTTAACTATTATTATTATTTATATATGGAACCATGATCAATTTGATAGGATAGAAAATTAAATTTGTAAACATATATAAAAATTAAATTGGTAATTACCTGAAACAGGATTTTAACAAGGAATTGTTAGTAAAAAGGAAATAAAAGGTTATAATTAAATAATATATAGTGTGATATATATATTCATGGTTACATAATTTATATATAGTAAACTTATATTTTCTATAAAGTATGTTCAAATGAGTACGAATGAAGTTGGGACTTACGATGGAAAATTTTCATCTTACTTTTTACTTCTGTGAGACAAATTTCATACTCATCACCTTTTTATTTTATGTGGTGTATATAATTCCCATGAATGTTTTATATGATTATTATCCATAAAATTATGGGGAATTACATTTCCATTTTGGGATCTCGCTTTTTTGGTGTTTACTGTTCAAAAGTTACCAAATCAGTAAGTGATTTTCTCTCTCTTTTATTTCTCATAGATATATGAAAATTCACCACACATTTATTCTCTATGGTGTAAATAATACCTATTTAAAATATTAGATAGTTAATATCTTTTTTACGATATTTAACGTTTTATTTTTTTCTTTATTGGGTCTTATGATCCAAAATATTACTAAAGCGGTAACATATTTTCATCTCTCTTTTATTTTTCTTTGAGACACATTCCATATTAACCACTTGTTTATTTTATATGGTGTATATAATAGAAATAAATGTATTTTATGATTATTATAATTAATTTTTTTTTAATTTCATATCCATTTTTGGATATATCTTTCATGGGGTTTATGGTTCAAATGTTACCAAATCAGAAAGATATTTTTGTCTCAATCCATCCTTGAGACATATGATTATGTTACGCACGTATCTTCTTGTATGAGGTGTATACACAGTCCATTTGACATGTTATATCAAGAAATTGTTTATCCTAATTATATTTTATCGTTTATTTAATTATATTCAATCATTTTATTTATGTTCCAATGTTTCTTAAGTGGTAATGTATTTTTAGCATAATCACATCATTTATCAGGATTGTTTAGGATTATATTTAAGATGGTAGAATATTATGATAAATCTCTAAATAAACACATGAATTTTATTCTACTACCATTATTTTATGATAATAAATTTGTTTCTATCATTTTTATATTTTTAATTACCAAATATTTCAAAAATAATGTTATAAGAAAAATTTTATTTTCAGTCGAAACCCCTTTTTCTTCCAAAACCATGTTTTCAAAAAAAAAAATTCAAAAATGATTTTATTATTTTTTTAATGATATATAATGAAAAATTTACCCATTTTTTTAATTTTTAAAAAATGTTTTAAAATGAATCTTCACTTCATATTCAAAAAAACAATGCCCATTTTACCTTTATTTAAAATGTGAAAGGAAAATTTGTTTTTTAACTCACATGGAATGAACAATATTTAACACCATCATGACCTCTTAATGATTTGAAAATTACTTTGAATGTTTTCAGAGTTATTTTCAAATAATTTCCCTTCATTAATATTTTAGAAATTCTCAAAATTTAAACTAATTATTTCCAAGTGAAAAGGATTTTGAAAGTGTATTATGTTTTAGAAATCATTTTTCAAAGAGGAAATGATATTTTCCACAAGAAATGTCCCATGTAATCTATAAAAATAATTTTCCATCTAAGATGAAATCATTTAATGTTACATTTTATTTTCTAGGTATATGATCCAAGGATACCATTATAATTCATTCTCTAAGTGGTTTATGTTTATAATGGTAAATGATTATGAAACATGATTCTTTTCCATGCGTTAAACCCTAGGAAAATGATTATGAAACCCTATTCTTTTTCAATGGGTTATGATTTTCTAAAATAGTGAAATGATTATGAACCCTATTTATTTTACACATGTTATTTTATGACGAAATTTTTATAAAACCCATTATGTTTTTGGGTTCTGAAATGACTAATTTTTTATGATCTTGTGGAACATATATGTTTGATTTTATTTATTTGATAATTGTTACATTATAACCAAGGATGGTGGTTATGTTATAAGAAAGGATGGTTGTTACATTATAACCAAATACAGGAGGGACCTATATATCCCTCTAATGAATTGGATAAAGATTTAAATCTCATGAGATATAAATTACTAGGAGGGGGAGTAAAATCAGTTCAGTAATGGAATTCGTCTTCTATGATGGTAGTTGGATTCAACCTTGACAACCACTATGACATCTTGACCAAGAAGCCGCTAAGCGGTGACCCTCACCATTGGGTCACATAGCCTCAAGATATCCTCCACATATTCTTGTGGCAACCAACTTGGGGTGAGTGTCAAAAGTGGTATAATAATGAAACTATACCCTAATTATTGTAGTATCACAATAGTGAATGAAATAGATAAATAATAGAAGTATAATAAATTATAACAAAACAATAAAAGGTAAAGAATCAAAATTTAATAAAAAATAAATAATTAAAACATCCAATATCTTATAAAAAATTACGTAATGTCTTTATCTATCAAAAGGGATTAAATAGGAATGATAATAGTAAATCAATACAATACATATATAAAAAAAGACCCAAAATATTATCTCTAATATCATCACAAGATATTAATTAGTCCTATTCTTCCCCACTTCCATCTCTAGTAACTCAAGCATAAAAAATTGGGAACATTCCCCTATCCCTACCTGCATCCACATAATATTCCTTGGTACAATTGGTGACTCGGATAGGGTGTGAGATAAACTCTATTGGATACACCAAAAATGTCTATAAATATCTATTCATTGCATATAATATGATTAGTGTGCCGATATAATAATGTTAAGTAGTAATAAAAATTGTAAATGGGTCAGATATAGTTCCTTAAGGACACTAGGTTAACACTGCTGGCTTTGGACCATGCTGAGAAACCTCTGAATAAGTAATTATATGTACACATATATATTCTCCATAGATGTAGTGATGTATATAGACATATATATATAGATACTACTTCTAGTCTGGACCCAAGGCGTAACTCAGGAATCTATGGTTACTTGCATGAGTCTCTCAAGAGTTAAGGGATTCCATGCTTGGTATAATGAATATAAGGGACACGTTTCCTGATGTCACTTGTGTAAGGGACACAATGCCAATATCTTATAAAATTAGGGACTCCATGCTCATATATCCATAAAGTGGGGTCTCTATTCACATACATTAGTAAATTAGGGTCACCATGCCCATACATCAACAAATTAGGGTGGCCATGCACATAAATCACAGTATAAGGGATTCCATGATCCATCTAAAAAAGTAGGGTCACCATGCCCGTCCATCATGAATGTGGGATTTCCATGCCCATTCATCAACAGAGTAGGGTTGGTATTCCCATTCATTATATCTCATAAGGGTCTCTATTCCCATGTTTCACCAATGTAAGGGATGTCATGCCTATGTATCATTTTATAAGGATGCCATTCCTAGGTAGCACAATATATGGATGAAATTTCTGTACGTAATAAAAATATGTTCTCTATGACTGAGTGTAGTAGGGTCTCCATGCCAAAATTATTAATCATAAGAAATAAACATGCTTTGATAAGAGCCAATAGATGGTTCTTAGTTCAAAATCCTTCTTATTTCATAATTTCATAATATTTTTTCAATTAAAACATTCAATGTGGTCATACCACTCACATTACCCTTAATTCAATATAGTTAGGTAAATATGTTTTCTATGCTACCCCACTACAATTATCCGTTATCATTTATGATATAACATTTTAAAAGTAAAACAAAACACACCGATGGGTGTTTTGGTTATATAACCACATAATTTGAAAGGCATATAATAGGCACACCAAAAGGGTTGTCTCATGTTGAAGTTTATGACCTCTATCGTGTTTAAGGATCTAAAAGATTCATTAGGTTCCAGAATAGGAAACCAATTTAAAGAAGATTCATTATAGGGGAAATTCATGGTGAAACCAGCATGGGGAAAATTGATAGAAAATATAAACATAAATAACATTATGTATAATTACTATACCACTTAGATTATTCCGATCGAGGAACAATCATCTAGTATTGGCCTCCGGTTCGGTACAGATTAGAAGAAAATGACAAAACCAATGAATGCCTTGGAAATAGGGCATATCAGATCCCAGAAAAATAGAATCATTGATAGAAATAAAAAGGATTAAATGAGCATACAGATTATCACACCTACCAAGAGGAATACAATGAGACTATTAGAAGTCAAATCAGAGTCTGAATGGACGACTTATCCAAGTTCTTAGCTTAAAGGGAGGATGAGATCTCAAGGGAGAAAGAAGTTTCTCTAATCCATTGAAGGAGGAAAATAATAATGCGGGATAAAAATATAAGACCTTATGTGAAAATGGTAATTCTGACCAACCTTTAGGGGGTGAATTTTTTGGCTGCACAGTTGGCCAAACATTGCACCAACCATGCTTGGCCTACAACCAAAAGAGGGCGCTCAAACGACCCATGGACACAGTTTGGGAAACCATGTGAAATCTATAAAACTTGGATCTATTAAATACTATAATTTATTTTCCTAATCATGTCCCATGGGTCTCATAGTTAGGGAAAAATATGGGGCCTACTTTTACTCAATGAGAAACCCCACACGGTTAGTAGAAACCATGCGGACTGGGTGGCACAGTTTCGACTAGTTGTGCGGCCCAACTGTCTCCTCCACCATCCAGGGTTCCGAGCTCCGAACAAGCATCAAAAAACCTTATTTACTCAATATCCTTGTTAGGAATTCATATTTGGATAAATATAAGGGATTAAACAAAAATATTCAGGATCCATTACTCAAATAAAAATTGGGTTCTTATAGTCTTCCTCTTAAAGGAAATTGTTTTGGACTTTCCATTCTATGTATGGGGAAACCTCATATGAGAATAAATCCATCCACTAAATGTTATGTCAATAAGGGTTTCCTTATGAATTTTTCCATTCCTTCTTGTTTTGAAAATCACAAACACCCTATACTTAAGAAAATATATATTTTACTTATATAAGGAATATTTCCTTCCCAAAGGAATTTACCCCTACCATGTTTTCATTGATCAAATCAATATTTTTTCTTAAGTATAAAACTTGTATTTGTATCAAAACCTCGGGATCATAAAATAATTAGATATGAAGCATTCTGTTTTAGGATCCGAATTCCAGATACGAACTCTAATGAAGTTCAAATACAAATTTCAGATACGAACTCTAATTAATTTGAACTCTGAATTCTAGATACGAACTCTAATGAAGTTCCACTCTGAATTCAGGATACAAACTCTAATTAAGTTCCACTCCGAATTCTGAATACGAACTATTTTGAAGTTTCACTCCGAATTCTGAATACGAAATCTCATGAAGTTCCACTCTGAATTCTAGACACGAACTCTAATGAAGTTCAACTCCGAATTCAGGATACAAACTCTAATGAAGTTCCACTAAAAATTCTAGATATGAAATCTCATGAAGTTCCACTCCAAATTATGGATACAAATTCTCATGTAGTTCGACTTTGAATTCTAATTATGAACTTATCCAAGTTCTGAATCCGAGTACTTCGAATTTAGACTCTGAACTCTTATGAGTTCTGAATCTGAATTCTCATGAACCCTGACTATGAACTTTGTATATTCTGGTTCCGAATCCAAATGAAATCAGACTCCGAATTTCCTTGAAATTCATACTCCGGATTTCTACAGAATTCAGATTCTGAATTCCTAAAAAACAGAATCTTAATATCTATTTATTATAGACTCCGAATTCCATTTTGGTTAGACTCCGAACTTTTATTTTCTTACATTCTGAACATCAGTTTTTCTTATGCTTAAAGTTGTTTCATTAAAAAAATGATGTCGTGATTTCAGTTATTGACTAATCGTTGGTTGAGTGACACATGTACAGGTCCCTCTGAAATTCAAGGAGAAATATGACTGTTAGAGGAGGGATCCTACCTTTGGAGCTTCGCCTATAAATAGGAGCTCATTTGAAAGTGTTCAGAACTTTTGGAATTTTTGTGATCAGAACTTCCTGAAGTGATTTCTAGAGAGAGAGGTTCTTATCAACTCTCAAAGCTTCGTGTAGAATGTTTGAACACATTGTTCAAGCTTTTCCTTTTGTAGACTTTCTTCGTGTGACTCCTATTGTTGCTGATTACAATCTAGGGCTTCCGGGGATAGGAAGACAGAGGTTCCAACATCTTGAAGTTGAGGGTTTCCTTGCTGAGGAAGACATAGGTGCCGACTACATGATTGTTGAGGGTTTGCAGGGATAACAAGATATAATCCGATCATCATATCAAGGGCTTACCCTAGTGTGGTTAAGCCAAAATTTCTTGAAAGTATAAATCAAGGGACCTCTTATCCCGGGCTGTTGGATACCCTTCTCTTTGGGTTAAGAGTTATTATTTTTTACTTGTAGTTTTTACTACTTTGTTTTTCCGCTGCATTTTGTATTGTTAAGGAAAGTATAACTTTCTCATACTTCCTTACTTGTACTCTCATTTAGTTATATTCTATACGCTCTAAGGTAGAATCTTAGTAGGTGAAAATTTTTGTGATGTTTCATTTCCGGAATCACTTTACCGGAATCAATAAAGTCTTTAGAACTTAGAGGTGTTGTGAATTTTGGTTATCCAAAATTCCCCAAGGTAATTTATTAAAGTATAAAATTCACCCCACCCCTCTTGTATTTGTATCTCATTGTACTTATTCAATCCTATGTTTGATATTATAGAGTATATCATACTCAGTATCATACCATCTTAACAGTTGGTATCAGAGGATTTGGTTCAATCTGAATTAATCTCACTATTAGATTCATATGTTTTTATATATATAAGATTTGGATTCATATTTCAGGATTCATACTTTTTGGAATCTATTTTTCATAATCATAGTTTATATTAACTTTTTTCTTAGAGATAATTTTTTGTTCTTGCTTAGAATATTTTCTCTTGTTTACAGATTTATACTTCTAACAAGTTTGTGTGCCAAAGTTTTTCTTAATGATGGCGGGTTTAAATGTTGGTTCTATTGACAACATAAATACTACTAGACCACCTATCTTTGATGGTAATGAATATGGATATTGGTGATATCATTTGAAGACTTTCATTATCAATACCGGGGTAGATAACTTCGTCATTATTACCGATGGATATAAAATTCCGGACAGGGAAGTAAGTGCTTTTACTAATCAAGAAAAGCATGAATACCAACTTAACTATAAAGTACGCAATACTTTGCTTTGTTCAATGACTAGGAACATATATAGCCAAATTTCTTCTTGTGAAACAGCTAATTGTATATGGAAGAAACTTGAAGTTACACATTTTGGTACATCTAAAATGATTGAGACTAGAAGAGCCATGCTCATAGATGAGTATCATGGTTTTAATTTTCCTTATGGAGAACCAATTTGTAAGGTGAAAGAGTGATTCATGACTATCATGAATAACTTAAAATCTATGGGAGATAAAGGTCAAGATGATGAAGCTTTTTTTGATAAGATCATTGACAATATGCCCAATGAGTGGGAATCAAGGAGAACTGCAATTGATGAAAATAGAAAGGTTACTCAAATATCTCCTGATGAACTTTTTGGAACTCTTCTTCAACATGAGACTAGAATGAAGAGAGATATTGAAAACATAAATAAGAATAATGGGAATGGTAGTGTTTCTTTTACTACAACTTCAAATCATATGAAAGCTAAGATTCTTGAGAGAGTTACTAGATCAAAATCTAAGAAGGTTATTATTCAATCCGAATCTAGTGAGAGTGAAGTCTCAAAAAATGAGTTAGCTAATCTTTCTTTAAGGATGAATAAGATAGTTGGATAGTGAAATTTCCAATCCAAGTATAAGAAGAAGGAAAGGAAAGATAAGAATGATTCATCGGTCACACGCTATGAATTAAAGAGACCTGGACACATAAGACCTGATTGCCCTATGCTCAAGAGAAAAGAGAGAAAAGAGAGGCATTCTGAAAGGAACAGAAAGAAGTATTACAAGTCCAATGATAATAAAGTGCTGAATGCTAATGACTCCTGGAGTGCCGGTGGGGATGACTCTTCAGATGAATCTTCTGATTATTAATCTTCTAGACAAAAGAATCTTGGTCTTATAGCCAGGATACCTATTGATAATAATTTTTTTATTTCTAAGGTACAAAATGCTGAATCCTTGACCAACGTTTCTTTAAATGATAATGATAGTAAATATTATAACTCTTCTGATGAAGAATCATCTTCCGATGAAAAAAATACTTTACCTGCCTATGAAGAAGTTTCTAGGATTTCTGAACTTCGTGAGATTGAGAACTCAAAACTCATGAAAAATCATGATAATGAAAACTATAGGAATATTATTCTTACTAAGGAAATATCCGATCTTTCTAATGATCTTGATAGAAAAAATGCTGATTTTGAAAGTATTTAAAAAAATCTTTAGGAATTACGTTATGATGTGAACAAACTTTAAAAAGAAATTGAAAATGCAATTTCTAAGAAAAATGTCTTCAAGCCTAGCTCTAGTTCAAATGTTTTTTAAGACAAGAACTTAGATATCAAACTCAAATCTGAAATATTTTCCTTGAGTAAGTGTTTGTCAAATTTTACCCATGGTAAGGAAAATTTTGATAAAATGTATTCACAAATCTAACCTTGAAGGAATACTTCTGGTTTTGGTTACACTAGTTCTAAAATGATTTTTAGTAACAACTACTTTGTTCCTCAAAGTGCCCCATTTTTCACAAAGTGTCAATGTGGTGGTCACTGGGCAAGGAATTGTTCTTTAAACAAAACCCAATCTTTAGGATTTCATAAGGCTTATTTTTCTTAGAAGATGTGGGTACCCAAAATTTTACTTTCTGAAATTTCGAGATCCAAGAAAGTCTGGATTCTGAAAACCTAACTTTTTCTTATTTTCAGGAAAATAGGGAGAGTACCAACAACAATACTTGGTACATGGATAGTAGATGTTCCCGACATATGACTGGTAACAAAAACCATTTCAAAAATATTATCAAGATAAAAGGTGGAAAAGTAACTTTCAGAGATATTGTTCAGGGAGAAATTATTGGTATTGCTAACATTTTTCTTCTTGGAAAAAATTTGATTTCATTTTTTTTGTTTGTTAAGGGTCTTAAGAAAAACCTCATCAGCATAAGACAATTATGTGACGAAGGCTACCTTGTGAATTTTAGGAATGATAAGTGCTTAGTACACAATTCCAGGGAAGAATTTATTCTTTCTGCCAATAGGCAAGAGAATGTTTACACACTAAACATAAAAGACCTTAGAAGCCAAGACTTACCATGAATTAGTGAAATGGAAGATCATTCTTGGTTATGGCATAGAAGGTTAGGAAACTATAACCTTCGGAACTTACGTAAGCTTTCTAAGAAAGGTTTAGTTAAGAATCTACCAGATATTTGATTTGATTTTTCAAAAGTTTGTGATACTTGTCAATATGGAATGAAACATAAATCAGGTTTTAAATCAATTGGTGAAGTCTCAACAACTAATAAATTACAGTTGGTGGATATGGATCTTTTTGGTCCTACACAAACTGGAAGCATTGGGGGAAAGTATTATGTATTTGTTTTAGTTGCTGATTACACTAGATTTACATGGGTCTATTTTCTAGCAAATAAGTCTGAAGCTTTTTGTTATTTCAAAAGTTATAGAGCCCAAGTCAAAAATGAGAAAAACCTTCCCTTGAAAACTATTCATAGTGATCATGGAGGAGACTTTCAAAATTCTGATTTTGAAACGTTTTGTAGTAGAAAATGTATTACTAACAACTTTTCAGCACCCAGAACACCTCAACAAAATGGAGTTGTTGAAAGAAGAAATAGAATTATTCAAGAGATAACTAGAACAATGTTGAGTGAGTATTCCATATCCAAAAATTTTTGGGCTGAAGCAGTAAGTACTGCATGTTGTACTATAAATCGACTTTTTATTAGAACTTTTCTTAATAAAACTCTTTATGAGTTATGGAATGGTAGAAAACCTAGACTTTCCTACGTTAAGGTTTTTGGTTGCAATGTATTCATTCTTAATACTAAAGATAATCTACACAAATTCACACCAAAATCTGATGAAGTAATTTTCTTGGGCTACTCCACAACTTCTAAGGATTATAGAGTTTTTAATAAAAACACTTGTACTGTTGAAGAGACAGTACATGTCAAATTTGACGAAACTGATCCCTTTGTTTTCAAATTACCTCAACCAACATCTTTAGACGTGTTTTCAAAAACAGATTATCAACCTTTGATAGAAAAACCTTCTGATAAGAAAAATGTTCAAGAAGATACTTCTGAAACATTTACCCCAGAAGATTTCCTAGCCTATGTTGATGAACTGGTTCTTCAAAACCCAAATCAGTCATTTCTTAAGAATCATCCAAGTGATAGTATCATTGGTGATGTGAATCAACCTGTAAGGAATAGATGTTACTTAGGAAATTATGTAGAATATCTAGCATTCCATTCCTAATTAGAGCCAAAAAGCACTGATAAAGCTTTAGGTGATGATGATTGGATAAAAGCCATGCAAGATGATCTAAATGAAATCAAAAGGAATAAATTTTGGACCTTGGTTGAAAGACCTAAGGAAACTTCTGACAATGGAGTAAAATGGGTCTTCAGAAATAAGTGTGATGAAAATGGAATCATCGTTAGAAATATATCTAGATTAGTTGCTAAAGGCTATAATCAACAAGAGAGAATAGACTATAAAGAAACCTATGCTCTAGTAGTGATACTTGAATCTATTCATATTTTACGTGCCTTTGCAGCATTCCTCAATTTCAAATTTTTTCAAATGGATGTGATATGTGCTTTCCTGAATGGTTATGTTAAAGAGAAATTTTTTGTTGAACAACCTCCTGGATTTGAAGACACAAAATATCCTGATCATGTTTTTAGACTTACCAAAGCTTTGTATGTCCTTAAACAAGCCTCACAATCTTGGTATGATAGACTTATAAGATTTTATCTTTAAAATAACTATGTTAAGGGAAATGCAGATCCCACCCATTTAATAAAGAAAGATAAGAAAAATGTTTTGATTGTCCAAATTTATGTTGATGACATTATATTTGGCTCAATTCAACAATCATTAACTGATTCCTTCATGGATATAATGAAATATGAGTTTGAAATGAGTATGATGGGTGAGTTAACATTTTTCCTTGGTTTTCCAATTTCTCAAAAACCAGAAGGAATCTATATATCCCAACATAATTATATTAATTATCTTCTTAAAAAGTATGGATATGAAAACACTAAAAGTATAAGTACTCCTATTGGTACCTCAAACACACTTGATCTTGATGAAGCTGGGAATCTAGTAGATCAAACATCTTTTAGAGGTATGATAGGAAGTCTACTTACTTGATAGCTAGTCGACCAGAATTGATGTTTTAAGTATGCTTATGTGCAAGATATCAATCCAATACTAATGAAACTCATTTAAAGGCAGTGAAAAGAATTTTTTGGTACTTAAAGAGAACCATGGATTTAGGACTCTTTTACACTTCTGTAAATTATATTTTTTTAAAATGATTTTCATATACTGACTTTGGTGGATGTAGAATGAATATAAAGAGAACATCCAGAACATGTTATTTCTTAGGAGATTCATTAGTTTCTTGGTCATGCAAGAAGAAACACTCTGTGGCACTCTCCACTGCTGAATCTGAATATGTAGCAGCTGGAATTTGTTGTGCTCAAGTGTTGTGGATGCAACACACACTCAGAGACTATGACTTGAGTTTTAATAAGACTCAAATTTTGTGTCATAACACAAGTTCCATTTCCCTTAGTAAAAACCATGCACATCACTCTCATGAAAAGAACATAGATATTAGGCATCACTTTCTTAGGGATCGCACACTAAAAGAAGATATCATTCTTCAATTTATCGGAACACAAGATCAACTTATTGACATTTTCACAAATCCTTTTCCTTCTGATTGATTTGAATACATTAAATAGAAGTTTGGAATGATAACGGTAAGGTTATATTCCTTTATTAACTTCTTGTTGAACCATTATCCTTATAGTAATAAACTCTTTTTCATAGGGGGAGTACTTTTGTTTGTCAGTCCTTTAAAAGGAAATTTTCGTACTAGAAATTTTCGTACTGGATATCTTCATGATGAAATTTTCATACTGAAAATTTTCTTAATAAAATTTTCGTACTGAGAATTTACGTAATGAAGTTTTCGTAATGAGAATTTTTGTAATGAAGTTTTCATACTGATAATTTCCGTAATGATGTTCTCGTACTGAGAATTTTCATAATGAAGGTTTCGTACTGAGAATTTTTGTAATGATGTTTTCGTACTGAGAATTTTTGTAATGATGTTTTCATACTAAAAATTTTCGCACTGATAAGTTTTGTAATGAAGTTTTTGTACTGAAAATTTTCTTAATGGGAATTTTCATACTCATATTTTTTCGTACTAGAGTTTTCATACTCCATGATTTTCCAATAAACTTTTTGACTAAGTTTTTTTTGTAGTATGTTTTTCGTACTGAGTTTTTTGTAGTGAATTTTTCATAGTATTTTTTTCATAGTTAATTTTTTTTCAAGAATAATATCACCTATCACGAATAAATTTCCTAGAAAATCCGAAAGGTATGACTTCCTTACATATGTTTTCATAATTTTTTTTAGTTTCTCGTAGTTTCTTTTTCTTATAAAATTTCTCGGATTCATTTCTTCTTAAAGATGAATGTTTTTGTGAAAACCTAATGAGATTGGATTCAATATTTCCTTACGGGTATGTTTTCAACCGTAAGATCAGATCAAAGAGTTTTTCAACTGTTATATTGGTTTTAGAATCTCAAAGGTCACCTCCATCGCCTATATAAAGGGCACCCCTGTTTGTGTCCCATATTGATCTCCAAGCTCTCGCGTCTTAAAGCTCTTCCTTAGTTCTTAAAGGCCGTTATGAATCTTTCAGAGCTCGTGCATTCTGAATGTCTTTAGAAGCTACTTCTTAAGAAATGTCTACCACGAAGCCAATTTCAAAATGGAAAGTGTACAGAGAAAGGTTGGTCCATCCGAACTATTACAAGTACGATTCTATCATCTCTAAGAACATCAAGTTGAATGGTTGGGAAGATGTATGTATATCTAAGATAGGTGTTCATGATGTGGTCTATCTAGAGTTACATGTAGATTTCTATGAATCAACAAGCTTATATGAGGAAGAGGGAAGATAAATTTTTTCCTTCAAGTCTTATGGGGGGACTTAAAAACTTACTTACACCAAGGAAGAAAGCATGGTGGGGCTGACATATGATGGAGAAGCTGAATTTTTTTCACACAAACTTCCGAATGTTCAATGCGGTTTTGTTAATGTGAAGGCCTTGGAGTGTCTTAGGCTTGATGATGTAAAGACAGCCAAGATTTCTCACCTATCTTCTAATAATCAGATACTTCCACTATGGGTACATGGTTTCTTGGTTCCGAGAAAGGGTGACAAAGATACCCTGAAGAATAGTGACATATATTTCCTAGACTACTTGGTGAATCTAAGAAAAATAAATCTGATGTGGCATGTTCTTGTGACAATTAAGAACATCAATGAGGGAAATTTGAGAGCTCAAATCATCATGTACACTGCCTTACTATAAAAGATGATAGTTCTGTGCCTCGATTCTTTCAAGATTGCATGTAAGTCTAAGGCTCAAAATTGCAAGGTTATGCTTTTTAGTGATGATTCCTTGAAAATGATGAATATGGACTATTCCAAGGAAACATGAGAGTTTTATAATTTTCCAGAGGAAGATACTGAAGTCAATCCGGAAAATGTGGAGATGAATGAGCTAGTGAAGAAGTTTGGTAAGAAGAGAAAACTGAAAGAAGTGGTGGATGATGAAAAGACCCCCAAATCTAAGGAAACCAAATCAGAACCTCCCAAGATGAAGAAATATCAAACATATCTAGATGAAGTGGTTGCTAAATGGAGAGAAGATAAGGAGAAGAGGAAGGAAGGGGAACCTCAGTTCAGAATAGACCCTGCTAAAGCTAAATCATTAAGGGATAAGATGGCTGAATACCTTGAGAGGGTTGAAAAAGATAAGAAGATGAAGAAGAAGATTTCTAAAGCTGAGGTTCTACAATATCTTTTTAGAGACACATAAATATATTCTGAGCAGATTCCGGTTCAAGAAAATTTTGTTGTCCAACCATTACCGGAGACCCCTAGAAAAAATTACTTCACTCTAGAAAAGTCTAAAGGGAAACAAGTTATTGAAGAAGTAGAGAAAAGAGATGGTGAATAAGTAGGGGAAGAAGTTATTGAAGAAATATAAGAAGAAGAGGAAGTAGAGGAAGAAGTAGAAGTAGAAGAAGGAAGTGGTGATCTAGATGACTTGATTAAACAAGTTGAGGATTATCAAGAAAAGGCCGAATCCTCAAAGCCTATCACTCCGGGAAAGGGAGATAGCAAAGATGGTAAGAATGGTGATGACGAGGAATAAGAGAAAGAAAATGAATTATATGAGGAAGAAATCTATGACAAGCATTTTCTTGAAGAAGGAGGTGAGAAGGAGAAACCAGATGAAGGGAAGATAGTTCAACTTTCTGAAAGTGAGGAAGAATCTCCTGATGAAGAACCCATTCCGAAAGTTGATAAGGGTAAGTAAGTACTTATGGACACCCAAACAAAAGATATAATTAGGAAGAAATATGTTTGTGGTTCTTCTAGAAGAATGCTTGTGGATATTGAAGAAGAGAATTCAACTAGCATTATATCGGATTCAGAGTCATCAGCATTGGGTCATGACTTTGTTGTTCAGTCTTTGAAGAAATCGGGGGATACAATTCTGGTATTTCCCACCATAGAATCTAGGTGAAAAATGATTCAACACAGCCTAAATCAGAAATTTGAATCCTTATCCATGGTCATGGATAAGTGTGTGAATATTGAGGCTGAGCATAGAAATTTTCTTATCAATTATGATGTGCACTGGAAATCAGGCAGCAAAGTCACTCTATGGTCAAAGAAAGTCGATGATGACATGGATGAGTTTGATCGTTTTCATAATTTTGTACAAAATTATATTGATATCGAGGATGGAAAAATAAATAATCTTCAGGAAAAGCTGATCCTTGAGAAAAATTCACAGAATCAACAATTGAAGGATTTGAATCGGAAGCTTAACTCGGTTTCTCAAAATTGGAAAGGGGAAAGAGATCTTCGGATTGAGATCGAAGAGAATCTTGTGAAGCAGGATAAAATTCATAAGTCACAGTCTAAGGCTCTAAAGACTCAAGATGAAAGGATTAAATCCTTTAAAAAACAAGCTAAGGAGGACCAAAAAGACTTGAAGAAGCTGAAAACTCTGTTGAATAAGTTAATCCCCAAGGAAAAGGAAGACAAATAGACAAATTCGATTTTTTATTGTAATGTATTTCCTTTTAAAAATCATTCCAATCATAATGAATGGTTTGGTTTCTTGTGTTGTTCGTATTCTTTTACTAATGTTTCAGGTACTTTATTACTTTTCCATTCCCTCAATTATTTTTGAAAATCACAAAGGGGGATAATGAACAAGAATTACTTAACGGAGGAGAAGGAAAAATCAAAAAGGGAGAAGACAAATTTCTAATTAAAGAAGAACTATCTTTATCTAAGGGGGAGTTCCTCATTACGAAGTTTTTCATTCTCATGATAATGATAATTCCATTCCATAAATCCAAAATACAATCCTTAGTGTTCCAAAGCCTAAGGGGGAGTTAGTTTTATTCACCATCATCTATGAACAAAGGGAGATAAGTTTTAATTTCAAAGTTTAAAGAAAATTTTTCAAATCCTTTTATTCTTTTTTGAGAGGTTGGTTATGATTTCCAAAAAGGGGGATATTTTTAAGTCAATAAGTTTTTCCTTATGACTTTTTCCATTCCTTTTTTTGAAAATCACAAACACCCTATACTTAAGAGAATCGATATTTTAGTTATATAAGGAAAATTTCCTTCCCAAAGGAATTTACCCCTACCATGTTTTCATTGATCAAATAAATATTTTATCTTAAGTATAAAAATTCAATTCATAGAAAAACCCTGGGATCATATAATACTTAGATATGTAGCATTCTGTTTCAGGATCCGAATTCTGGACACAAACTCTAATGAAGTTCGACTCCGAATTCCGGATACAAACTCTAATGAAGTTCAAATCCGAATTCAGGATACAAACTCAAATGAAGTTCCACTCAGAATTCAGGATATGAAATCTAATGAAGTTCCACTCCGAATTCTGAATCTATCTCTCATGAAGTTCCACTCCGAATTCTGGATACGAACTCTCATGAAGTTGCACTTCGAATTCTGGATACGAACTCTAATGAAGTTCCACTCCGAATTCAGGATACAAACTCTAATGAAGTTCCACTCCGAATTTTGGATATAAACTCTCATGAAGTTCCAATCCGAATTATGGATACTAACTCTCATGTAGTTCGACTACAAATTTTTATTACGAAATTATCCAAGTTCTGACTCCGAGTTCTCTAAAATTAGACTCCGAACTCTTATGAGTTCTGACTCCGAATTCTCATGAACCCTGAATCTGAACTTTGTATATTCTGGTTCCAAATCCAAATGAAATCAGACTTCGAATTTCCTTGAAATTCAGAATCTGGATTTATGCAGAATTCAGGTTCCGAATTCCTACAAAACAGAATCCGAATATCTCTTTATTATAGACTCTGAATTCAATTTTGGTTAGACTCCGAAATTTTATTTTCTTAAATTTTGAACTTTAGTTTTACTTATTCTTACACTTATTTAATTACCAAACGATTTCGTGCTTTCAGTTATTGACTAACCGTTGGTTAAGTGACACGTGTATAAGTCCCTCTAAAATTCAAGTAGAAATATGACCATTGGAGGAGGGAGCAGACCGTTGGAGCTTCGCCTATAAAGAGGAGCTCATTTGAAAGTGTTAAGAACTTTTGGAATTTTGGGGATCAGAACTTCCTGAAGTGATTTATGGAGAGAGAGGCTCTTATAAACTCTCAATGCTTCATACAGAAATTTTGAACAGCTTGTTCAAACTTTTCCTTGTACGGACTTGCTTCGTGCGACTCCGATTTTTGCTGATTACAATTGAGGGCTTTCGGGGATAGGAAGATAGAGGTTCCAACACCTTGAAGTTGAGGGCTTCCTTTTTGAGGAATACAGAGGTGCCGACTACTTGATAGTTGAGGCATTGCGGGGATAGGAAGACACACTCCGATATTCATATCGAGGGCTTACCCTGGTGTGGGTATGACAGACTTTCTTGAAAGTATAAATCAAGGGACCTCTTATCCAAGGTTGTTGGATACCCTTCTCTTTGGGTTAAAAGAGTTATTGTTTGTTACTTGTAGTTTTTACTACTTTGTTTTTCTGCTGCATTTTGTATTGTTAAAGATAGTATAACTTTCTTATACTCTCTTACTTGTACTCTAATTTAGTTGTATTCTATACGCTCTAAGGTAGAATATTAGTTGGTGTAAACTTTTGTTAAGTTTCATTTCCAGAATCACTTTACCAGAATCAAGCAAGCCTTTAGAACTTAGAGGTGTTGTGAAGTTTGGTTATCCAAAATTTCCCAAGGTAATTTTTTAAAGTATACAATTCACCCCCTCTCTTATATTTTTATCTCATTGTACATATTTGATCCTATGTTTGGTATTATAGATTATATCATACTCATTATCATACCATCCTAACACTAAACACATTCATCAGCCTCCCAATACCATGTCTCATCAAATTATTTTGATATTCTACACTAAAATCCACACTAAAGGGATAAACTATCCTAAAAGTACATTTATGCTTCAATCAATGATGTGAATGAGATTATCTTCAAAAGAAGCATTAGAATCTAATTCAAAATCTTTAGGACCAAAAATATGAAATGGGTTAGCATGGTAGTGGAGAATCTGTGGAATATGGGAGACTTATGGCTTGGGATGATACCTATAAGGTAATACCAACCAATAAGATTATATACCCACTATATCTAATAACACATAATGCCTAAAAAATGGGTCAACACCTTCTCTTGCCTATGTATCCATATATTCCCAAATCAGGGTGATACCCACAATAAAACATGATCCTTGACTTTGAACTCCAACGGTCATAAACAAAGATCGCCCAAATATTTATATCTAGACCAAGTTATAGACATACCTTTCTTGATCAACTGTATGTACTCCTAAATCTCCAACATAAGATGATGACCTAGTTGCACTACCTTTCCCCTCTCTAATCAACACATGGGTGAACAACATGACCTTCCATATAAGGACTTATTTGGATAAATTTCAATCATTTAATAAGAGTTATTATTGTAGTAAAACTCAATGAGAGGGATAGGGTTCTCCAAAGAACCACTGAAATCAAATATGCATGATTAGATCATTTATTTGAGTTCTTGTATCATTCATTCCGACTGAACATCATTCTGAGGGTGAAAGGCTATGATCAGAAGCACATGTGTAACCAAATCTCGATATAAACCCTTCCAGAACCTTTATATTAATGAGTTTCCCAATTAAAATAATAGAAAAGTGTCCCCTTGTAGTTGTATAATATCACAGATATATAGTCTTCCCATATCATCAATTGAGAAAGGATCATGGATATAAATGAAGTAGGATAACTTCTTTTTTGATCAATGACGACCCAAACCATATCAGTACACTGAGGTGAGCTTGAAAAACCAACCAAGAAATACATCATGACATCATCCCATCTCAATTCTAAGACCGGCAATGGATGTAATAAGCTTGTGGGCCACTGGTGTTCTGTATTTACTTGCGGATAGGTGGAACACATAGGGATAAAACTCGCTATATGACATTTCATCCTAGGCCACCAATATTGAAGGTTAATATCACGATACATCTTGGAGATACCCGGGTTCACCTCCAATTAAGAAGCATGTGATTCTCACACAAACCCCTCTCTCATATCTATAGGATCTAGATACATCCAGGTATACAATGGATGTCCTCTTCATCAAAAAACCAATCAAGTGTCTAATCATCACTAGAAATTCATCCCCATTCCAAAAAACCGTTAGGGTCTAAAAACTACACTTTCTTCAACCTCTCCACGAGGGAATAGGTAATGTATAAGGATGTAAGGAAAGGATACTCATGAATATCTTGAAACTCCAGAATCATGTCAAAAAAATATGCCTATCAAAATTCCTTCATCATTAGCACACCTAATGGATTTTTAGTGGTATCTTGGATAAATGAATTTACTATACCATTTCCCTTTTCTCGGAGTATAAGAACCGAATTTTTTTAACGATTGATGGTATTCCAACTATATTCACTATATAATATTAAATTCATGGAGTGAAAAGATATATTTGAGGTTCTTCTGGTCTGTATACACCACAAAACACCCACCAACCATATAAAGCCTCCAGCAGCATAGGGCATGAAAAACTGATGCACGATTGAAGTCATGCATTGAGTAATTATGTTCATTAGGTCTCAACTAGTGAGAAAAAAATTTAATGAATCTATCCTCTTACATTAATAATACACCCAACTAAATTTTCAATTCATCATAGAACACGGTATATCCTCTTCCTAGATCTAGTAGAATTATAATCAGTGCATATTTACGTCTTCCTTTTAGTTCCTAAATGAAACTATCATATTCTTTAAATGATATGAAATTCAAATAATTATTTTTGAGATGGGTAAAAGGTTCCTAAATACCTGAGAAGTCTTGTATGAGATGAATTTAATATCCAGTTATCCCCAAGAAACTCTGTATATAAAAAACATTATTTGGAATCTCCTTGGTAACTACAAGAATAACCTTATCTCGGTCAACTGATACTCCTATCTTTGAGATAATAAAACCCCAGAATCTCACCTTGTAGATCCATAAGTTTAACATTGGGATATTATTATATAACTGATTTTCTCTTAGGGTACTCAATACAATATCAAAATGTTTGGCATGGTTGATTATAGGATTAGAATACACTAAGATGTCATCTAAAAAACAATGAAAAAGGAATTCATGTATGGATAGAAAACCATATTCATTATGGATATAAAAATAAATGGAATATTTTTAAGAAAATATGTAATAACTAGATACTCTTATAAATAAAACCAATTTCAGAAAGATGTATGTGGTATATCTGAAGGCCTTACTTACATCAGATGGTTGCTCGATATCAGGTTGATCCTCAAGAACACTCTATATCCTTTGAGTTGGTCAAAGTGGTCATCTATATAAGGAAATGGATACTTAAAAGGGCCAATTGGGATCAATGTAATCACTGATAGGGGAAGGGGGTGAATTACTAATATCTATTTGTTTTATGTTATATTTATTTTAAAACAATGTTCACCTCCTTTTAAAATTAATTCACTTTACAAAATACTAAACATTCACACATCCAATGGAACACAAGTATTTCCAAGGATCACTATATAATAAGAGTATCTAGTCCTTTGCATGGTTTGGAAATAATCCAATACCAAAAAATATACTAGAAATCAATCCTTTTGTATTGATACAACAAGTAGGAAATAGACATACACTTTTTAGTACTATGATAAATACAACAATGCATGTTCTTATTCTAGAACAAATGATGTAAATAAGTTATTGTAATATGTTTAGAAACCATAAATAGTTGGTTCCGACCATGCCCCTGTGGTACTTCAAAAACATATATGTTTTTAATTCTTCAAGAAAACAATTCTTCTATTTCTTACCAGAGGAAGGTATGAAAATCTTCTCTAGAAATTTTACAAAAATATCAGCTTGATCACTCAATTCATTTCTTCTGCCGGATTCTTTAGTCTGGAAACAAGTCTGATTCTCTTTTTGAATGAACGTATGATAAATTATCTCTCATTACAAAATATATTAGTCATATTTCTTGGTCTTATCCAGTAAATACTAACCACAACATTTTCTAAACTCTTCCTCTTTCTAGAAAATGTTTCTTATGAACTTATATTCGGAAGAGAAATCTACAAATCTCTCTCTCCTTTATCACATGTGAATAGTTTTCAAGGAATATCATATTGTGTCCTCTATTTATAGGTTCCTCAAAAGTAAAATGGATGGAAAAAAATATTACAATTTCCCACTCAATCAAATTTAAAATCATGAATTTCACATTCATTTCGACAACATTTTTCCCCATCCCAACACTTCTCAAATCTTTTGGATTCTTCTCAAACGTTCATGAAACATATCACACCATCATCCTTCTACAAATTTATAAATAATTATTTAGTTTGAAACTATTTTTAATTCCAATTATCTTAATCTGATTGAAACCATGTAATATAAAATACTTCCCATTCTGAATCTCCAAACCATCTAAATGGGTTTCCATAAGCATTGTTAAAACATCTATAGACTACAGAACCCAACAAAGGTCCAATGAAAAATTAAATATTTGTTAAAATTTTCTTTATTTGTTCAATATATTCTTAGAACAACAGAATTGTGTCTGATGAAACTCATCTTATGATGACTTATTCGTGTCAGTACAATTATGATGGATCCATATCAATTAAACATTCTTTGGATCAATGTAAAATCGTGACTAATGAATCTTAACAGAATTGAAACAAATCATAACTTTATACCACACTCTGATGCTTTAGAATATATGAAAATGGTTGACTATATAGTTTTATTTCATCTGATTGGTTGGTCTCCAATGCCCTATTAATTCATCAGTTCCAACAACTCAATTGATTGATCAATTTTAAAAAAATTCTATTTTTTCACAGTCAATAACGCGGATACATCTGATATAGTTATGATAGTTTGATGTTCTGCCTCCAATTAAATTCTAACTATGATTCTTATTGGTGTCAACCATTTGTTTGAATTATTGGTTCCTAATCTCTAATGACCCAATCTTTTCATACATTGACATTAAATCACTTTTTCTGAATACATAACACATTACACAAATGGACACCCAAATACCATATTAGTTTAGTGACTTTAGAAACATAAAAAATTGAAAATTAGTACATAAGTGACCTACATTATCTCCCACTAGGTTATTATTGAGTATCAAACTTCTTAGACACATCGACAATAATACATATCAACATAACCTGGGGGAAGGGAAACATAAAATGGGGTGAACTCAGATGATCAGTAAGGTTTGAAAAGGGAGACATGCAAACAAAATCATGAACATAAGACTACGAGATCAAGATCATGAAAATAAAAGATCTTAACCTGCAAACCAATGATCAAAAATAGTAATCATGGAAAAAATATTGGATGTTCATAAGACATAAATCAAAAGGAAATAAACAACATAATCCCTGAAATCATAACCTAGGAATATGACATGGATTTTTTTGCTGAAACATAAGCATATAAAATGATTTCCATAGAAATCAGGGATCAATTCCATGGATATATTAGTAGTATGGGTTAAATACCGATACCACCTTGGTAGTCATGGTTTACTCCCATGGTCATCTTAGTATTCAAGGTTCACTCCCAAGACCATCTTGGTGGACAATGTACTTTACTAAACCGAGTTTACTCCCCATTAAAACCATGTCTATCTATTGAAATATAAATAATTACACAATAAATTAGAAGAAGATATAGTTAACACCCATAAAATCATGAAAACCATACATATTTTTCCCATAATAACATAAATCTTTCATTTTATCAGAACCCATGGAATGAAATGAGTTTCAAAAACATCATTCAATTATGATATAACCCATGGAAAATAAATGGGTTTCACAAATATCATTCTATTATTAAAGTATACCATTAATAGAAGGAATAATAATGTTATAACTGGGTCATAATATCATTAAAACATTAGTAAAATCAAGTAATATTTTATTATATGGAAATTATTTTGATAGATCACATGAAATAATTTTTTAGGAAAATATCCTATCAATTTTGAAAAATATTTCAAAATCATAAAACATTTAGAAAAACATTTTCATTGATAATACCCATTAAAAGTAATAAAATAATCTTTTAAAACTATATTAATAATATATTTAATCCCTTTCCATCAAATTTCATAAAAGATCATTTAAATCACTTTCAAAACATTTTCAGAAAATATTGTTTTGAACGAACATAGATTTATGACTGAAGATAGAATAACATTACTTGAAACTTATAAGATCATGAAAATAATGAGATTCATGATACAAAATATCCAATTAAGTATATACACCACATAAAATAATATATGTGTTTAATATAACATGTGTCTCAAAGAAGGAAAATTGAGATAAAATTCCCTTAGCGATTTGGTAACTTTTGAACTGTAAAACCCATGAAAGAGAGACCATAAAATGGATTGGTAAATACCAATAAATTTAAGTATAATAATCATATAATAAATTCATGGGAAGTATATACACCAAAAAAGAGACAAATAGATTATAAGGATTGTGTCCCACAGAAATATAAGTGAGACAAAAATCTCTTACTACATCAGTAACATTAAAATCAAGAACCCCCGAAAATAATAAAATTAGATAGATCTATGAGTATCATTAAATAAATTAATTTAATTATATATAATATCATAGTTCAGAATATTACCCACAAAAAAGAAGTGAGTGGTCACTTATATGGACCTATGCCAACGGTGTTGGCCAAACTATTGGTATAAGTCCATAATAGAGACCATATACCAACTGTTTTGGACAAACCGTTGCTATAGGTCTACCCCTTTACCAATAGTTTGTCAAAAACCATTGTTAATGGTCCCAAAATCAAATAATCTATACCAAAGGTTCTCAAAACCATTGGTATAGGTATATACAAATGGTTTTGAGAACCGTTGGTGTAGTTGCATGTATTTTTTATGGAATCTTCTTACAGAGGACATTAAATAAATAAAAATTTAAAATATTTATGATAATACATGTATATATTTTTTGAAATTATGTTAAAAAAAGTCAAGTTAGGTTAGTGGTTAGGTCATTCAATCATAAACTGGAGGTACTAGGATCAAAACCAACAGAATGATTCTTTTTTGAAATATATATACCAACCATTTTATGAAACTGTTGGTATATATTTTTCATATTACTTATACCAACAGTTTTGAAAATAGTTGGTATAGGTCTATACCAATGGTTTTTTCAAAACCGTTGGTATAGACCTATCCCCATGGATTACTATCCAATAGTTCTCCAAACAGTTGGTATAGTATATACCAACGATTTTTAGGTCTATACCAACGGGTTCAAACCACAGGTATATGTTATTTTTCTAGTATTGTGAGGAATATAATATATGTAAAACAGTTATACAAACAATTTTCCAAAACCAAAACCACCCAAAAGATCCCAAATGTGGACTTGATTCCCCACTCAATGATGAAATCCCATGCTCCAACAAAAAAACCCATGCATGAACCACACATCAGGTCCCAATCCTCAACCTATAACTGAAAACATGTAGCATCTGCTCAGGTACCCAAGTGCCCTGGAGGCCTGAGTAGAGTGTTAGTATAACTCAGTAGGCCACCACCAATAGTGTCTAAAGAAATGATCAATCATTATAATAGTATGTATTGATAAACAAGTGCAACAAGTACAAAAAGAAATAGGGAAACCATTTATGTAATTACCTAATATTTTAATATCCACTAGGTTATCTAGATTTCACCAAACAATAAAACTAACTCAGGTCACACTGGAAGTCTAAGAGAAGGCATAAGGGCTCACACAAATT
Organism: Viscum album; assembly: GCA_963277665.1. NCBI lineage: Eukaryota > Viridiplantae > Streptophyta > Magnoliopsida > Santalales > Viscaceae > Viscum > Viscum album. Next base: position 1,688,717,681 of record OY728151.1, on the reverse strand, counting down.
CTTAACCACAATATATTTCACTAATCAAAAATCACCACATACCCATTATTAAAAATAATTACATAAGTAAATTCCATCATTATTTCTATTTTATCACTTATTCTATATTCATTATTAAATCAATATTAATGCATATTCTATGGGTCAGGAAATTACATCAGTTACACTACAATCATAGCTGGTCAGTTACTATGCATAAGGTAATAAGTCAAGTTTCCAATCTCACTAGGAATAAATATTTCAAAAATAATTATCACACTAACCTTGGATCCTCAGTCCCAATAGTCTCATTAAATGAAACCATTGGGGGGAATAGAGCCTTAGTCCCCTTTTATAACCCATAAATTATAGGGGTGAAGTGTAGAGCCTTAGTTTAACCCAACCCATGGACATAGATACTTAAGTCTAGTACTACACACTACCAATCCATGTTCACATGATTATTTATCCATTTAACACACAAACCACATCAAATCATTAAACATAACATTTAAAATTCACATTTCATTTTACACATATGTCATCTTAATTCCATAACCCACCCATTAATACATTTTACATTTACTTGGAATTTCCCATTTAACCTATTTAACTTTTTTATACAAGAGATTATATAGATTATTCATCAATTAAAATGTATTAACCCATCTATGCATATAAATTTTAAACTAATAAGTCTTTTTAGACATTCAATTTATTATATTTTACCCCATTTTAACATATTTCTAAACAGCCCCTTATGATATATCAACAACTAAGAATATTCAACATTTAGTTTATTTCATAATCAAGTTAACATGAAAACATTATTATTGTGGGTTCTATCTTTATAACTCTTACATTTTTTAAATTACTATAGTACCATTAGACCCTTTTTAAAAAATTTCAGGGAAATAAACACAATTCAAAATACTTATTGAAATAATTTTGATACCACCTTTTAAAACTCAGGTCTTCTTCTTTGAAAACTAAAACAAGCAGTAAGGTATTCATTTACATTTTCAATCATTCAAAAAAATCATTAATAATTTTATCAAGGAATGGGAAACCCACCTATTTTAAATTATTATTGAAAAATGATTAAAAAACCTCCTTTTTAAAATCATTTGAGGTTAACATCTCCTTTAAAAATATCCATCGCATTCAAACATATTTTTTGCCATTGAACACCATGGCCGAGTCAAAAACCCAAAACATATCTTTAAATATTTTCAAAATACCATTTGGAAATTCTCAGATTTAACATATAATTAAGAAAATTTACTTTTTTAACGAATCCCACATACCCGATTTGAATTTACAATCCATAACTCTCACATTTCCTTCATCTAATAATTTCCTAACTTATTTAACAATTTCAAGGGTTAATCATATCTCATGGGTCACCCTAGGATCAAACTCACATCATAAACTAACCTAATAGGCTCTGCGAGGGGTTTCATAAAAATCTAAGGCCCAAAAATACATTTCAAAATCATTGATTAGAAACTAAATGTGGAAGCACATTGTCACAACTGCACACTCATGTAAAACATCATGACTATGGGTGGAAGAAAAAAACCCCACCTACATCATGTTCAAAGATGATCACTAGCCCAAACATAACCCTTGATTTGGACTCAAACACCTTTTAAAGAACCAACATAGAATCTCCTAGAAATGTGAGGTTTATAGGGATTTGGAAGAAGATGTGTGATTCTACAAGACTGTATATGGAAAATAGAGCAAAGTGGACTGTTGGACTCACCTGAATCTTTGATTCACACCAAATGTCACTCCAAATTGATAAGAATCATATGAGAATAGAATATTGGAATTATTTGAGGGTTTTATTTTTCACCCATGTTTTTGGAGGAGGAATGGGGGAGGAAAATCAGGTAAGAACCCTCAAACCTAAAATGAAGAAACAGGGAATTCCAACTTTTTTATAGCTGTACAGTTTGTCTGGATGATTAGCCAAACCATATGACAAGTATGAAGGTACCTGTATCCAATAGAGGCCAAGACACATGGTTTATTGGGAGCACCCACATAGTTTGGAAAACTTTGAGGTCACTGTGCACTAGACTATGTCTGAATGGGTCCCCAAGCTGCACAGATTCCTGTGCTTGGCACACAGTATTCTCTAACAGTGCACCAACCATGCACATAAATTTTTTTGGACTAATTTCCCTTCCTTTCATTTACCAAACAGTAAGTACACCCCCGATACTCCTCATACCTCCGGGGTCCACTTCATTAACCAAAACAAAAGTGGTTTAATAAAAATTCATACAAGGATGTACCTACACGAAGGGTAGAGATCTTACAAATTCCCCACCTTATAAGAGATCGTCCTTGAGCCATACTTCCAAACCTTTGTAAGCCTTCATGTTCAAAGGTTAGGAAACTGGTCCCACCTATCCACTTTTTTTCTCATGAGTTTCTCCCAAACATGTCCATGCAATCACCACACTCACACTAAATAAATATTCCTACACCACAGACACATATCTTGTCACACTACACAACTACGAGCCGGTGCTCCTCTAGGACAAAATTATCTCAAAAAAATCATTACCAACATCAAGAAAAAGATAATTTTCACGGTAAAATTACCAAATCACCACCCAAAAGGTCATATATAAGGCACTAAATTACATGGGATAGCCAACCAGAAGACCCTCAGTCCGATCCTCTCCACAATTCATGGACCATAGAACTTGGCGCCATCTCACCCTATTCTACAACACTATAGAGATGACCTAAGGATGGCGTCACCAAAAGGATCCCTAGGATTCCAACCACATTATCAAACACCACCGAACTAAAACTCAAGTCCCAAAAACCTCACACTATATCTGAACATCTGAGAGGCCTAGCCCAAATATACCCTTCATCTCGAAGCCCTCAACCAGTTAACACTCAATCCTGTGATTACCACCAAAACCAAAGCACCGACACAATGCTCACTCAAGCCCATCCAACCTATAATATAACACACATAATTAAACAAGCACTTACCCACTATGGTACTCAGCACCATAGACTTTAGCTCTCCACCACCATCAATAATAAGGCCAAAAAACCCTCAACCCAAATTTTGTAACATAGCCGATGCATTTTCCATCTCACTGTGCTAAAGAATCTACAAAAACTCCACAAAAAACTAGATCCCAACCATTCTATTGAGACCACATAGATTAGCCACACCTCTATCATCTTTATCTCAACTAAAGAAAACATGGTTCTTCCACAAAACCCATTCCAACACCGGATCTCACCTAAAATATATACATTAACTGAAAGTGGAATTCAATCCACCACATATTTCCCATCTTACCCAACTAAGTCAGGCAGTCTGGGATGACTCCCTCTGTTGGTCACCAACTACACCGTTGGCATGTTGTATTCTACCTAAAAATGATTGCTCCTCACCTGAGGTATACCCCATAATCTACACAAACATACCAGATTCCATTCCTAACATCTGAAGAAACCTCACCACCATAGCATTTGTTGCATCATGAACTACTGTTGCAATATGACACCCAAAAATGTGTCTCTATTACAACACTTGGATCTCCTCTAAAACCTATCAGAGTTCAAATCCATCACTCAACAAGATCAACCTCTACATCTGAGTCCCACCTAGCCTTCCCTAAGGAATACAAACATGGCTTCACAAGCTTCTCGATGGAATCCAAAAGACACCACCTCTACTTCATGGTCTTCTATGCTCATCCATGATTGAAATTCCACTCCACACCATAGGAGAATTTCTACCATTTTATTCCTCAAGTTATTTAAACTACCGCATACCCCACATAAATCACATACGAAACCTAAAAACATGGACATGGTTTTCCATTTTTTATAGAACAAAAAAATACAACATAAAATTATAACTATCCTCGGGTTCTGAGAATGGCAACCATGGAATTTGTTTCTATTCAGTCCATCCTTTGGACTTATCTCATAACTAATTGATGGTTTTCTCCACACCACACGACTCGGCACGTGATTCCCCAAGAGTATAAAATATAAGGTGTTTCATATTCCCCTGAAACACTTTTATGTCACTATGCATAAAGACAGATCCCTCTTAGGGTGATGGGGGTGATGTTAATATATTGGAAATGACCATCATGAGATAAAAGTATGAAATGATGTCACCAAAAAACACCTCCACAAGATACCCACAACTGATACCACCTCCCACCATAGGGACACCTTAACCTTGATAAATGTTCAAAGATTCCCTGTCTGCCAACCTCTCATACACATTTAATCACCCAAATCCAAAAAGGGGATTCTTGCCAAGACTCACTACCACTTCATGACCCTCTGACAAGCATTCACAACCCAGAATTTCCATTGAAACCTCTATATTTACCCCAATTAAGTCCTTCCAGCATGACCCCATGGACCTATGAAAAAATAAAACAATCACCATACTTGTACACAACCCAGGTGTCTCATGTATAACTCATGATCCCCACTATGATCTCATAGGATTACGATAGACGCTTATCCAGATACAGATATTCATGCACACCAACATCAATTTTCCTTCCCAACATGTGTTCCAAAATGGACCACCTCAAATAGCATGAGGTCTCTCCCTCTCAGATGACTGCACACTAAACCTGAATCTGGACCACATGAGTCGTATATCCCCCTAGCTAGTCCAAAAACCGGTTTACTCTTTTGACCATGTTTCTCGGTTGATCAACCTCATTAGAGTCAAGGTATTCTAAACATTCTTACCCAACTAAATGACTATTTTTATAAGAAATCCTAACTGTGTGACCACCAACATAGGATTTACTTCAATATCAAAATCTTCTATCTATGCTTTGGTCACTCTTGTCCGATTCGGTCAAAATCAACTTAGGTTCCTGTATCAAACACCATAAAAGCCTTAGGGAAAGGCTTCAAATAACCTTGAATCTCTTAAAAATCAACCGTAAAACCAACCGAAAGAACTCAAAAATCGTATGAGAAAGAAAATAAGGCATAACTATATTATCTTACCACACTAAAAGGAACCAACTAAGCATCGATTCCACCTATAAAGCACCACTCATGCTTCGCATATTAAGGCGCCTTCAACACTTAGCCAACCATCCTTGAGGATACCCATGATTTCAAAAAACTATCAACCCCTAACCACCCTACAATTCACATTTCTAAAACCATAAATATTCCCACTTATAACTTCAGGAAAAACCTACACTAGGATACACTCTTTTCATGCCACATCCAAGGTCCAAAAAGGATGCCTATGTCAAACACACCAAAAATAACTGATGAACTAGCCGAGATCCCACACAAGTCATCATCGAAGGAAAAATGATACCAATTTCGTAACTAGAGTAACCTTAAGAAAGGGTCACTGGCTCTATCTCTCTACGATATACACAAAAAACCTCAACAAACTCACTGCTCCCAGCGGCACTCCAACCCCCAATCCAAAACATACTGCGTCTAATGCACCCTGACTTTCATTTACACTAGGTCTCACACCGTGAACACCCACACACATACATCAACACCATGAGCCAAACACCGACCCTATGGCCCAAAATACAAATTTCATAACCAAATGTCCTAAGAGTTACCAAATCCATATTATAGGAAAACAACACATAACCCATCATCATAAAATTATTGAGGGCACAATAAGAACATCTCTTTTTCCATATAAAGAAACTGATCAAAGTCTCACAAACCAAGGTTAAGGTCTCAAACTAGGAAAATATCACTACCTTAACACCAATACACAGGTTCTGATATGAACAATTGGGATAACAATTTCCATTATTCCTACAAGTTCCATCATGTTTCATCTCTCTTCTTAATTAAAATTTATAATTTAATGCTAAAGGTTTAACATTTCGATACATTCTATTTTTAAAAAAAATAAGGATTTACACTTTCAAAAACCATTTTATTAACCCAACAATTCAAAAATCCCTGATTTATTCAAATTCATATTTTAGAAATTTCCTTTTTCATGAAGTTTAAAGAAAAACTAACATTATAGATTTAATAGAAGAAAAGTACACTACTATCATATGAATCTAAAAGTACTATCAATCATCGGAAAAATATAGATGAACTATAATTACTATGAGACAAGCATGACACATGAACTAATACACACTGTCATTCCATACTGAGCCAAAAAATAAACATCATAAATCAATAACATATCATCCAAATGCACCACTCGAGGTGGGAATTGAAATCAATCAGAATAAAAAACGGGACTTTAAGTGCCACCCTTAGAAACATGGATTCCCCCTCACACATGGGGATATAAGAACCCATGAACATGTTCATTACTAGGCCCTGAAAAGATCCTAGTATCATTTCAACCATTCCCAAAATTGTATTACAAAACACCATCTCTATTATCACATTGTAACATCCCCGACCCAATGACCACTGTCCGGTGCCCTGAGCCGGGTCATGACATGACCATAGGTACATCACTACATATGCTAAAGGCTATCTACTAGAAGCACATGTCTATGTAAAAATATTCAAAAGACTATAACCACATTTTAGAATAATTCCACAAAACGAATAGTATAAAAAGATATTGTAACTAGCAGAAACAAAGAAATGGACAACACACGACAATTCTAACAAGTAATCAAGAATCACATGCTATAATAAAAATACGAATGCACAATATTTCAAGAATTCATAATTTTTTTCCAAAAACAATTATATCCAAAAAATCACAAACTTGAACTTGAGTCCCAAATTGTTATTGACAACCCATTTTCTTACCAAATAACCCATGCATAAACCACACATTGGGTCCCTATCTTGAACCTGTACCTAAAATAAATATTATATTCTCAGGTACCCAAGTGCTGTGGAAGCCCGAGAAGTTTATGAGTACGACTAATTTGGCCACCACCAATGGTGTCTAAGGAAAAGACCAATCTGTTCAATAGTGTATGCAGATAAACAAGTAGAACAAATAAACAAAGAAACAATTTAAGTAATTACATAATATTCCTTATATCCATTAGGTTCTCTATAGTCTACAAAATTACACAAATAACTTAGGTAACAATGAATGTCTATGCCAAGGTATAAGGGGTTACCCAAACTATTAACCACAAGAGATTTCACTAATCAAAAACCATCAAAAATCTATTAGTTACAATCTTCACTTAATCCAATTTCATCATTATTTTTGTTTTAACACTTATGTTATCTTAATTACTAAATTAATATTCATAATATGTTCCTAGGATTATGTATTTAAATCCGTTACACTATGACCTAAGAAGGTCAATTACCTTGAATAAGAGATTAAGTCAGGTTTCCCATCTTACTAGGAATAAAAATATCAAAAATAAAAATATCACACATACCTTGGAGCCTCAGTCCGGGTAGTCTCCTCAAATGATACTATTTGGGGGCATAGAGCCTTAGTACCCTTCCCTAAACCCAAAATTATATGGCCGAGGTGTGAGACTCAGTCTGACCCAACCCATGGGAATAAATCTGAAATTCCAATATGCCCCACTACCAAGCCATGTGAATGTTCTTATTTATCCATTTTTCACATAGAACATATCACAAATAATACCAAATAATTAAATATATCATTTCCAATTCAAATTTTGTTTAAAACATAAGTCATCTTTATGCTTTAACCCATTAATACATTTTGAATTTACTTAGAATACACCATTTAACCCATTTCCCATCTCATATAAGATCCCATTTAGCCAATACATCAATTCACATGTATTAAACCTTGCATTAATATCAATTATCAACTCATAAGCCTTTTGAAACATTCTCTTTATTCCTTTTAACACTGTTTTCACATCATTCCAAACACCCCCTCCTGCTATATCATCAACTAAAAATATTAATCATTATGTTCATTTCAGAATTAAGTTAACACACCAAAAATATTTTTAAGGGTTCTATGTTTCTATCCCTTAAATCCCTTAAATGACTATGGTCCCATCAAACCATTTTTAAACAACATCAGGGAAATAAACACAATTCAAAACACACATTGAAATCATCTTGAAACCACCCATTAAAACATGATTCATCCTCTTGGAAAACTAAAAAACACCCTAAGTCTTTGATTTATATTTTCAAACTTTAAAAACAATCATTTATAACTTTATCAAGGAAGGGGAGACACCCCCATTTCAAATAATCATTCAAAATTAATTCATAAATCCCACATTTTAAAATAAATTGAGGTCAACACCTCCTTTCAAAACATTCCTCGAAATAAAACATAATTGTTTTCATTGAAAACCATGGCCATTTCAAAACCCTAAATCAAATCTTTAAAACCATTTCAAAAATCCACTGGGAACTTTACAGATTTAACATATAATAAAATTAATTTACCTTTTTAACAAATCCCACATACCTAATTACAATTTAAAACCTTTCACTATGAAATTTAAATTATATCTATGTTTCCTAAAATATTTTACCATTTTAGGAGTTCAACAAACCTCATGGATAGCCATAGGTCCAGTATCAGAGCATCAATGAACACAACGTGGTATGTGAAAGGGTTTCACACCATAATATGTTGCCCAAAAACACATTACATAATAATGGATAAGAAAAAAAATAAATAAGTACATTGATATAACCACATACACAGGTAAAACATCAAGACTCAAAATTGAATCTTCTATAAATGTGAGGGTTTAAGTAATAAAAAAATAAGTTGAAAGATTCTAAAAGTACTAATACAAAAAATAGAAGAAAGAGGAATGTTAGACTCACCTAGATCTTTATTTCACACCAAATGGTACTCCAAATGCCTAAGAATCGAAGGAGTATCACCTGTTGAAGGTCTTGGAGGGATTTTTTCATTACCCAAGCTATTTGAGGAGAAAAGGGGAGGAAAATCTGGTTATAACCCTTAAATACTAAGAGGAAAATGGAAATTACTACTATTTAAGGGCCGCATGGTTTGGATGAGGGGTTAGAGAAATTGTACACCAATCGTGTGGATCCCTCTATCCAGGAAGGGCCAAGAAGTGTGGTTTCCTTGGAGCACCCCCATATTTGGAAAACTGTGTAGTAACCATGCTCTAGCCTCTATCTAAAAGGGTTCTACTGCTGAACAGTTTCTTGGGCCAGGTACACAAATTTTGCTAACTATACACCAACCGTGCACGTCATACTGTTTACCCAACATTCCCTTACATTCATGTCCCAAACCCATAGGTCACCCCTAAGTCTCCTCATCCACCCAAGAACAACATCATTAACAAAAAAAAATGGTTTAACAAAAATTTAAAAAAGGATGTAACTTCAAAAAATGTCCAGATCCACAAAAGGAATATTTATAGTTAAATTTATCTTCTGTATAACCATATATTAAAAAGTTTATTGTTATTGAAAATATGAGCACGATATCATTAAATTTTATTTAAATAAAATATAATAAATATCCTACTCCCATTCAAGTGGCATAAAAAGGATATAATTTCTACCTAAGGATGATTTTGGTCAAAACCCAATCATCCAATGACATTCGGGAAATTATTAGTGTAATTTTATATTATTTATAATATATTTCCCCCCTTAATTACCTCATTTTCCTTTTACTGTGGATATAAAAAATTACTTAAGTTTCTATTCATAATTCACAAAAATAAAAGAATCATATTTACATAATTTATACACTCTCATTCCAAATATGGAATCCATTTTTCAAAATTCAAAACACCGAATTTGGATTAATTAATTTTAAATTAACCCCGATGATGGTTTGAGAAAACTTGTTATTAATGTTAAAACAAAGAAAAGATAGAAACATTTTTATATCTATATTCAAGGTAAAATTAATTCCAATGACATATTTTATATTAACTGATAAAAATTTGATATAATTATAATTTAAAACAAATAAAAAATATAAATTAACACTATAAATTATTTTTATAAAAAAGGATGTGTTCAATTAAAATTTATAATTTTTTACTATTAATCAAAACATGAAACTTATCAAAAAATATAAAAAATTAATTCAAACTATATTTTTATATTAATTATTAAAGGAAGAAGTATATTTTTTCACGTATAATGTATAAAAGTGTCTAAAATTTGATTTAAAATGGGTTCTCCATTAAAATGTGATAAAGCCACATTTTTGAAAATATAGGTTTTTATGTGTAAGATTGGGGTGGTTCTTATATTATTCATATAAAATCAATTGGATAAATATAAAAAATATTTTATTTAATATATAACATATATATTTAATTAATATCATGCACTAATTTTAATTAATTTATTTTATTAATAAAAAATGTCTTTGGGAGCATAAAAATAAAACTATATACATTTTAATAAATTTGTATACAATTTAATTTTAAATTAATTTATAACCCGTGAATTTATTTTATAAACATAATATTTTCATATTTTATTTAATACTATTCATAACCGCTAATATAATTGCTAAGTTATATCTTATTATATTAAATAATAAAATTTTATTAACACACTATTACTCGGTAAAACTCAATATTGCGTGTAATGAAATATATAAAAAGAAATAAGCATTGTGAAACACAATCCAAGAATAGGTTCATGTATATTGGAATCTAATCTATGTTTTCCACGCAACACAATCTTGACTTGGTGTTGTGTATAATGCCATCCAAACTTATTGTATTTCGTATAATGAAATCTATATTCAGTATTGTGTGAAATGAAGAATGACCAAAATATTAAATTAATTCAAAAATTATATTTCAAAAAATCTCAAGGTTTTACATTTTACCCCCTTAAACTAAATTTCTCCCTCAAAATTCTTCAGGTTTATCAATGGTTTAATACTTGAATGTTCCTTTCATAAAAACCCAGATTGCAAAAATGAATTCAAAAACTCACTTTTAAAAAGAATGTTAGAAACATAATGGTTACCAAAAGTAAATCATAACTAGGTTTACACATAGGAGAACAAAGTTTGGAAGTTAAAACATGAAAATGGAAGATAAATCTGACTATCATGTTTTGACAGAGAGTGTTATATAACATTGTTAGGAGAAATTTTACGATCACAAAGCCATAAATTTATGATGATATTAGTGAACATTTAATTGATTAGAAAAGAAGGTAATAGGATAACATTTTTTTGGTTTCAAGATCCTTTCCTTGGATTTTAATAATGAGAATAAATAATTACTTGATTATGCACAATATAGTCCTTTCATTTTTTCTTGATTGATTTCCACTTCACCTCTTATTAAATAAAATGAAGGAGATTTTTTCGTTAATTAAGCATTAAAAGATCATGATATCCAAAGAATGATAGGTTAACATTAGAATGAAAAGGTCAATAGAGGTTATCCAATATGCAGAGATCCTCATATAGAGAGATAATAATTTAATCTCAAAAACATCAAACAATTTCATAAATGGTTATCTTTATGATCATTCCAATAGATTAAAATCCAAAAAATTAGAAATAAGGTCACTAAATTTACAAATTAAAATTATAATTAATCCCCTAATAACATGATATAGCTCTTAATTTTAACACACCCCACATATGAATACCATATTCATATATTCTCTTAGAACATGGTAACAACCTGAATTACCATAAATATGTTTAAAAAACTTTCATAATTCCGTAATCGAAAGACTAGTGGAAATATTCCTTAAAAAAAAGAAGTTTTAAACTAAAAAAATGATGATATATAATAATTTTTAAACAAATAATTAATTGGTTCTAAGGTCGTTGATACTCTCCAATTTTCTTTATCCAATTCAATAATCTCTTTATCCATGATGAACACAATTTTATAAACATCTTGATCACCTTAAGGTTTTCAATCCATTAATCAAAATATGAATTTTTAAGTATTCATCACCATTGAACATATCCTTGTCTATCCTTTATGAAAAACAAATACGAAAAATACTTGTATATTTCATGACTTATATAAAATTATCATTGAATTCCAAAACACATACACTCAAATCCTAAAACATTATTATTAAACTATTACATAGGATTCATCATCTTATTAATTAATATGTATTTACAATAATAATAAATATATATAATGTCTTATAGTCCCCCAACCTTAATCCAATATTGCTTATTACATTTAATATAAAAAATACTGGAAGGACATCCCATACCTTTTACATGTTGTTTGTGGTCTCTTTATCTTCAACAGTATAACCAATACTCAAGGACCTTCTTGGTTCCGTTTATGATACTTCTCCTTATAAAATCGATTATCTACATTCAAAAACATTCCACATCTAAGACATTAAAATTTAACCTAGTTCCTTCTAGTCCCCACTATTGATTAAAACATGAAATATTATAGTGAGAAACATTTATCATAGAATAAAACTCACATAATCATTAAAAATTACCTATCATATGTCTAAATCGTGAAACATACTTTTTAATCTATGAATCCTTATCTTTATACAAGGTAATTTATCATTTTATAATAATCGAATCCTTCATTACGTTTTATAAAGAGTTTGTGAATTTGAAAAGAATATCCCCTGGTAGTGTCAAACTAGGTGTGCAGTAAGACCCATTATTGTATACTTGGTTATGCTCAAGTCATGCAAGACACACCTTTTCGGAGTTGTTAACCCTAGGTATATCTGTTCTAGATCCACATACACTAGTAGTTTCTAGATAAAGATTTATTTTAGGAGATGACTCACTCCATCCTTCACCAAAATTCCAGGACATTTTCCTAAACATTAAATCGTCCTTATATTTATCCTTAGAGAAATCCCTAGGCATATCATTATAAATATCTCTAAAGATATAACTAATGTTTTCACATTTTAGTTTCCTAAGGTTGACTAAAACTTAACTTTTATACTAACTATAATGACCCAGACATTTTAAACAATGAAATTAAATCACTTTTTCATAATACATAAGTCATTAAAAAATATTTTCCCATAGACCATATAAGTTCAGTTTCTTTGGAAACATGGAAACATAAAAACTCATATATAAGTGATATAAATTATCTGCCACTAGGTTCTTCTTGACTAGAACCCTTCTTAGACACATATAATATAATACATATCTTTATAACCTAAGGGAAGAGAAACAGAGAAAGGGGTGATCTCAGATGATCATTATGGGTAAATAAGGGATACATTTAAACATAATCACAAAATTAAGGGTATATGAACATGAGCATTAAAATAGAAGACCATAACTTATATATCAGTGATCATAAACAAGAATCATGGCATAAATATAGGCAGTTCATAAGCCATGAATCATAAGGGAACAAATATCATAATCCATGAAATCATAACATTGGAATAATTCATTGAATTTGTGGCAGACACATAATCATTTAAAATGATTTCCATAGTAGTCAAGGAATCAATTCTAAGTACATATTAATATTATTTTTAAACTCCCTATATAATCATGTTAGTAATGGTTTACTCCCCTGACCATCTTAGTAGTGATGGTTCACTCGTAAGACCATCATGGTAGAAAAATTCATTTACTGAACCCAGTTCACTCCATGTTCTGGCCATGCATATATCATGAGATATAGATCACTATCCAATGAATTAGAATGGGATATAGGTACCATATATGAAATCTTGAAAACTATACATATTTTTTTGTGATGAGAACATAAATCATTCATTATATCTGAACCTAAGGAATGAAATGGGTTTCATAAACATCATTAAATCATAACATAACCCATGGAAAAGAAATGGGTTTCATAAATATCATTCCATCAAAAAAATATACAATTTAGAGAAATAATAAAAATGGAATCCTCGGGTCATATCCTTAGTAAAACATAAGTTACATAAAATAATATTTTCTTAGATGGAACATTATTTTGAAAGATCACTTGAAATTATTCTTGATGGAAATATCCGTTCCATTAGGAAAAATGATTTTTAAATCATTGAAAATTCAGACGAACTTTTTCATTAATAATAAATGTTTAAACATATAATGTAAACCTTGTAAACGTTTTTAATCATCATCAAAATCTCTTTCCTTGAATATTATTAAGATATCCTTTAAACCATTTTTAAATTTTTTTAGAAATCAATTTTTGTGGGAACACAAATTTCTGACTGAAGAGAGAATAATATTACATGAAACGTAAAATATCATGAAATGAAGGAGATTAATGATACAAAATTTCAAAGGGAAGTATATAAACCTCATAAAATTATATAGGTGTATAATATAACATGTGTCTCAAAGAAGGAAAATTGAGATAAACTTCCCTTAACGATTTTGTAACATTTGAACTGTAAGCCCCATTGAAGATAGATCATCAAATGGATTTTTAAATACCCATAAAATTAGTTAAAAAATTTATATAACACATTAATGGTAATTATATACAAAAAAATATAGAAATAAGTAGTTTATAAGGCATATGTCCTAGAAAAATAAATGTGGGAAAAAAATTCTTTACTAATTTAGTAACTTCATAATCAAGAACCCCATAAAATAATGAAATTAATTATATATTTTAATATAAATAAATAAATTAAATTAATTATATAACATATCATTGGTCATTATATGACACACATAAAACAAGTGAGTTGTGAATATGGCATGTATCTCACAAAAATAAAAAGTGAGATGAAATTCCCTTACCATACGTCTTGACTTATTTCACTCATGTTAAAAGATCATGTATAATAAATATATCTTTATTATACATATTACATATAATTAAAGTCATATATATATATATATAATCCATACATTTTTTAATTATGACATTATATTACCCATTTATTAATAATTTATTGTTAATGCTATGCTTTTGGTAATGGATTCTTTTTTTCATTTATGTTTTGACTTTTTTCCTTGATCCTCTTACATTGATCATGATTTCACCATCTAATTAATGTTAATAATTCTATAAATAATATATATATATTCATTATATACCTATTAATTTTGATTCATAAAATTTATATATACAGAATAAAATACAATGGTCATGGATATAATAGGATGTACGTATGCAAAAACGTTGTTCTCATTTTCTTATCCAGTTAAAAGAATGGAAAATATATGATATAATATGATTAAATAATCATTATTATTTCATATTAAACATATATATTTATAAAATTCATCCTTATTTCCATCCATGTGAAATATAGGTGAATAAAGAACCACATCGCATCATGGAGATGGTAACTCAACCGTATGCGCGAGCGACATAATAATTTTCCAAAACATATTAGATGGTAAAAAGGTATACATGATATTATAATTAAATAAGTATAATTATATCATAAAAGTCACATATGTAACATAAAAATAGAGTTTCCATATTAATTTCCAACCATGATAGGTTGTAAAGGAAAAACAAACAACATTATTTTGTGAGGCGGTAGTCTGCTGTACATAAGAACTGCAAATTGGTTACCTGTTAGATGGGAGTGTTTGTGATTTTAGGTGGAAACCATAATATAAAATAATCATTATATGTTGGGTATACCGAGTTTTTTATATAAAAATTATATAAAATAATTTATGTGTTTTATGGAAAAAATAAAAAATTGTTTGTTGACAAGCTTTACCATTTCTTTGGGTATCTCCTTTTAATTTTCACAAAAGGACTCCTTTGGTAGTATTTCGTACCAATTTAAGGATTCTTGGATTAATGGAGGGAATTTTGGAGAGGACTTAGATAGATATTTACCAAAAAAAAATGTTCTCAAGTGTGAAGAGAAGGAAAGGAGATGTTTCCTTTTATAAGAGAGGGGAATGTCACTTTCATAATTTCTCTAAATATTAACTTATAATAAATTAAATCCCTAAAATAATATATCAAAAATAAAATTTACTAAAATCTAATACATTATAATGTTTTAATATCATCTTCCAATAATATTTAGACATGTTTTGATGTAATTCTAAACCATACCTTTTTTATTATCCCTTATTTATCTTATTTTAATTTTAACTATCATATCATTTTTTTTAATCTTAAGTGAATGTAATTTTTCCATATAAAGTTTCTATTGGAACATAAATAGTAAATTTATGATATTTTAGACCATATATCATCACCTTGTCCTAATTTAATATTTTTATGATTTTTAATAATTTAATATTATATTACATTCAAAAAA
Source organism: Viscum album (assembly GCA_963277665.1). NCBI lineage: Eukaryota > Viridiplantae > Streptophyta > Magnoliopsida > Santalales > Viscaceae > Viscum > Viscum album. The sequence continues at coordinate 1,688,701,529 of OY728151.1, read as the reverse complement.
TATCATCAGTTTCAATATTGACTATAATCATTATTTGTGTTTTTAAAATTATTATAAAAATAATATATCTTCAAACAAAATATATTAAATTATACCAAACTTTTAAAATTATTCCATAAAATTCTTTTATGAAATTAATTATATCGAAATTATATTTATTTTAATAATTTGATTATCATTTATTTGGTATTTCCATTTATTAAATTATTTCTCAATCATAATTGTAGAAGTCGTTAGGTTATTTATTTATTTATTATGAATAAAAAAAATTAAAATGACAAATAAAGAAATTTTAGCTTTCAAATTACTATTTATAGTCAAATTTATCTTCTGTTTAACCCTATATTAAAACTGATATGTTTATTGAAAATATTTGTATAAAAACTATAACTTTTCATTAAGTAAAATATAATAAATGAATTACTCTCATCCAAGTGGATTAAAATAGTTATAATTTCATCCCAAGTATGAATTTGGTTGAAACCAACTCCTAAAATGAAATTAGGAAATGTTTTAGGGTAATTTTATAGTATTTATAGTATTATTTTTTAACCTTAATTTGACGATTTACCTTTTATTGTGTTAATAAAAAATTACTGAAGTTAATATTCATATCAACCCAAAATCAAAGACAACTATTTAAAAATTTTGCCCCTCTAAATCTAAATTTCAAATACATTTTACACAAATTAAAATAAAGAATTGGAAGTAATTAATTTATAAATAATCCAGTTGATGGGGTGAGAAAATAGGTTATTATTGTTAAACCATGCAAAATATTGAAATTTTTTTATATCTAAATTCAATGTAAAATTAATGAAATGACATATATTATATTAACCGATAATAAATTTATTTAATTATACTTTAACACCAATAAAAAATATAATTTAACACTATAAATTATTCTGATGAGGAAAATGTTTCTCAATTAAAATTTAGAAATTTTTACTATTTATCAAAACATGAATCTTATTATAAAATCACAAACAATTAAACCAATGTAAGTTATTATATTTTTAATTAAATGAAAAAGTTTATTTTCTATAATAAAATATATAAAACTATCAAAAATATTATTTTAAATGCACTCACTATTATAAGGTAATAAAATCACCCTTTTGAAAAATATAGGTTTTTATACATTTGATTGGGATGGTTCATATATTATTCCCATAAAATCTATTGGATAAATATAAAAAATATTTAATTTAATATATAAAATATTTATTATATTAATATGATTCACTAATTTTAATTAATTTAATTTATTTTGAGAAAACCACTTTGGGTGCATTAAAATAAAACAATTTTCTTTACAATCAACTGGTATAAATTTTCATTTATAATTAATTGATAAGCAATGAATTCATATTATAAATATATTATTTTCTTAATTTAGTTAATAATATTTAGAACTTCTATATTTAATGGCTTGGTTATATCCTATTATATTAAATAATAATCTTTTAATGATATACTTTTCTTGGTAAAACTCGATATTGCGTGTAATAAAAGGTGTCGAAATAACTCGACGTTGTGTAACAGAATCCAATAATAGCATTGGATATAACTAAATATAATCTAAATGTTGCGTGTAGTGAATTATTGACATGCTGTTGCATATAATGTTATCCAAAAAAAGTGTTTTTCATATAATGAACCATATATTCAGTATTGTGTGAGATGAAAAATATCGAAAAGTTTAAATTAATTCGAAAGAAATATTTCACATAATCATAGGGTTCTATAAGAATACATTTTTTGGATTAGTGGAATAAATTATCTGATTTAATTTTATCCACCATGATATATTTATTTCATAAAATCAATAACTAATGGTGAAAATAATGAGTTAGTTGTATACACGATTGGCCTGTCTGATGGATCAATTGATCAATATTATATGAAAACCTCAAAATTTAGAAAATTCAAAATCCCAACCTTCAAAAAACTTCTGCATCCTATACCTATGGATTTTACTATTTTTAACTAGAAAACTTCAAATTATTCAAAACACAAGAGGATGCCATTTCAATTTCTTTCCTAAAATAATGCTTTAATCATGACTTTAATATTAATTTTAGAACATTGAGATCTTGATAGTATTGTATGATGTATTATACCATATATAGCCCTTCTATTCAAAAATCATGGATCAAATGTTTTTAGAAGAATTAATATCTTGAGAATTTTTTTCACAACAAATCATTGTCATATTTAGTATAGATAATCCAGAATGATATTCTGAATTAACCACTTCTTCCAGAATCCTTCTAGTATCCAAAAAACCATCTTCAACCAAGTTGGTCCCAACAATCTCCCCATGTTTATTTTATTTTCAACCAAGGTTCATAAACCAGTAAAACATTTTAAACTATATCTTTGAATCACAAATAAAAATATCTAAAATTATGGGAGGAAAATCATTATAGAAAATATAAACCATTGGTAAAAAAACTATGTTGTCTATAAGTAGTGACTTATGAAATTATTCTAAATATTAGACATTTAACCACTCCAATACTGCTTTCACTTTAATATAAAAACATTTTTCCTATAATCACTTTATTTTTTAGAAGTATCAAACACTGAGACACTAAATTCAAAGCTTACTACTTTTAACAAATCCATCAAAATTTCTTCTTCCTTAAAATATTTATCACATACCAATGGATAGATTTATGAAACATATTCCCCAATTGATAGAAATATATAATTTATAGATGATATTCTGGTATAAAACACATACCTTGACCCTGTATGAAATATTTTGAATACCCACATTCAACCTCAGTTTGAAAAAAGCTTCATTTAATAAGGTTTTGTTAAAATTATAGCAACAAGTTCTGTAGTATAAAAATATACTCCATATTGGTCTCATTATCATCCCCATGATCTTTTATTATGTGATACTTTATATCTATATGTTTTTAAATATAATATTATAGTATATTTATTGTGAGAACTATAGTACTCGGATTTTCTCAACCCAAGAGAAGGGGTAACTTCACTTCAAATAGAAAATTTTACAACTAAGTCTTTATCCACTTATGATTTCTTGAATCTTGAGTTGAAAAAATATATTCATATTCATCCATGATAAGAGTTATATAATTATTGTTTGAGTATGATAAATCAAAAAACATTTCCCTAGAAATAAATCTCCACTAAATGTAGATCTTCTATCATCCAGGCGTCCTTCCAAATCAGCATATGTGTACCCAAATAAATCAATTCCTAGGAAGATATCATATACGATACCAAAATCTGTTATGCATCTGATATATATGATAATTCATTTTCTATATAAGAGATTGGATTAAATTGGAGAACTATTAAATCTTACACATAAATTATCAATATACAAAACATCTTGTTTTTGAAGTAGTTAGATATAAAAAACTTCTAACCAGCTTTTGGAATTTTTTAGAATCCACTTCCTTTCCTTCTAGATAATTAGTCTACTTGGTTCCCAACAAAACTTATGTGGAAAAAGGTTTTGAATTATCCAGTCCAAGATTCATAATAATTTCCTTAGCATACTTTTTCTAATATCAAAAAATGTTTTTTTATCTTTTCTGAGATTTGTATGCTAAGAAAATACTTCATATCCCTAAGAATTGACATTTCAAAAAATATCTCTATCTCCTCAGAAAAATTTATCCATTTACTTCATCATTCCCATCAATGATAATATAATTAACATATGTAATTATAATGAAATAAATATCCTGATTTTCTTTGATGTAAATATTACTATCAAACCAGCCATTTTTGAAACTTAACTTCTGTATGTAGGCATCTAATTTTAAATAGTAATCTCTTAGATCTTAATTTAATCCTGAAAATGATATATTTAACTTTCACACATTATTTTCATCATTTTAAATTAAAAACCCACATGGTTGTTCAATTTAATCTTATTTATCATGTTCACCATTGAGAAATATTGGTTTTATGTCCATCTGAATTTTATTAACTTCGTTTAGCAGTAATTGAAAGAAATATTTTGATTGTTTCTAAATATTATAATAGAGAAAAATTCTTATAAAAATCAATGAATTAAATATTTGAGTATCCATTATAAAACAATCATTCTTTTTTCCTATTATTTCACCATCACCATTCTACTTGTTTTGGATCACCTTATTTATACGAATAACATTTTTTACTATTCAGTTTGGGTAGAAGTTCCCAAGTATCATTCATTTCAATATAGTCCAACTCTTCATTAATATAACTAATCCACTCCTAATGCTTGAAAAATTAATTAACAACTTTTTTCTTAACTATTTTATACTAATAAATTTTTGAAACAAACATTTATGTTCTTCTTATTTTAAATTTTTGTTGTTGATGACCAATGGTGTTTTGAACTTGAACCTGTTTCATCTTCCTTGGTTGATATGTAAGAATTTCTTCTTCATCACTTGAAATAGCTGAGTCCGATTTTTTCATCTATTTTGAATCACAATTTTTGGAATTATTTTCATGTTTCTCAATAACAACCCATTTTATGTTGTCTATCTTCATTTTCTGCATGTGATTGTGAAACATATTCTTCATATTTTTGATGAAATTTTATATAAATAGAGTCAACTACATTTCCTATTTCTATGTTAAAACATTGTTATCCTATAACATATATTTCATCTCCAATAATGATTCCATCTTCACCTATTTGAGCAAATTTTCTGAGATTTCACTTATTTTTCTTTAAGATGTAGTGAATTCTAGACACCCAGAAGTGTTTCAAACTAGTAATTTCATTATATAATATTTTGACTAATTCATATTAGAATGTGGACTATAAAAGCATCAATTCTAAATATAAACTACCAAACCCATAATCTTTCTCTATTTCTTGTGAGAAAGACCATGTGGAATTAGCATAATACATCCCATGTCCACCAAAATTTGATTCATTCTTTTAGTAACCTCATTCTATTTTGGCGTGTATAGTGAAATGAACTCATGAAGAATTCCCTTTTTTTTCGATAAAATCTGAATTATTCATTTTTATATTCACCAAAATTATCAGTTTACAACTTCTTTAAAGAAAATCCACATTAATTTTTTTTTTCTATTATGCTAAAATTCTTAAACATCTTCAGAGAATCTAATTTGTGTTTCAAATACATAATTCATGTAATGCGAGAAAAATCATCAATGAATAACGTAAACTACTTATATATGAAAGTTGATTATTTACTCATTTTCACAAAAATATTATAATGAATTAGTTCTAGGGGATGGGTTGAATTAATTTCAAAATTTATATGAATAGATATTTTAATATTTCCTATCTGAAAAATCTAACAACCCAAATATCTCCTTCTTGTAAAATCATGAATATCACGAACATTGTCTCACATTGAAAACAGCTAATATTTCTCTATCACATATAACTCAAAATTTTGTTCCACAAATGATTTTGAACCATCATTCCTAGATAACATGAATTTTGTACATCACTAACTTGGAATATATTCACCTTTGTATGTTGTCCACCTAGAAAATTTTATCTATTCAACTATTTTTACAGAAGAATCAACTTAATTAAAAAAATCAATATTTCCTTCATAAAAAAGTTCTGAAGCACTTGAATTGTTTTTCTTCAGACCATCAACAAACAAGTACATCTTGTATTTTAGTTTTTCATCCTTAAGAATAGTCAATACAACACCTCTGATTCATAAGGATCCATCAATTTCAAATTTCATTATTCATTCTTTAAAATAAATCACATTCTTAAATAGTTTCAAATATTCTATCACATGTTAAGATAACACCCACTCCAAAATATAGGGTCCTTTCCCTTTTGTACATTTGAGAGGAGTCTTTATAGAAAGAGCCTTTTATTTTCCTTTATATTTAGTCATCTCTATATTTTTATAATTTTTATAATTTATGTAAACATGTTTTTGTGCCATTAAAAAACCAATACACCCTTTTCCATGATGTTTAGGTTGTTCAAATATTTCAAAAATATTTTCTAGAGGTTGGAAAATATTTTCAACTCTCAAAACAACTTTCTCAAAATTCATTATTTTAGAGGAATGAATCCCCGTCAAACATTTCTTCTTGTTACTCCTGGGACAACTATAGGGTTGTTTTTTGAACCAACACATATTTTTTATGTACCCAAATGTACCACAATACAAGTATTAACCATTGAAAGAATATTTGCCTCTAAAACTTCTATATTTCCTAGAGTTGTAAGCATGATTTTCAAAAACATTCCTTCCTACAACGTTAGAACATTGATGAGCCCCAAACTTCCTATTATCTCTCATAATATTCATATTTTATTTGGATTTATTCCTAACATTAACAAAATTAGTCATAGTAGTAGGATTTGTTTCATACATTGAAATTTTAGAAACATTTGAATTTTCAACTTTTTTGGTTTTTAAAACATGCATGCATGTCCCTTAATTATTCTTATTAGGAACATCTTTAATTTTATTTTCAATCTTTTATGATAACTATCATTGATATTTCTAATGTTCACACCTTTTTGAAGATCTTAAAATTTTAGATAGAGTTCTTGAAACAAGAAAATCCTTTCTCAGCTTTTGAGAACATATGTTGAACAAGTTCTAAATATTCCCCCTTTTCATTTATCTTCAATTCAATATATTAATTCTTATTATTTTTTTGAAATATTTTTTTTATTTCCCTTCTATAGGGTTATTAAAAGAAATTTATCAATCAAATTTTTCATTGGTTTTTAAAACATTCTGTCCTATCATTTCATATGTAATAAGAGTTATATGAAGGTCATCCCAAAATAGAGTTTTAGGATCTCTATCTTCAAAAGATGAAACTTTGGCATAAAAATTTCATGAAGAATTAATTATTTATTTTTAACAATAGTTAAATATGATAAATTCTCTCTAAGATATATTTTTGAACTTATAGTATCATTCAACTTTATAAAGAAGTCACTAATAGATTCATGGTCACCCATTTTGAGATCTGAATACTTTAGCCACTAGTTTTAAAAATAAGATTTATTTACCTTCCTATTTTCATCAAAGATATTTTTATGATTTTTCTAGATACCTTTAGTAGTTCCAAATTCATTCTCTCTAATAAATTCACTTTCAAAGAGTGATGAAAGTAAAGATTTCATATCACTTCCATATTTGTATTGATTTTTCGTATCCATAGGTGCAAGATGAAAATTTTCAACTGGATCAGGAAATAATTCTATTGAAGATTACAACACATCATAACTAGGAGACAAAATAAATGGAAAAATTTGTTAATCCCAGATATAATAGTTCTTTCCATAAAAAACAATAATCCTATTTTTATTCACACAATTAAAATTCTATATAATAACTTTGAAAAAAACTTCATCAAAGAGTAAACAAAGGGTCCTGATCTATGATACTTGTTGGAAAGGCCCAACCCGGTTCAATGTAATAATTGAGAGGGGGAGGGGGTGAATCATTGAAATCCTTTTATTTTCTATTATATTTATTTTATAACATCCTTCACATACTATTAATGTTTTATCTCTTTGATAAAAACAAATCATCCAAACATCCACATGAACATAAGTATTTATAAGGTCCACTTATGAATAAGAGTATCTAGTCATTGGAAGGGTTTGGAAATAATCCATTACAAAATAATCCAGTAGAAAATAATCATTTTGTGTCAATACAAAAAGTATGAAATATCCTTGAACTAGTGTAGCACAATTCTCAATACAATAGTGCATGTGGTTATGATAGAATAAATGATGAATACATATATTTTTAAATTGTTTAGAATCATTCACTAGTTGGTTCTGAACATGTTACTGAATTGGTTCAACAACATTGACCTCTTCGATTTTCTTTACAAGCAATTCTTCACTTTCTAACCCCTAAATTGAAAATAACAACTTCTCTGTACTTTTTATAAAAAGTAATTCTAATCACTCATTATGATAATTTAGTGTAATTATTAAATCCTTCATCTGTACAGAAACAAGTATGAATCTCTTGTTTAGAAGCAAGTATGATAACTTATATCTCTTTCCCAAATCTATCAATCCAATTTATGGGTTTGATCTCATAAATCCTCACTGTAAATTTTTCAGAACTCATATTCTATCTGAAAAATGTTTCTCAAGAAATTATGTCAAAAATAAAAATATCTTGAAACCTATCCCTCTATCTCACATGAATAGTTTTCATAATAAATTTTACTTTTACCTCTATTTATAGGTGCCTCAAAAATGAAAAGGGAAGGAAATAAATTTCAATTTCCTACTCAAAAAAATTCCTGAAACCTGTTATATCATTCATTTATTCTTTATTTTTTCCACCTATTAACGCTTCTCAACTCTTCTAAATTCTTCTTGAACCTTCATGAATCTTGTCACAACGTCATACTTCTTAAAATTTATAAAAAATTCTTCATCCTGAAATATTTTTTCATTCATATTTTCATGATACAATTAAAAATATGTTGAATCTAATACATTCATTTATAATGCCCCATTCTAGAATAAATATTTATTCTATAAAAATTTTCCAAACTTTTATATACCAAAAACCCAAACAATATTCTAATAGAAGCATCAATATATTTTCACATTTTCTTCATTTTTTCTACAGCTCCTTAAACCGATGGAACTGCATCTGGAGAAACTCAGCCTTCAATGAATTGTTAGTGTCAGTATGCATCTAATGAATTATCCTCTATTTCCCATCCACTGGATTAGTTTTAAATATTGTAATTTTAATATTTAATCAATTGAAACAAATCATGAGTTGATACAACACTCTGATGCTTCACATCACATGAAAATATTTGGATACAATATTGTATTTCATTCCATTGTTTGGTCTCTGATGCCCTACTAATTCATAGATTCCAAAAAACAAAATAGAGTGATTGGTCCCAGAAATTTTTCTTCTTAGTCACATGCAATAATTATAATCTTTCTGATACAATTTATATTTTCTGATGGTTTTAATTTGATGAAAGTTTGCATTCGATGTTTTATCAGTGTCAACCATTCATATGATGGATTAGATTTAGAAGTTTTTTGATTTATTAGTGGCACAAAACATCTGATAGAATTTCATCAATAATGAATTATTTATTTCTAAAATTCAGCAACTTATGGTGTAAACAATAAATGAGTTCATCCAATAGATTAAACCATCTGACAGATCAGTTGATCCACAAATTTTAAAAACCTATGAATTCAGTAAATTCAAACTCTAAGACATAAAGGAATCCTATGTTTGATACATCTAGATTTAATGATCTGTAACAAGAATAATTCAACTTCATGGAAACACCATAGACTCTCATTTCACTTTTCTTCCATAAACTCTTTCTTTTTAATGCATTATTCATGAATATTAGTATATTTATATCATCACAAAATTTTATGATTTTGTACACATTTTCTCCCCCTTTCCTTAAAAAAATATTTGATCACAAGTTTTTAGCCAACTTACGGCATTGATAACATTTTAACAATAAATAATTTTCATATTTATAGAAAAAATTCTCAAAATAAATTTTGAATTTAAAATAAAATCCCACTTCATTCCAGGAAAATTATTCCATTAAAAATACGAGTCCAAAACACTGTTCACCCAGAAAACATTTTTAGAATAAGAAAATGTGTTTTATGGATTTTCTTATCAAATTGGCATCATATATTCTCAATCGGGTACTAGTTCATCTAACCACGAATAGAAAAAATTAATGCGATTTATAATAAAAAAATATAAAACATTCGAAAAAAATTCATTGAGTACCATTCCGGTATTAAAAAAACCATCTATATCCAAATCTATCCCAATAGATGTCAGTTCTTCACATATTCTGATTCAATATCCAGAAACCCATACAAATCCTAATGTTTCTATTACACTCCTTGGTGGAAAGGGTTGGTGAAACAAAATAAGAATTAATGTTCCATATAACACCCTTGGCCACCAAATCCTTTAGCTACCTCTTTATCTCCTACCATTTAGTAGTAGCTATCCTGTAAGGAGTGGATTCTCGTTCAGCTCTTAAAATTAGCTCAATAATAAATTAAATCTTTCCCTCAAGAGTTATTCTCTTGAATTCATCTGTTAATTCATACCAAAAATAATATACTATTGAATGGAAATTATCTTTATTTAACCCGTAGTTACCCTTGTAAAGGATATAAATCTGGGAAGTCACTCCACTAGCACTAGATGCTCTGGTAGAGCTCTACCAACATGGACATCCCACTCACCCTTGAGAGTATAAGTACCACCCTCTAATGATTTTAACAACACCCTATGTAAACAAAAATCTAGATAGGTGTGATAGGGGACCAACCAATCCAACCTATGAATGTAATCAAAGACTGTCATCTCAAGGATGAAGTGGTCCAATAAAAAATTATGGCTTCCTACATCATGTGGGAAATATGTGCACTACTGTACACTATCTGATCATATTCCCAAATGGTTGTTAATTTTAATCAAGCTGCAAAATTGTTGTATATCAATCCCAAGGATTTCCATAACATACTTAGAGATAAATGTATACGAATAACCCATATCAAATAAGGTAGACACAATAGTAGAGGCTATTTGAATATTACCAATACCAGTTGTTGACCTGCGTCCCTTCTCCTTTGGAAATGGCTAAAATGATTAAATCTAGAAATATCCACAAACATATTATACAACCCGACTAACCTCAGTGGGTCTTCTCTATTGGTGTTGTATATCTAAAGCTTGGTTACCTCAACCACAAACTCCTCCTTCACATGTACGGCCGGTAGTACACCAACTACCTTCTTAGAGAGCTGCTCATGTTCTTGCTTCTGATGGAAAATATGATATGGATCCACTCCTTCTAGGAATAAATGGGATTGTCTCAAAAGTTATTAATATTCTCCAACCATCCATAGCCTCGATAGTCAAAAGGGTCTGTAGGAAAATGAAGCTTTTTATGCCCAGGATTCCCACATTGGTTCTCAACCAAATAACTTTATTATTTATCATTTCCATAGGTTATGAATAAAGGATTTATGTATGGTATCTCTATGAAGAGTACTAAATGTGAAGATATTTGTGGGAAACATTTAAGAGAATTTTATAGATAAGAAGATTGTGTACCCAGTCACCAAAAACACTAAAGTATTACCATCAAAAGGCGAGTGTTCCTATAATGTATTTAATAGTCATCTAAAATGATGTAATATTTATGTGTATATAACTTGGGTTGCAATACTTATGAACTTCATGATTAAATTTCTACCAAATTCAATCTTAAATATTAAATATAAATCAATAATAGTTTATCATTCCATAGCCATATATAATAGAACTTGATCTCTCTATATTCAAATTAATTGGGAAGATATCAGATAATTTTCATTCAGTTCCAATGAACTCAAGATTGGGATCAATTTTATTTAACAATTATATCTTCAAAGTTGAAGTATTTTTCTTAATATTATTTATTATAGAGTTTGAAACAAGTTTCCTATAAAAATTAATAGCCTTTTTACTATAATTGTTTTTGGTGATATGTTTGAATTTATACCCAAATTCTAGTAGAGTGTTTTTCATCCAACAAATATAGGCATAAAAACTGCATACATCTATATACTCCTCTTTTATAGTTGACAATGCTACTAAGTTATAAATTTTTTCTAAAAAAAGTTTCTGGTGACTTTCCAAAAAAGTCACATGTTCTAGAGGATCTTTTTCTATCTAACTCACAACCACCAATAATCCACACGACAATCACTAACTAATTAAAATTAATTTCCTATAGATTACAATAAACAAAATTTATTTGCGTTCTTGTGATTTTTAAAAATAATTTAATCAACATTTAAATGAGATTACCAAGGTTTTTCTGAAAATTATCTTGTGAATGTACATTAAATAATATATCTAGATGACTAGAATTGAAATACAATAAACTCCCAATCACGCCTATATAAGTAGTTTGGACAATTGGATTCCCTATATTATATAAGTACAATTTATAGTTATTATTCATATGAGTATCACAATGTTTATCTCTATCTATAGAAAAAAATTATAAAATTTCTCTTGTGTATTTAATTTTATTTAAAATAATTATTTATTTATTTAAAAAAATTTGAAAACAAAGAATTAATGTTAACACACCCATTAATTTCATTTCAAATTCATTTTTCATTGTCTTAGAAAATTGAAAACCTAAAGTGTTTTGATAAGATCCAAATATAATATTAACAAATCTTATTTTTACAACTGTTAACATATTTTGATATACTTTTTAGAAAGTGTGTGTGATTATTTATACCTTATAAAATACAATTTGAAATTAATAATGTGATCAACCTATCATACCAAGGTCTAGGAGCCTATTTAAAACCATAAAGTACTTTTGGAAGTTAAAGAAGATGATTTGTAAAATTATGATTTGAAAAACTGGGGGGTCATTCAAACAAAATCCTTAATAATATATCCATTATGGAATTCACTATTGATATAAATTTGATATTGTTTAAAATTAATATGTTCTACATATTCTAGAAGTATTATAATAGATTAATTTTTAGCGACAATAAAAATGATCTATTAATAATCATTTGCTTCTTATTAACTATAACCTTGTGCAACCAATATATTCTGGTTTCTAACTTCATTTTCTGATTTATGAAACTTTTTTTGAACACCCATTTAGTGCCAATAGTAAGGTAGTCTTTGGTTCTCTCAAATAATTCCCATATTTTCTAATTTCAAATAGATTCAATTTTTCTTACATATCTACTACCAAGTGTTCAAAACAGATTTCTTAAGTAATGTTCTTAGGTTTTATATTATATAATTAGAATTCATTTTTGACCGTGTTTCTAAGTGATTCTCTTTCATGAGTAAATTTATCATTGTAATATACAACAACATCTAAAGTATATTTCTTGTGGGGCTTAATGGTTCAAGGAATTGAAGTTCATGGTTCTTCCAAATCATATTTAGGATCAAGGTTATACGTTTGGTCTCTAGTAGGATATTTTTCATGTAAATAATAAGCTTGTTTAGAGGTCTTAGTATAATGGCCCCAAATACACACTCCCATATGATTTTTCAAAAACATAATTTTTACATTTATGACATTGATATCGATAAGTGTGACCCAATTTCAATCATCCAAAACATTGTACATCAAAATTAAATATTGGATTACTTACATATCGAAGGAACTTATATGGTTAGTTTTTTAGAGAATTATGAAATACTATTACATATTAATAACCATTTATTTTAATGAGTATTTCCCCATTATACCTGGATTTTATTATACCAAATTAAGTTTTCAACATCTCAAAAATAATTATTTACAAAACAAACCGTTCTAATCGTAATTCATTTTACATCATATTTAAAAAAATGGTGAAATAAAATATGTAAAAAGGGCGAGCTCAAATTCCCATTAAGGGTAAACATAAGCATTAACAATTCAATGTCATAAATGTGGATAAGAAGAGAATAAAGGTATGATGAAATAATCAAATTTCATGAGCATAAAATAAGAGAATTCATACCAATCAAAACATGGATCATAAATAAAAAAACATAGAATAATGCGTAAACATAATACAAGAAACATATAAGTCAGTAATAATGAGTGATGTGAAAAAAATCCATGAGAAAATGATACATTAGAACATAATTAATTCCTAAGAATAACATATCGGTAATTTGGAACATAATTTTTATATTACTCTTACAATCACTCTTACTAATTTAATAATGTTGTGACCTGATCCCAAATGCTCAGAGTCGATGTCCATCTACCATTACATTGTAATTAGATACAAGTAAATGAGGTCCCAAAATTCTGAATAGTTTAGTAGTATTGGTAAACTAGATAGATAAGTGAGTCCTGTTTTATAAATCAATACAATAATTAAAATATAATTTTTTCCTTATTTTGAGAATAATAACTTTATTCCATTTAGGTTATCCTTGCATATCTCTCTTAGTAAACTTTAGAGAAAATTGGGGAAAATAATCCTAATTAGGGTTAGCTCAAATTCTCAATAAGGGTAAACTACATTGTAATCAATAATAAATCATTGATAAAAATCTATATGGAAAGGTTAAAAACTGAGAATACATTCCATGTAATTAATAACTAATAACTATGAGAGTAAATAACATGGTAAGGTAAATAACTGATAACAGATACCATGTAGTCAATAACTGAGTAAGAGGTGCATAAACAATATGGAAAGGTAAATTACTAAAAGAAGATTCCATTTAAATAACTGGACATGGATAAATCAATATGGAAAGTTAGAAAAACAAAAACACATGACATTTAATAAATTAAATTAAAATAAATTGTATCCATAGGTATGTTGACCCAAAATATCATGGATAAATAATAACTAAATCTAAATAATAGAAATTATTAATTATTTGACATCATGTCAGTGGCACATGAAAACCTAAACCGTCAAGACCTTTCACAAGATGGTTCAAAACTACAGGTAGAAACCCATTTGATTTTCACAACTAATTTGCCTAATGAGAACCTATAAAAGAATCGAGGGGCTATATAATGTCTTAGAACCACCCATCATTGACTATACAAAGAATTAATCATATCAAATAACCGAAATCAGTAATAATACTTATCATAACAATATATCCCAAATGGAGTAAAAATAATCGGTTTCTTTCCTTAATGAATATAAATATCGTAAAAAGAAATAAAAATATCTTTTTAATTTATAGATAATTTTTAAAAAAATTTTATTTTAAAATCACAAAAAAAAATTTCTTTAAAATGTTACCATTTAAAGTAGCAAAAAATTCTAATAAATGACAATGGGTAAATCTATACATGCACATGAGTTAAAAAGTACATTCCTTTTTCATGGAAAAAGGTTAGAATGATGCCTTATTTGGAAAGAGATAAGAAGATTAATTTGAAAACAATAAATAGGGTAAAAATTACTTTAATAAATATTTTTTTAATGGATAAAATATTTATGAAAATCTTTTAATCAAATGATATTTTTAGAAGAAAACAAGTTCTCTGACTAAAATAGAAATAAATCCGGCTTTTCTTAAAAAAAAAATTTATAAAACATTTTGAGGACTGAAGGGTGTAAAATGGTACTGTTACATGGTAAAAGTCATGGATAATAATATGATAATAAAAATAAAGGGTTTATTAAACAATGATCAAATAATTTCCTATAGTGGAAATTCATGTGTAAACAATCACAAGTAAAATGTGATTGTGAAATAATCCCTTGAAAAGAACATAATATAGAAGTGAGAAAAAAATAAAAAAATAGGTTATGTGTATCAAAACTAAATCCCCATAAAATAGGTTTAAATAGTATAGTAGTTGTTAAAAATTATTATACACATAATCTTAGAATAATAATGATAATTAGGAAGTAATATAACCCAATGTAAAGGAATCAGGTTGTGAAATTATTTACAACTTGGTGACATTTAATTAAAATACCTTTAGAAGAAATATTTAAAATTGAAACTGAAAATAACATGGAGATAAAATAATTCATGATATAATATATCAAAATTGGGAGTTATATTCACTACAAAAAGGAAGTAAGTGGTTAATATGACATTTATCACAAAGATGTAAAAATGTGAGAAGGAAACCCCTTACCTTGAGTCCGACATTCCTTGTGTGTATTTATATTCTTGAATAATACAATTATGTCAATTATTTACTTTCTTAAAAAAAATTTCAGGTTTATAATTACTTTTATTTCACTTTTTACCATTTTTATACAAATACATAAATAGTTAGTTTTACGTCAGGTGTTTTGACCAAAATTCGGGTTTTAGTCAAAAACTAATTTTTTTAGTAAACTATAGTAAAAGGGTTCATTATATAACATCTAAAGAATAATAATAATTAAATAATTATTATATTTATACAAAAATTATACTTTTAAAACAAACCATGAAATATTTTAATGAAAAATGAATCAATGTTACATTCATGAAGACGATAGGCCGTATGCACGCATGAGTAAAATTACCAGTTTTCAATGATCATTATGGAAAGAAAGGTGAGTAAAATTAGTATCTCAATAATGATGATTATATTATAAATAACAAATTATTTAATTATTTATTCTTATATATTTAATTATTTTTACGAAATACAATTCACATTATGTTGAGGAGGCGACAGTCTATACGTCTCCAAATGACGTTATCACTTTTTTAGTGTGTAAAAGGGTAATATAGAAAATGATATATTATATTTACAGAAATTTAATTATATCATGAATATTATATATATGTTTTTTATTTAACACATGTTTAATTAAAACCATCCTTTATACAATCCTTTTATAGCGTGAACGAATCACATTGCTTTGAGGAGGCAGTATTTCACACTTCCACAAAGGATGTTACCGTATTTACAAAAAACAAAAAGCATAAAGGTATGTGTTATAAATGAATTATATAATCAAAAAGACAAAATAAATATCATATATATATTATATATATATTTTCCATCATAATTCCAAAAAATTAATGGTTGTAATGGAAAAATATGCAATCATTGTTTCGGGAGGTGGTATTTTGTCGTGCACACAAACAATAAGTTCGTTACCCATTCTATGGAAGTGTGTGTAAGGGTCGGCTGAACCATTTGAAAAAAAAATATAAGTTTTTTTATTATATTTTTATTATTATATAACCATGTAATAATTTTATTTTAGGTGATGGATAATGAAAATAAATCTAAATAGCTTCTGGAAGAATGTTATCTCTTTTTCAGGTAACTCCTTATTATTTACACCAAAGGTATTCCTTGAATATATTAATTCCAAAGTAATGATTCTAGGATTGGGGAAGGTATTTTTAGGATATATTTTTTAAGATATTATTCTATCCAAAGCCTATTTAGTGGTGTGATGCAGTGGGAGTGTTTAGTTCATTTTTATAGAGGAGAAAGAGTGTCGCTCTTGTAAATTTTTGGAAAGCGAATTGGAAAAATGTTTTTCCTATGAAATGTGGTCAAAATAATGAAAAATAATATATAAAATGTAGTATAAGGTATAAATATACCCATAAAATGGATTTTTATAGGGTTATAGGTCATTTTGGCCCTTAAGATTAAGGATTAGTCCCTGGTTATGCTAATCTTTCTCTTAATCGTTGTAATTAATTTTAATTACTTTCACTAATATTTTTAGTCAAAATAAAAGTTTCACTTTTTATAAATTATAATTTATTATTATTATAAATATTTAATCCATTTTTACAAATTCTAATCTTATAAGTGGCAAAAATTAATTTCAATTTAATCCCACAGACAGGACGACAATGCTTGTTTTTAGCGTAAAAATGTTCAAAAGCTTGATAAGTTTTATTAACCAATTTCGAAGTAAAGTATATTTCAAATACATAAATGTGATTATATTATTTAAAATTTAACTACTAAATCTTTTAAATTAATAAATAATATAATTTATCCTTATAAATAGTATAAAAATTAGTTTTGAATTAAAATTTAGTATTTTACAATATTTTTCAAAAACAATTCACCGAAAAATACAATAAATCAAAACTAAGAAAATTATTTTGTTAAAATTTAATTGATTAATTTTATTTTTACTTGTATGATTTATAAAATATCCAATAATTTTATTTAAAATAGGTTCTCCCATAAAAGGCTGTAAAAATGTCTTTATAAAAATATATGATTTTATGCGTAATGTATGTTATGGTTTCATCTTATGACTTTAAAATCAATTGGATGAATATAAGAAAAAATATAAATATAAATATAAATATATATATATATATATATATTAAATTAATAACCCTAAATAATCTCGTTTAATTTCATTTATTAGGGTATAATAGCATTGTGAGCTTAAAAATATTTTTGTATAAGAATATTCACTTTATATTAACTTTGTCCTTATATTAATTTATAATTTATTTGTAGAAAATGAATTCATTTTATATATGTTTAGTAATTTTAATAACTATTAATTTAATTGTTAAGTTACTTCTTATTGTATTAAATAATAATATTTTAATAATAAATTATTGTTCGGTAAAACTCAATCTTGAATGTGACATAATCTATTAAAGAAACTAAATGGTGCGTGCGACAAAAGCTAACTCGATATTATGTGAATTTAAATCCATATCATAGATTTAATTTATTTAATATAGTAATTATATTTTTATGTCTCAGGATATTATATTCCCTTACGTGCTTAGTGTTGCATTTCATACATGTCATTGAAAATAATGTTTTTACTTTATAATTTCAGGGCATTACAATATACGTACCTTAATTAAATTTTGTTCTCATTGTTTAATCTCAATAATGGTAAAATATTTTTCTAATATTTTCAATCTTGAAATCCCACATCATTATAAGGTTTCTTAAGAAATCATCAAGAAAAAAGATAATGGAGAGTAAAAAGATCACGTAAGCTAACATATAACTAGGTATCTATGTATGAAAACAACAGTGGAACGTATAGATGCATATATAAATGGAATAAATAAATATTTATATGGAGTGACTGAGGTCTTCAATCAAAAACAAGTGAATGATAATTTGAATGTTTAGGGCCTCAAATCCAAAAATATTTTATGGTTTATAATACCATCAGTTCAACAAAAATTAATGTTTTCGCATATTTATTTTGTTTCTAATCATTTTTCATAGACTGTGTAATTATTTTACTACCTATGTATATAAGGTAATATATTTACGTGATATATTTATTTTAACATAATTTCATCCTTAATTTTTTGCTTCAATAAATTTCCAATTTATTCATTACATCAAGAAATGGGTATTAAAAAATTAAATTTGATTCCCAAAGCACTAGAAGACACATTATATGGATATTATGGCTCATAAAAGGCTGAAAAGTCAAACTATTTGTCTCTACCTATTCACCAAACTCAAAATATGTGTTCATTAAGGCCCATTGTCGTGTACCAGGTTACATTGAGTTAGACCTGACATACCTTTTCATAGTTGTTACCCTTAAATACATCTATTCCAGAAGCCAAACCACTTTCTATATCAAGAGTTGGACGTGTTTCTAGGAAGACCCACCGAATATCTACTTTACCAAAATTTTAGGATATTCTTTTATACTAATCCTCAAAGTCTATCTTGTGGTTTTGTTATCTAATATTTATTTTCCTAAATCTAGTTCCCATGTTTTCTACTAAACATGATTTAATACCAACTATAGTGACCTGACAGTATAAGCATGAAGCTGGTGTCCTGTTACCATTACATTGTTATAAGATACAAGTAAATTGTTCCCCAATGGAATAAATAGTTTAATAGTCGTGGTAAACTAGATACATACATGAGTCTTGTTTAAAAAATTAATACAATAACTTGAACATATTTTTTTATTTATTTCGAGGATAATAACATTATTCTATTTGGTGTATCCTTGCATATCTTTTTTAGTACACTTCAGGGAATCATGGGGCAAGGATACATAATAAGGGTTAGATACAATTATCACTAAGGTTAAAGTATAATAAAAGATATGATGAATCAATGAGTATAATCAATACGGGAAGTTAAATAACTGAGAATACATTCCATGCAAAGAATAACTGAGAAGAAAGTGAGAAAATAATATGGAAAGGTAAATAACTGATAAAACATTCCATGTAGTCAATAAAATTATAGGTAGTGAGTAATTAATAAGGAAATGTAAATAAATCAAAATAAATTCCATTTAAATACCTGGGAAAGGGAAAATTAATATGGAAATGTAAGAAAATTAAAACACATTCCATTTAATAAATAAACATAGAATGAAGTGCATCCATAGATAAGTTGATTCAAAATCTCAGGGATAAATAATCACTAAATCTAAATGATGTAAATGATTAATTATTAGTTGTCATGTGTGAGGAACATGAAATGTTATACCATCCATACTTTTCCCATAATGGTTTAAAACTAATATAGAAACTAGTTTTAGTTGGGAAACTAATTTGTATCTTGAGAACCTGTCGATGAATTGAGGGGATATATAAAGACCGGCCCCCACCCGTCATTAGCTATCCGAAGCATTCCTCTTATCGAATAATGAAAATAAACAATATGCCTTATTAGATATCTAAATAGAATAACAATCACATATTTGTAAATATTTCCCCATATAATAAAATAACTGTCAATGTCAACATCATATGTAACAATGGTATATGATTTAGGAAATAATAATATCTTTGATAAATTATTTTGATAATTAGATGAAATTCAATGTTTAATGATCATAGGAAATTGAATATTTCTTGGGGACAAACAAAGGAATAAAAGAATTTAATGTTAATATAATCCTTGTAAAAATCATTCATAAATCATACAATGGATGAAAAAGGATGATATCAATACAACATATCTGAAGTGGATTAAAAATTAAGGTACATTGTAATTGATAAATAGAAATACAATAAAAAAAATTAAAAACATATTTTGCATTTTCAATTTTTTTTTAAAATCTTTTTTTTTTGAAAATCACTTAAAAAAATTTTCTTTAAAAATCAACCTTATAAAAATTCAATGTATGCTTAAAATAATTGAGGGAAGATAAATCCACACATTCTGTATGAGGTAAAATGAACATTCATTTTTCAGGGTAAAAGGTTTAAAAAATACCTTATTGAGAAAGAGAAAAGAATATTTCCTTGAATAATTTGGTAAATGAAAAAAACTAAAAACATTTGCTTAATAAATCATTTTCTTATAGATAAGAACATTCATGAATACCATTTTAAAAAATGGGGTTTTTAGAAGAAAATAGGTTATCCGACAAAAAGAGAAATGAAGTTGAGTTTTCTTAAAAAAATTTATTAAACATTTTCAATATCAATGGGTGAAAAAAGGGTACTGTTACTTGATAAAGGTCATTAATACTTAGATGATAATGAAATTAAAGGGTTTATTAGATAATGTTGAATTAATTTTCTCTGATTGGTACTCATGGGTAAATAATCCCGAATAAAATGAGATTGTGAGGTAAACCCTTGAAATTACAATAACATAGAAGTGAGAATCAATCCATGAATGAAATATTTTTATTAATTTTAAATCCACCTAGAACACGTTTAAATACCAAAATAGATAGTAAAATGTAATTAAACACATAATTTTAGAATATTAATGTCAATGAAGAAATAATACATCCTAATAGAAAGGAATCAAGTTGTGAAATTATTTAACACTTGGTAAATTTTATTGAAAATAAACATAGAATAAATAATTTAAATTGAAACTAAATAAAATACTAAGATAAAATAATTCATGATATAATATATCAAAATGGGTAGTATATACAAAACACAAAATATGTTTCTTTTGAATATGACATTCATCCCACAGTAATAAAAACGTGAGATGAAAATACCTTACTTTGAGTCTAACTTGTCTCGTGTGTCTTTATATTCCTGAATAATACACTTATATTAATTATTTACATGATTTATAACCTCTATAATTTTTATCATTACTATTATGTCACTTATTACCATGTTGTATACAACTAATTAACTAATTAATTTTACATCAGGTGTTTTGACCAAATTATTTTTATGTGCCTAAACAACATTAGAAGGTAATCAATGGTCAAATGGGTCATTATATTAAATATCAAGAATAATAATGATTAGATAATTATCATATCTACACATCAATTATACTTTTAAAACCAATAGTAAATATTATTATGAAAAAATGACCAATGTTACAATCTTGGAGATAGTAGACCGTACGTATGCATGAGTAACATTCCCATTTTTTAATGATCATTGTAAAAAGAGAATGTGTAATATTAATCTTTATAGAATTATAATTTTATAAAAAATAGCATATTATTTAATAATATATATATATTTATAAATATTTTTATATAAAAGAATGAACATCATGTCGAAGAGGCTATAGTCCACACGTCCTGGAACGACATTATCAATTTTTAATTGTTTGAAAGGGTTATAATGAAAATGATATTTTCCATCTATATAAAGTTAATTATTTAACTATTATCATATATATGTTATTTATGTCACATATTTGTAATTAAAACCAAATTTTATAAATTAATTGTATAATGTGAACGAATCACGTAGCTTTGAGGAGACGGTAGTCCATATTTCCCCAAAGGATGTTATCATATTTAAATAAATGGAATGAATAAAGGTATGTGTTATAAAATAATTACAGAAGCATAAATAAATAATAAATATAATATATATTATATATAAATAGAGTTTATATTAAAATTTTCAACAACGGAAGGTGGAAAAGTAAAAACAAACAATCATCATTTTGTGAGGTGGTAGTTCACCGTACAAACCATTGGTATGTTCATTACCAATTATATGGAAGTACGTGTAAGTGTAGGTTGAAACCATTGAATAAATCATATAATTATATTTATAATACTAGTGTTATTATAGAATCCTAGAATAATAAAATTTTAGGTGGTGGATAATGAAAATAAAACTAAAGAGTTTGTGGAATAATGTTACCACTTTTTAGGGTAGCTTATTTTGGTTTTAACAAAGGGATTACTGGAATGTATTTAATATAAAATAATTATTATTGGAAGAGGGGAGGTATGTTTAGAAGATATATTGGCTAATATTGGTATGTAAAAAGTGACTTTAGAGGTCTAAAGAAGTGGGAGGTTTGAGTAAATTTTTCTAGTGGAGGAGGAGTGACACTATTGTATTTTTTTGGAAAAGGAATTCGAACAATGTTTTTACTATGAAAAGTGGCTCCAATAATGGAAAAAATTATATCTATGGGAGGATAGGGTTGAAATATTTCTATAAAAAATCTTTGGGAAATGATTATAGGAAATTTCGGCCCTTCGGTTTTCAGTTTTGTGCATTGTTATGCTAATTTTACTCTTAATCATTTTAATTAATTTTAATTACTTTCACCACCATATTTTCTTATGTATTGTTTATAAATATTATATGGAATTATTTCAAGACCACACACAAAGATATCATATGATTTTGATGACTGGGGTTCCTGGAATAATTGTTTGAAAAATATTAAACTCCAAATAGAACACGTGAGTGGTTTTGCTAAAAAAGTTTGATAACATAGAAATGGGTGACCAAAACAAAATTAAAGGTTACTGATTCATTCAGAACAAGATGTTTACCCTAGGCACGAAAAAAAATTCTCCGACATGGGTCAACTATGAAAAATAGTTTCCGGATGTAACAAGCATAAATATATTTTAATAAAAATATTTTTATTCATCGCTTACACATATTCATTTAAGTAAGACAGGTCAAAAAATGTATGGTTATCATCATTACCCTAGAATTCCTCTATGACTGGGAGAGAAACCCTCTTGGAAAATGGTGATGACAGATCAAGCAGATCGTGGATCACCACAAAAATGGAGTTGGAGGATCTCTTCAATGACAAAAAGACAACTGTTCTTCATTAACGACCAATCCAAACTCTAGGTAAGATGTTTGTTTTATGATTTTACATCTTTTTATTAATCTAGGATGAATGTGGATCAATTCAATAAACATTAATTGATATTTGCATCATCAGTAGGATTAAATTAGATATATTTTTTTCTTCGTTCATGCTTCAAATGATAAAAAAACAAGGCTGGCAGAAACAAAGGATGAGGTCCATTGCTTAGAAGTTATTATGATTTTGTTTCCCCATTCCTAGAATTATTCATTGTTGGGCCCCTGTGGCCATAACTCTATGTTTCTGAGCGGGTCTGAGTATGATCAGACCCCTGGATTTGAGGAGACTCTATATCAGTGGCCGGATCAGTGATGATCAGGACCAGAGAAACCGAGATCATCCAACATATAAAAATATAGTAATCAAAGGTGGACTAGTGGTATGTGGAAGGACCACCTATTTGGGTCCTGAAAGACAATCTGCAGTGGTAAAGCAGCATTGGTGTGGTCGCTGAATGTAGCGTTTGTTGGTGTAGAGCATCAACTAGAGGCGATGGTGGAGAGAGGTTGTAAGGTGTCATGCAGAGCTGGTGGAGCCACATGGATGTGGTAATTAGATCATATGGGAAGCGTGGGATGTGGATGTCAGAGCATGATAGTGGAGGTGGTAGAACACATGGGGACCACGAGAAGTGGAGTCCGAAGCTAGCCAGTAGAGGCTAATTAGTGAATAAGAGATGCTGGAAATGGTGAGGTAACTGAGTACGAAGGTCCAAGCAGGCCAAGCAGGAGGCTAGGCAAACCAAGCAAGCTAGCCAGGTGGGCGATTTCGAAGCAGGCCAGGCGGGCCAGACTGGGTCGGGTCAGCCTGCAGGTCGGATCAGACCTGGACCGGACCAGACTAGACCCGGGTCAAAACGTTTCACTAAAATGACTATATCTTTCAAACCACATGTCTGTTTGATGGTTCGTCTGCATTGTTGGGACACTTGGGATGAGATGGTCCTTATAAGACTAATGGTGGGTTTTATCTCAAGTATTTTTTTAGAAATATGGTCCATTTACACAGGCAGTACCTGGGGTCAAGGGACACAACGAGTGTTACTACTACTCATTGTGCACCCTCTGTTTCTACATGAATTGATTGTCTTTGTAACACCCCAGAATTTATGAGATGGATTAATTTCAATTTATTTGATGTCTTGTGTTGTACACTACACTATGATTAGCTTGCACTTTATGAAACAATGTATTAGCTTGCAGTATACACAACACTATTCTTGGATTGTGTTTCACATAATTTCAAGATAATTTGATAGAATTTATTTCACACAACATTGAGTACAAATATTTTTCAATGTATAAATGAACTATGTTTGGATTATGTTTTATGAAACACCAAAGGAATGACGCACTATACACAACACTTACTTGGCTTGCGTTACATGCAAGAGTGACCATTCTTGATAGCTTGCATTGTACGCAATACCGAGTTTCACTAAACAATAATATATTAATAAAATATTATATAACTAGCCCTTATGAATAATATTAACCAAATTTTGTATTTTATATAAAATTATCATTCACCTTACACATTTTATAGAACATGACGTGAGAACAACATTAATTTTTTAGATAAAAGAAGTAATTTTTAAAAAATGTAGTTTTTTATGGCACATCCAATTTAAATCTAGTTTATTACACTTTTTAAAGTTAAATTTGACAAAATAAACTTCTAAATTTGAAGAGGGATATGAAAATTTACTTTTTTGGAATTTTTTATATTTTTCTAATAAAATTAAATTTTTAATGAATAGTTGAAAATACCACATTTTAATTCAAAACATCGTTTTTATCAAATTTATTTATATTGTTAGATCATCTTTTTATTGGTTTTAAAGATTAATTGGATTATATTTTTATCATTTAATTCAAATTCTATCATTTTATGTAATTTTAATTATAAATTGTACATAACTACATGTTAGTATTTTGATATTTATTACTACTTACAAACCTACTTTTTTGGTTTTGACAACAGAAATTAATTTTAAATTAACTAGTGAAACATTTCTGTTTTGAATTTGAAAAAATTAATTACATAATTGGTTTCCTAAGGTCTAAATTTTTTAAATAGGTACCTTTTATTTTTGGATATTATGGATAGAAACTTCAGTAAATATTTTATTTTCCTTGGTTAAAGGGTAAATCTGGTAAATAAGGGTAAAAAAATAATATTATAATAATATTCAACTACCCTAAGACATGTCTGAATACTATTGGATGGGATATTCCGAAAAATTGGAATCCTTTTCTAGATTTTGGGACCCCATGTATTAACTTGGAAGTGAAAATGACATCTTATAATAATTAATTTAAAGTAAAGACAATTATACCCTAACCATATATCAATTACAAAATCAATTTTACTATAATATTATATAACAAATATCTATGTATATAAAGATTCATTAGAAATTTAATACTATTTCTTACATCTTGGTATTTTATTTATAATTTTTATACATTAGATACATATATTTATTTATGACACAATTACGATGTTGTGATTACCTCATTAATGAACGATTCAAATAAATGAATTTATAAATATTAAAATAAATTTAATTTGAACAATTTGATTCCATAAACGAATTTTATGGATTAAATTGACAAATTAAAGATGATTTATTTAATTTTTTAAGGAATACAATTGTTATAATGTTTTTAAAAAGAAGAGTATGAATAATGTCCCAAATTGACATAACTCATAATATAAAACATAAAATAGTGTATGAAATGGTATTAAATTAACCCATAATGTTTAAATAACACGATATCACGGTAAGATTAAAAGGGGTAAAAAGGGTTAAAAAAAAGATAAGGATAATTTTTTTTTGAAAACTTGTCTAAAAATTAATGGATGATGTGTATAAAAAAAAATATTATATTTGAATTAAATATGTTTTGGACCATTTTAAATAGAAATTCAATTTATAATAAATTAATATTTTAGGACTTTCTTAAAGTGCCCCTCTCATCCTTTATAAAATGGAACCTAATCCCTCGCATCTTCAATCTATTTTGAACCTTCCAGATCATAAAAACACTGAAAACTTATCTTCTAAGGTTCCCTAGTTACATTTTTGTGGTTATAGTCTTCTCAAAGACCAACTCTAGTTCCCTAAGATGAAATTTAAAGGAGGTATGTCGAAGAAGAGGTAATCTCTTCTACCAATTCTTTAAAATTTATTTCTTCATCTAATTACTCTTATTTAGTTGATTCATTATAAAGTAATAACATAAGTATCACTAAAATACTGATAAGTTATTATAAATATCAAAAAAATCTATTTCACATTCTATCCATCCTATGAAAAACAAAATCCCCACGCATGCGTACATACGGATTACCTTCTCCACGCCATGCGGTAATCTGTTTTTCGCCAAATCATTAATTGGATGGATATAATGGTGGAAATAATAACTATATATTATAAATATAACATGATACTAAATATGAGATATTATATATCATCCACTATAATACCATTCAAAAAATATGGGAATGATATCATCACTCGTGCACATGTATGACTTACCGTCTCCACGACACGATGAGACTCATTCTCAACATTAACCATTTAAGAATGGTTATAAAGTATATATAATAAATAATAATGAAATATATGACATAATATTATTCAGGATGTATATATATATATGTCATTTACTTACATCCATACGATTTAATAAATAAACGAAGACAATGTTCATGCGTACGTACGACCTACCGTCTCCATGAACGGTGTATTCCATTTATTTTATTTATATATTATTTATATATATTTATATAATGAATATATATAATATGTAAATCATGTTTTACATTATTGAAGTAATTATATCATTATATAAGTAATAATATCAATAATAACAATTCAAAACATGTACGAGAAATAAAAATATTATTACCGAAACATCTACTTTAACATGGAGTCGACAAATGAACAGGTAATATAAATTCATTAGTAAATGATTTCATAAATATTAGTATGGTTCTATTACAAATTAAAAATATGTTTAAACAAACTATACAGGAGTTTTGGATGCATACAAAAGAAATCAGACCTATTGTATTGGATTCTTTTGTCTCACTTTTATTTATGTGGGACATATGCCTTATACACCACATATTAATTTTGTGTGATGTTTATGATTCCCATGAATGTTTTCATGATTATTATTATGAAGGTTATGATATTTACATATGAATATAATTTTCTTTATTTTATGATTCATATGATTAGATTTAATATAAATTGGCAATGAATAACTTTTCCAATCTTGTTTTAATCTACGATTGTTTATTCGTAAATATTTACTGGGGATATATTTATCATCCATGTCCATGATTTCTAAAAATGTTTCCATAAAATTTTAACTGTTCTTCAATGTTTTTATAATTTCGTTTTTACCCATTTTTGACTTTTACTACATGGTATGGATAGAATCTTTCATTGGTTTACCATATGAGGCACCTTTTGACTTTTCTGGTAAAAGTACAAGGAGAATAATTTTGTTAACTTGTATAGAATGTATTGGTTTTTAAGGTTTCATAAAGCCTTATTTCCAAGAATCATCCTCTACAATACATTAATCTTATTTTCAACTAAATTATTTTCTTTTAAATTTTCACTGCAATTTGATAAAATAAAACATTTTTGTTGAAGAAAGGTTATTTTCCTCAATAACTTAGTTCAAGTGTTTTAACAAAATTATTTTTCATCTACAATTACATAGTTTTATATTTCTATCCAAATTATTACATTTATTTTATTATGTAAATAGTAAAATTATTTTTATAAAATCTATAATTAAGGATTTTGTTATGATGGTTTGATGTTTAAGAAACCCATTTTAATTCATGGGTTATGATATGGATAATTTTTTTATGTTTTTATGGGACATTAAAGGATGGTTTCATTATGAGATGGGTGGGACCTATATCTCACTCCAATTCATTGTGTAATGATTTATATCTCATAAGATATACATGACCTAAATGACAAGTAAATCTGGTTCTGTAATGTAGGGATAAAACATAAATGAAATCCAATTTAGTAATACATGGCTGGAAAGGAAAGTAAACCAGGTTTAGTAATGGACTATATATACTATGATGGTCTTGGAAGTATTGCCTTGGATGCTATGGAAATCATATTATGTTCTTTTTAGTTTTCTGCAATTACATATTTTATGCCAATTCTATTCTATCATGTTTAATGTTCCTCTATGATCCATGCCTTACGTACTACCAAGATTTATTTAATGAATCAACATTTTTATGTTTTAATTTTTTGTTCATATTTTTCATTCAAATGGTTATGGTTTGTTTTATGTTCTCCATGTTTACACTTACTGATAATTTGACCTCAACCTTTCTATGTTTTATTTTACACAGGATATAAAGAATGTTCTTTGGTAGGAAAACAAAATGAGAAGATCTTTAGGGGAGATGTTGTAGATCTTTCACCAGGATTAGAAGATTTTGTTCTGAGTTTACAAATACACTAAACAAATACGATAATTAGGCTTATGATTTTGTGATGTATTATGTATTCTGCAAATGAAATGATATATCAATGTACATCAATCTGGGGTCTGTACAATCTTGTCCACTATATCTTGGACGAGCTTCCTTAGAGTTCATTAACTTCATCATTTAATTAAAGGATTTTGGTATTTTTCTTACTCATAAGAGTATGATACCATCAAAAAAACATCCACGATAGAGTAGTTGGAGGCCCCAAAGTAGCCTGGAGTGGATCCTCTGTTCCGTATTCTTTCCCAAGTTAGTGTATTCTATATTGAAATGACAAGCATCAATGGGCGTCGATCACCTACAAAATAAGTTAATCCATATGAAATTATTGGTACCCCATGGCCCTGGATATGATCTTCATCTGATGTATCATATATCTCTTCAAATCTATCAGTGTATCTATCTCATGATGGTTCCCAACAAATAGTAATTATCAGATTGACAACATCTGTGCTATCAGACCGAGGAGTGTATACTCCCAGATGAGTTCTTTGTGGAATCTTTAGATAGAATCCCTAGTGGTGGTATGCGGTAGTTGTTCTATGTTTCACAATGACGTTTTGAGCTTTGGGTATATCTGGATATTATTATTATTTGTTTTTTAGACATATACTTGTGTATAATTGACTATATATTACATTTTTGTTTTTCATTGTGATTTTTTGGTGCATATTGAGTATTTTTATACTCACCCATACACAGGATTTGGCCTTACGTGTCGTGTCATGTACAGAATAGTGACCTTTTCACAGAGTCTAGGGTGGACCAGGAATAGATGAAGCCTTGTGAGATTTGATAGAATGAGGTGTTCCTATGGTGATTAACAGAAGACCCTGTACCGGGACTTCAGGTTGGATATAGTAGGGTATTCTGTGAATGGGTTTAAATAACTTTTTTATAGACTTTATTTTAGGGGTCTTATATTCTAGTCCAATTTACCTTTCATTAATTTCACTATTGTACACTGGTTGTGGGATATAGTGGTTTGCATGCATGGTTTACTTAGTGTTTTTACATTTCCGCATTTGTGTTCTTGGATATGTGTGCATTCATACATGTACATATAAAATGCAACCCATGTTAGTGACATGCCTTCCTGGTGATATCCACTAGACCTTGGCCTATCCAAGGTGGGTCTAGTGAGTCATGCCACATTCCACATTGGGATGGGTTGTGACTGAGTGATATTAGAGATAGACTGTTTTAATATAGGACCGAGAGTTTGTGAGATTGGATTGGGGAAACTGTGTTAAGTGTTTCAAGTTCAGATTTCATTCTAGGGACTCTAGCATTGGTGCATCAATAAACATATCCATACAATAGGACTCTGATAACTTGATTTTTGATATGGTATAAGAGAACAATGATTATAGGGAAAACAATGGTATATTCATCATATAGGAATGAGTTGTGATTTTTATGTCCTTCTTTGGTCAGCTATCTAGATATACTCATTGACCATGGTACATATTGTGTTCTTACATGATTCCTCTACAACACATACCTGCTAGGATTTAGTAGCACAAATACAAGGATGTCCCCTTCAGTGACTAGGATTCAGTACAAGGAACAGTTTCCAAGATATTATAACCATGTTATGCACCAAATTTATCACCACCTATGGACCTACCAGAGGTACCTATAGTTTTAGAAAACAATGAGCAAAGATTGAGGACACATCATGAGTTTCAGAGACACAGACCCCTTATTTTCTAGGTTATCCTGAACCCTCAGGTGATTGAGGACTATATTGAGGTGGTGACCTGAGTATTCTACCAAGTTAGGACACCATCCAATCAGATGGTGGTCCAGGCGGAGAGCCTTTTAGAGGGATAGGTAAATGGTGGAGTTTGGATATTTACACTCACAAAAAGGTGACACTCTTGTGTATATAGTTAGAGTGCCTCTTCTGAGAGAAGTTTTTGCTAGTTAAACTGAGACATGTGGGTATATAAGAGCTTCTTCAGCTCCAGCATGGCAAAAGGTGATTATTCATCGAGGTTCATTGACCTTTCTAGGTACTCATTGGATATGGTCAGGTAACAATACTTCTAGTCTTGGTCTTTCAAGTGTTGTATGTTTAGAGACATCCAAGACAGTATTATCCCCATGACCATTCCTACTCTTTATAAGGTACTTGAGAAGGTTTTGGTGCTCATGATCTTCCTGCTTGAGTAGAGATAGCCATTGTTAGTCAGAAGTAGACATGCAGGTGAAGAGACCTCAGTAGTAGGCAGCTGAAGTTTGTATTAGTGATCCCAATGTGGGAGTTTTTTTAGGAGGGGGTTCTAGGATAACGTTCTATAGTTTAGTGTTCACATGGTGGGTCCATTCAGCTGAGAGAGAGGCAGTGCTACTCATTTGACGACATGGGAAATCTCACTCTCAATTTTACAACTCATCATGATACTGATTGGGAGATATTGGATGGAACACTAAGTTAGAGGAAGAGGTAGGATAATGTAGATCCATAGGGCGATGGACATGATAGAGGAGTAGGGAGAGCAATATTAGGTGGTCAATGTTTCAACTTTTTACCACCACCACCCCTAGTAGGTCCACGCCAGGATCAGGGAATTGGTGGATAGTGGTAGGGAAAATTACATGTAGTTGAGGCTTATAGTCAAGGGTCTCTTGGGCTGAATCAAGATAAAATCTATGTATTTTATACTTTAGATGAAATACCTATAGACATAGGTTCTATTCATTCCATTCTCACTACGTAGCTTGTACGATACCTTAAGATTCTGAAAAAATCATTGACTTGACCCTTACACTTGGAGACACCTATAGGAGGAGACTCTATGATCACACATCTATTAATATAGTGTGACCATACCCTTGGAGGTGAGTGTTTCGTTTAGAAGCTCTTGGTTATAGTTTCAAGGAATTTCGACAACATTCTTGGTATGGATTGGTTATCTTCCGTCCATGCCTAGATTGACTATTTAAAGCGAAGGGTTTGGTGTGTCTGCAATGATAAAATATGGTTTTATTTTGTTCCTGAAAAGGAAACCCAAGTAGTATAGGATGGACTCATGCATAGGAGGGAACAACTGATCAATCATCAATTGGAAAGCTTAATCCTCGGTGTAGAGGATGTCACAAGCATCAAGTTTCCAACAGTATTGGTAGAGTATTAAGATGTCTTCCATGAATATGTTCCAAGATTACCTCCCCACTAGGAGATAGAATTATACACCGACTTACACCCTATGATGGAACCAATATCCTCACCAGCATATTGGATAGATCTGGTGGATCTTCACAACCTGAGGGTGCAGTTGGAGGAATTACAGAGGAAGGGATTCAGAAGACCCATTGTTTCACCCTGGGTAACCCTAGTGTTGTTTTACAAAAATTAATATGGGAGATTGATGTTGTGTGTGTATTACCGGTGCCTAAACCAGGTTATTGTGAAGAATAATTATCCACTACTAAGGACCAATGAACTATTTTATCATTTAAGAGGGTCTTGATTGTTCTCGTTGGTTGAACTTCAATCCATTTATCACCGACTATGAGTACGAGATGAGGATATGCTAAAGATGGATTTAAAATAAAACAACAGTAATAAGGAGTACTTGGTGATACCATTCAGTGTGATGAACACCCTTGAAGTGTTCATGGGACTCATGGACTAGATGTTCAAGAAAAACTTAGACCAGTTCATAGTGGTCTTCATTTAAAATATCCTTGTATACTCATAATCCAAGGAGGAGCACATGAGACTCGTAAGGATGGTTCTGGATATTCTCCTAGAGAACCAGTTTAATGTGAAACCCTTGAAGTTTCAGTTCTAGATTCAAGATTTCCACCTTCTAGGACATGTTATCTTGGCATATGGAGGGGTAGTGGACCCAACCAAGTTTGAGGATGTTTTAGTATGGACTCTAATTAGGTGCGTGAGGTAGGTGCAGATATTCCTTAGGTTGGAAGGCTATTACTAGAGATTCATATATAATTTCTCTAGTATATCATCACCCATAACATCTATAACACAAAGAGGTATCTTTTTTTTGTGGAAAAATAAGTGGCAGTAAGCTTTTCAGTAGTTGAGATAGATTTTGAAAAGTTCTTTGATCTTGATATTACCGAAGGAGGGTGTCGAGTACATAGTGTTATGTGATGTACCATTCATGGTTGTTTTCTGATGTAGAGGAAATTAGTGATTGCCTATGGTTCATTTTATTTGAGACCACATGAGTATAATTAAACGACCCATGATATTGATTTTATAGAATTGGTTTTCATGTGAAATATGTGGCGACACTATGTGATGGGAGAGTGGTTTATCGTCTACTCTGATCACAAGCATCTCAAGTGTATCTTTTCTCATAATTATCTAAAAATTAGAAATTTTCCGTGTCAAGAGTTCAACCAAGATTACAACCATGAGATTTTATATACTCATGGAAAGGGGAATGTGGTGGAAAATTCTCTCAGTATGAGATCAAGTTCACATTTTCTGGATGAGGCATCATTGTAGTTGGTTTAGTTGTAGTTATCCTTCATGGATAGATATGGATGAGATTACCTCCAGTAAATGGTTATTACGCCGACAATATTACAACGAGTCAGTGAAGCACATCTTGGGGATACCTACTGTGAGACTCTACATGCTCAGATATCCAAACGGCATGCCCCAGAGGGATATTCCAAAGCTGGTGAACATGAAGTTATTTTTAGATGATGCACAGTTATACTAGTGGTGCAATGAGTTGAGGATCTGAGTGTGCTTCATATGTCCCATTTGGTGGTAAATCAAGGAGTGTAAAATAAGTACAAGGACCTCCAGCATCAGTTCAGGTGGTTTTAGATGATGAAATTAGTGGTAGATTTCATTCGTCAACGGATCACTTATTATCAAGTAAAGGCTGAGAACCAGGTCCTGATGGGTTTGGATCAACCCCTTGAAGTGTTATAGTGAAAGTGTGATTGGATATCAATTGAATTCATGAAGAGTTTTCCATGTACATCTAGGGGACATGATAGCATCTGGGTGATCGTTGAATGACTCAGAATGTTGGTCCAAATCCTACCCATTTGGGAGAAGATTTAGGTAGGGAGCTTGGGAAGCCTTTACATGCAGTAGATAGTTTGGGTTTACTGGGTTACACCGACTATTGTTTTAAATTGTGATGCTCATTTAACATTCCGATTGGGGAAGGGATTACAAGAGGAATTAGGGACTGAGTTGTGCTTGACCACGACATTTCATCCCCCGATGGATGGACAGACATAGAGAACCATTCAGGTTCTAAAAGATATGATATTTTCCACATCATGGAATTCAATCATAGTTGGGAGGATCACCTAAAACTGGTGTAGTTTGCATAAAAAATAGCTACCAGTACACCATTGGTTGGGAACCATTCAAGGATCGATATGGGTGACCCTATAGGTCACCACTTTACTAGACTGACCCTGGAGAGTTATATCTCATGGTCCCAATGTTGGTGCGAGCTACTATTTAGAAGGTTTAGATCATCAAGAAGCAGATGTAGACTGCACACCCATGGTAGAAGCCACATGTTGACAAGTGATGAAGACCCCTAAAGTTCAAGGAAAGAGAGCATGTCTTCATTCGGTTCTCACCATCATATGAGTTTCATAGATTTGGCTGGGTTGGAAAGTTATATCCAAGGTTCATCAGACCTTTTTAGATACTGCATAGATTTGGTGAGGTGGCATACCTCCTAGCTCTACCCCCATGGTTTAACTGGGTAAATGATGTCTTCCACGTGTCGCAACTGAGGAGGTACGTGCATGACACATCGCACATCATCAATTGGGGTGAGCTGGACATCAAGGATATAATGACTTTTATTGAGTACCAAGTGAAGATCAGGGATCGAAATTAAAGGACCCTTTGTGGATGAGCAATTATCTTAATTCATTTATAGTGGAAGCACAAGAATCTCTAGGAGAGCACATGGGAGTGGGAGGCTCCGATTCATGTGCAGCACCCAAATCTCATAGAGTATTGTTGTTTTTGGATTTTAAAAAATTAAAACCCCTATGGTGGGGAGAATGTAATATCCAATATTTTTTGATGTTTTATCTTTAAATATTATATGGAATTATTTGTAGATCAGGTACAAAGAAAACATGTGATTCTGAGGCCCTGTGTTCCTGGGACAATTGTTTGAAAAATATTAAACATTAAAAAGAATGCACAAGATGGTTTCCTAAAAAATGGAATAACATTAAAAAGGGTTTAATAACTAGAAACTTGAGGGTGTTGTTTTGTTCAAAGTAGTGAGTTTAACCTTGGAATGACCTAACATTAGCTAATGCATGTCAACTGTGAAAATTAGTTTTTTGGATGTGACGAGGATAAAAATATTTTATTCATTTTTTCTTCATCACAGTGAGGTTTTCATTAAAGTATGCATTGTTTGGAAATTTAGGGTCATTAATATAACCCTGTAATTCCTCTATGGTGTGGTGAGGAACTATCTCAGTAAATGGTGGAGATAGATCAAGTGGATCATTGATCATCACACCAAAGGAGTTGGATGATCTCATCCACGATGACAACACAAACATTCTTCATCAACGATTGATCCAAAC
Organism: Viscum album; assembly: GCA_963277665.1. Lineage (NCBI taxonomy): Eukaryota > Viridiplantae > Streptophyta > Magnoliopsida > Santalales > Viscaceae > Viscum > Viscum album. The sequence continues at coordinate 1,688,665,877 of OY728151.1, read as the reverse complement.
TCTAGGTAAAATGTTTTTTACGATTTTATATCCTATTCTTAATCTAGGATGAATAGATATTTATTCAATGGACAAAAATTGATATGCACATTGTTGGTAGGATTAAATTATATTGAATTGTTTCCTTATTTCATCTTTCTAACAAGAACGATTCGATGCCGAAACAAATGAAGGACGATATATGTTCCTTTAGTGTTATTTTTTATTTAATTACATATTCTTGGATATCTTCTCCATTGGGACCCTGTGCCCATGGGTCAACATTACTGTGTGGCTCTGAGAATGATCAGACCCCCCAACTTCATGGAGAATTGATATCTGCGGTCAGATTTATTATGATCGGGACCCAAGAAAATTGGATCTTCAACCGTATCAAAATATAGGCACCATAGGTGGCTAAATGGTCTACTAAATGGAATAAAAAAGTGGGTCTAGCATGATGGTATGGTGTGGTGAAATAGCAGTGGTGTAGAGCCTAGAGGAGGCATGTGGCAGTAGGAGGAGACAGTAGCCGGAGGCGGTAGTGTGGCATGTGGAGTCTGTGGAGTTGTCTGGACATAGTGAGTGGAACACATCATAACCTTGGAAAGTGGAGGCATGAGTATTCTAACAGAGGTAGCAGATCACGTGGGAGCTGCAAGACATGTTGAGTGCGTGGGGTGCGGTGGGCCCCGCAGGCTGACCCCGAGGCCAGGCGAGCCGAGCGACATGGCCAGGCGTGCAAGTGTAGATCGGGCCAGGTGGGCTGAACTGGGGGAATTGAGAAATTCTAGGTGTCCTAGTGGTCAGAACAAGGTTAGTTTGGGTTGAATAGACCATTTTGGGCCTGCAGGTGGGTCAGGCTGTGTTGGATCAGACACAGACCAAACCTAGGTCATACCTTTTCAGTAAAATAACCATATCATTCAACCATATTTTGGATTGATGATTTGTATAAGGAATTGGGAACATTGAAATGAGATGGTCCTTTTGAGACCAATAATGGGGTTTAGGTAGGTAATTTTTTCAGTCACATGGGCCATTTACCTAGGCAGTACCCGAGAACAAGGGACATGAGGGATGCGACTTCTAGTCACCGTGCACCCACTGTTTCTATGTGAATTGATTCTCTCATCCATCATATCTTGGATGGGATTTATTAGAGATTGCTCTCGTTATCATTTCCATTATGGTTTGCCGGTATAATTATACTCATAGAAGTATGATCCAATCAGAAGGTCTTCCAGGATAGTGTTGTTGGAATCCCATGAGAGGCCTAGAGTGGATACTATATTACTTCTTCATGCCCTAGGTAGAGTCTCAGAATTTATGTGACTAACTTCACTTGGCATAAATCCTATAGATAGTAGACTAATCCAAATTGAGTTGTTGGTATCACCCCATGTAATTAGCTATAATCCTAATCGGATGTATCATATCTCTCTTTAGATCTTTCATTGTATCTCTCTCATGAAGGATCCTGGAAAACAATACTCATCAGATGTATGTTATCAGTGCTATCAGAATCATGAGTGTGTAATCCTAGATGAGTTCTTTTTGGAAACTTGTAATAAATCCATAGTGGCTGTCTGTGTTAGTTGTGGCTAGTTTTTGGACTACATGTCTTGGTTTGGTTATATCTGGATATTCATATTCTATGTTATGTAGATGTATACTTGGTTAGATATGAATATATAATTTCATTTTGTATTTATTTGTGGTTTTGAGGTGTCTTACTGAGTATTTTTATAATCACCTCTATATGGTCTTTTCCCACATGTGTCGTGTTTTGTGAAAACGAGTGACCATTTGACAGAGTCTAGGGAGGATGAGGACCAGATAGAGCCTTATGAGATCAGAGAGGCTGAGGTGTTCCTATGACTTCAGAACGTAGCCCCAGTATCATGCCTTCTGGTTGGATTAGCTAGGGTTTTCCATGGATGAGTTTTAAGAACTTGTTTATAGACTTTATTTTGGTGGGTATCTATTCTGGTCCTATTTACTTTCTAGTAGTTTTGGTGTTGTACTCTGGTTGTGGGATATAATGTATTTCAATAATGGTTTACTTAGTGTATTTACATTTAATATTTTTGGGCCTAGAGATGTGTACATTCACATAAGAACATAAGAAATTCCTCCCATGTTAGTGACATGCCTACTTGGTGCTAGTTACCAGCCCCTGGCCTATTGGAGGCTGGCCTGGGGAGTTGCGACATGACCTCTATAGGACAGTTCGTGACATTTTTGAGAAACTAACTAAGTTGAGCTTATTATAAATTTATAAATTAAAATGATTCAAAATATGGAAAAAAAATTCATAAATTAAAATTAAATAAGTAGAAAAATTTAATTTAAATTTAACCCCCTATATGAGAAGAAAATGTGAGTTTTTAAGGTAAAAGCATTGAAAAGTTTTATATGTTTTTATATCCAATTTCAATATGAAAATTGTTTATAATGACCTATATTGAATTAAACAATATCAAATTGAACTAATTAATATTTAAAATCTATAAAAAATATAATTTATCTTTATAAATATATTTGACTAAAAAGTAGTTTTGAATTAAAATTTTGTATTTGTTATTATTCATCAGATAAATGAAACTTCACAGAAAAATACAAAAAATTTCCCATAAGTTAATTTTTTTGTTTAAATTGAAAATATTAAGTTTATTTTGACTTATAAGTTTTATAAATTTTCAAAAAAATAGGTTTTAAAATAGGTTCCCCATTAACAGTCAGTAAACACGCCTTTTTAAAAACTGTAGGTTTTTTATGAAAAAAGTTAGGTTTGTTCTCATATTATTCCCATCAAATCAATTGGATGAATATAAAATTTTTTATATTTAATGAAGTATATATATATATATAACATTAATATCACTAATTAATTGCAAATAATTTAATTTGTTATGGTGAAATAGCTTTGTGACCAGAAAAAAAATTTCTATAAAACAATTAACTTTATATTCACTTGGTCCTTATATTAATTTATAAATAATTTGTAATTAATTAATTCATTATATATATGTGTAATAATTTTAATAAATACTATTTTAAAAAATAGTTATATATTATTATATTAAATAATTATATTTTAAAAATATATATTAATTCAGAAAAACTCTATCTTGCATGTAATACAAGGTATCAAAGATACTTGTTTTTGCGTGCGATGAAATCTGACTTAATATTGTATGAATATCAAGATATATCATAGATTGGGTTTATTTAATATAGTAATTTCTTTTCAAAGTCTTAGGATATTGTATTCCCTTGTCTTTTTTGTGTTGCATGTCACACACGCTATCAAATACAATGTTCTTATTTTAGAATTTTAGGGTGTTAAAAATAACTTACCCAGTTAATTCCAATGATCTCTTATGATAATCCTATGTTTAAATCCATACCTTTAACTACTTAAATCAAGATATATATCAGGATCACACCTCATCAAAAGCTATAATGGGCTCAAGAAATATCTTAAAAAATGTCTAGGAATAAAAACATAATCGTTACACATAAAAGATTTCATTTTCAACATAATAAATACTATTTTTATTTCATTGATTGATATAATTGTGGAAAAAAATGAGTTCCCTGAAAATAACTTTGATAAAATCATAACACATCTGAATAATGAATAAGAATTGTATAATTACAACATATCCCCAGGGGAGTATAATTAAAGTCAAGGGTTGTTTTTGTTGTTGAATTTAAATACCACAAAATGACCATTGAAAACATTCCTGAGGAAAATACCCTTTACATGTTGAATAACCATTAAAAAAACTAAAAATTTAAATAATATTATGAAAAAAAATTAGTTGAAATGTACCATCAAAACATTTAATGGAATCTTCAAAGCATTGATCTTTTATGATATCCTGAAATTCCATTCATTTTGTAATCGTTAAAATATAGATTCTGTTAACACCATTAATAAAAAGTACATTATCAAGATCACAAAAAGAATATTAATTTTAAAAATTTTGTTAAAAAGTCAATCATGGTATAAATTTTCATTAAAAAATAATTAATTAATAGCCGAAAAAATTATTGAATTGTTTTAGCATACATGGATATAGAAGGAAAGGTTTTCTTTCTGAAAGGGGAGAAATAAGGATGACATTTCTTAAAAATATTTTAAACCATTTTGAGTACCAAATAGAGAATATTGGTACTAAAACATTAAAATTAAAAAAATATAAATAGGATAATAAAAATGAAAATTTAAATATAAAATAATTATAATAAAATTTCCTCAATGGAAATTCAAACATAAAGATCCTCAATTAAAAGTGGAGTGAAACATAAACCCCTTACCACTTTGGTAACTTTTGAATCGTAAGCCCAAAAAATGATAACTTCAAATGAAAAATTAAATATAAATAAAATAATGAGATTCATGATATAACATTTCAAAGGGGAAATATATACCCCTCATAAATGAATATTGGCCTACAAAATAAATTTATGTCCCAATGAAATAAAATATTAGACAAATAACTCTTACCAATGTCAAATAATGGAATTCAGAATTAATAAATGGAAAAATTATCTATAAAAAGGGTAAATTCACAAACAAGTGGAAATAAAACATAAAATAATTAGAGGTAATTACAAATAGAATCTTGAAAAAACATAGACAATGAAGAAGAAATATAACCTTATGAAATGTAATTGAGTTATGAAATCCCACACCCCTTTGGTAACGTTCGAATCAAAAACCCTTGGATAGAGTAACATAAATTATCCTATAAAATAACATTAAATATGAATGATTCATTATAAAACATGTAAAAGGGAATCATATAAACCATAAAAAATAAATTATATGTATAAAATTAAAGCATGCGTCAAAGATGGGAAATTGAGATGAAATCCCTTACATCGAGTCTATAATTACTATGTATTTCCATTAATTTATGTATAATAAACAAGAATAAATTATTTATATTTTTCAAAAAAAATTCTAGGTATATTAATTTATCATTAAATAAATTATCTTATTTTTTTAAATGAAAATTTTAATTTACTAATTGTTATGTTTTCATTGAATGTTTTGAGGATGTTCAGTTTGTAGTTGTAAAACTAGTTTTGGTGGTTTTCCATGGTCAAAGCAGTAATTATTTGATTTCCTATAGAATAATAATCCTGAAATAACTATCATTTTCGTATATTAAAAATATTTTTAAAACAAACATAGAAATATGTTTATAAGAAATTATTTCTGTTACAATCATGGAAACGATAGTTTGTAACTACACAAGAGTAATGTTTCCATTTTTCAATAAACATGGTAGGAAAAAAGTATGTATGAATTTTTCTTTAATTTTTTTAATATTCATATGTATTAATTTATCTAATTAAATACTCTTATATTGACTTTCTATGTGTGGTAGTGATTAAAAATGAATCACATCACTTTGTGGAGGTGGTAGTCCACATGTATACACGAATGATGTTATCATTATTCAATTGATTGAATGGTAAATAAATGATATATTATCTTTAAATAATTATAATTATATAATTAATAAAATATATATATATATATATTAAATCCACCATCAATTCCATCCATGAGAGAGGTGATAGAAAATGGATTACATTGGTCCGTGAGGCAGTATTCCTCTCTATAGAAAAATGTTAATTTGGTTTCCCATTAAATGGAAGAGAAGAAGGATTTAGGTTATGAAATTAAAATAATAAAATATATTAATATTGAATATATTAATGTTATTATTTCATTATAGTGTAGTAATATTTAAAGGAGGTATACAAAGAAATAAAACAAAGACATTTGGTTAAAAGCTACAACTCTTTTTCGAACAACTTCATTTTCTTTACAACTTAAGCCCTATAAGGTTGGTATTATGATTAAATCATACCTTTATAATGTTTTAATGGGAGTTATAAATTTATTTGGTTAGGTATTTTCCAATTAAAAGTGTTAAAAAGCTGTGATGAAGTGAGGATAGGAGGTTACCTTTTATATTTTAGGAGAGGGTTACATCTAGAAATAATGAAATATTACAATATAATATCTGGAGAACTCCTAAAAAATGGTTCAAGAAAACAATGTACCAAAATATAAGGAAAATATAGTATTAATATGATTATACAAATTTATTTTAAATATATCATTTTAATGCTAATGTTTTGATTAACCCCTCTATTGACCAATGATAACCTTAACCATGGTAACTATTTTTTCAATATAGAAGGGTAATAAACTTACTTCTATGTTAAAAATTGGCTCATAAATGACCATGGTAATAAATTTATGACTATTTATCATCATAATTTCCCTATTTTAATATTATAATGAATTTTAAATTATTTAACAAACTATTTTTAATATAATAAACTATTATGGTCATTTAAAGAACTATTCAGAAAATTTAAATTTGAAAAAAACATGACTGTAATAAAATTTTAATATAAAACATTTAAAAATAAATAATAAATTATTAATGTCTATAAAATACGTGTCAAACTAGAAGTAATAAAAAAATATTTCATTTTTTTAAAATCATTTACGTTTATTACTTATTACTTGCAAAAGAACTATGCTTGCGTTGCGTTGGAATTTAATGTAATTATTTTATCACTAGAAATTAAATATAAATCACCATGATAAAATCAATTTTATTATTCTCAGAATGAAATTTAATATTCATTCAAAACATAAAATTTTCCCTATGTGAATATATAATGGAAATTTAAAAACAAGATATTGGAATTTTTTATTTGTGTTTACTTTAAATAATATAGAATTCATTTTCAAATTAAAACAACACAAAATTTCTATAAATTATAATATTGGATGAGTATTTTATAAAAAACTCATTAAATAAATTAATGGAATGTTTTAGGGTCATTTTTAATCCTTATAATATTTTTAACCATTAATTAGCTGATTTACCCATACCGAGGGAAAAAATATGTACTGATATTACTTTTCATAATAACCATAAATAAAAGGGAATTATATAAATAAATTTTACCCCTTAATTAGAAATATTTGATTTTTTTTGAGAAATAAATCAAATAATTGGGAGAAAATATTTTAAAATTAAAACAAAAAAACACGGTGAAAAATAGTTTTTAGAAAAATACATTTTTCAAGTATAAGATGAGAACATATTAAATATGTGATTTGTAATAATAATTATATGAATTTAAATTAATATATATAGTATAAATATTTAATTTAAATCATTATTTAATATGAATTATTTCTATAAACTAAAACATAAAATCATTATGCACAAAAAACGATTTATGAAAAATCCTTTTTTAAGCATAAAAGTAAACTCATGCCAAATTCAGATATGATGATAATTACTATAAATTTAATAAGATTACATCAAATTAAATCCGGATTAATTTAATTTTATATCAAATTCATTTCATAAGGTACATTTTCCATGAATATAATTGATAGTTTAATAAAAATTGATATTTTCATTCTTCATTTAAAAATCAAGCTTTTTGAAATAATTTGAGAAACTTTCCCCTAAGATAATTTTGATATAATGATTTAAAATTTGATATTATTTTATGAAATAAAATTTATAATATTTTAATTAATTATTTATTCTTAGAAAGGGTAATAAAAACCATTTTTGAAGAAAACATATTTTTAAAGCATAATTGTTTTACTAAAAATAGAGTACTAATTTACAAATCATTAATCACTAAATTTTTATTAAGTAGAACCATTATTTATAATTCATAATGGGTTTATTACTATTCATACATACCAATTGAACATCTTGGTTATAAGTGTAACATTTAAATAAAAATATATCATGGTTTGTTTAAGCTCAGTGTTGTTTGTTGTATACGCTATTAAACGAAGTATTTTTTAAAATCGTAGGATATTAAATTATCCACATTTTAAAAATATAATCCACTAAATTTTAACATGATATTTTTAGTCAAGGGATTTAAATTTGAAAATACATTATTTGAAAACTCACATCATAAAAAGGGTTAATAAAAATTATTTATGAAAAAAATGTAAGGGAATTAAGAATGTTATATAGAGTAACACATAATTTGGTTAAAAAATTGTACATTATTAATGGGAAGTAAAAATATGGACATAGATGGAGAATTTAAGGTTCAAATAATGATGCATTGTTAAAAAATACATTGATCACAAGAAAGTGAATGTTCATGATAAAATCATGGCTTAAAAACCCAAAAATTAATGAGGTGTCAATAAGATAATCAATTCCTCAGAAAATAAGTTAATAGGATAACATTTTTAATTCAAATTTATGTCATAGAGTTGAGGAATTATTTTACCATATAGACTAGGATAGTAATAAAATATATTTACCTGACAATAATAATTTAACCCTTAAATCAATTTCCACAAAAATATCATTTTTTATCTAAACGATGCGTATTTAAGATTATTTTTTTCATTCCCAAATAACTAAAATCAACTTCCAAAAAATTATATAATCCAAAAAATAATGAAAATATATTCCACCTATATTTAAATTTAACAAAAAAATGGTTTGGATAAGGTAAAATAATTCCCAAAATTAAAAAAAATTCCTATATAAAAATAATACATTAATATCTAAAATTTTCACTATAAATCCAAAGGTTCAACATAGATCATTTCCTAAATTTATAACTATATATCACAATTAATCCCAAGAACCTAAAAATTAAAGAATGGAGTATCCTCAAAGGTAGTATCATACCTTAAAGCTTACATATCAATAAATTTAATATTATTCTTCAAAAATAATATTTCATATTATATCAAATGTTAAATCTATGGATTACAAATACCTCACCCCAATAAATCATCTCCTAAAAAATAATTAATCACCTCAAAATTCCATACATTAAAACATCAAAATGGGTATCCAATCCTTAGAGCCTATGATCAAACTTAAACTTACAAACCCATAATGGTATAAAAAAATCCTATATTGACCTCATATGAAAACATCACAATATCTATAGTTATCTAAACTTTCCTCTAAAACAAACTATAACAACTCTAAATCCACACTCTTAGTTATGATTCTAAAAATAAAATATTTACATTTATTTCTTCGATATCTATAAATGTGACCCAATTTCAACAATCTAAAACATATAAAATAAATTTAAAATTTTGGATTCATTTATATTTATATAAACCTTTTGGGATTATAGTTTTATAGAATTCGGAAAAGTTCTTAACAAATAATACCTAAGTATTCAAATATGTATTTTCCCCACCGTACCGTGATTTTAATAATAAATATTAAATCATTAGCATATACAAAAAAATCATTCAATCAGTAAACCATTATACAAATACATCATTTAACAACATTGTTCATAACCTTTGGAAAAGAAAAACATTAGAATGGGTGAGGTCAAATTATCAAAAAGGGTAAACATTGGCATTAATAATTCAATTTCATCACTGAGAATAATTTTAATGTAATGGTATTAGGAAATAATCAGTGAGAATGAGAATAACATAATAAAATTCATACCAATGATATCGTGTATCACGAATCTTGAAAAATGTATAATGTTATAATATAATACAAGAGGTATATAATTCAATAATAATATACCATGCAAAAACAATCCTTGAGAGAAAGATGAGTTATAATTAATGCAAGTAGAATAAAAAAATTTGGTAACATGGGGAATCATTTTCACATCACTCATACAATAAATATTTCAAATGGAATAAAAAACATTAAATTCCAATAATCTATTAGGAGAGACCAATAACTGGTTAACCTTACCCAATGTATTGGGGAGATATATCAGGCTCAACCATCACCAATATAACTATTAGGATCACCCATCATTATAAAAAATGTCCAATAACCATTAAATAATCATAAAAACTTAATGATTTCATTTTTCAACATAATAATAAAAATTATTATTTCATAGACTAATTTACACAAGGAAAAGAAATAGGTTACATAAAATATCATTTAAACAATGGTTATACATCCATATAAAGAATAAGGATGGTATCATTACAATATATCCCCTATGGACCAAAAGTAAAATAATGGGTGGTTTTCATTGATGAATAGAAATAGAATATAAATATCATTTAAAATTTTTTTAGGAAAATATTCTTTCCCCTTTAAAAATTTCTTTTAATAAATAATAGTCTTTATAATATTAGAAAATAAATATTATTTTAAAATGACCATGGAAAATTATAAATGAATGTTCAAAACAACAACTGGCCATGATAACTTAAAATTCCATTCATTCCACAATCGTTAATTTAAAAATATTTATATAACATTAAAAAAAATTCTTGATTTTTTATTCAAAAAACATGGATATGGAAGAAAATGTTTTTTCACCCAAATGAGAAGAAAAATTCTTGGCTACTCTTAAAAGAAATTTATGAAACATTTTGACTTACAAAGAGAGAAATATGGTAATAAAACATAATAATTATAGAAATATATAGAGAAGAAGAAAAATAAAATGGGTTTCCCAAATATGGGTTATAAAATATCCTCAAGGTTAATTATAGAATAAACAATCCTGACTAAAATGTGATTGAAACATGAACCCCCTACAACCTTGGTATCTTTTGAATCATATAACCCAAGAATGAATAATATCAAGTAAAACATTAAATATCATGAAAATATGTATTTTTGCAATATAACATGTGAAAGGGTCCATATATACCCACCATAAATTATTATAGGTTCATAAAATTAATGCATATCCCAATGAAATTTTATTTGAGACAAATATCCATTACAAATATCATATCATTGAATTGAGAATTAATCATTGGAAAAATTATGCATAAAAATTTTATATAAATAAATACTGTTTGAAATAAAAGAAAAAATAATCATATTTTATTACACATATAATATTTTCATCACATAGTCAATGAAGTGGTAATATAACCTAATAAAAATAAATTGAGTTATGGAATTCCATACTGCTTTGGTAACTTTCGCTTCAAAACCCCATCGATGAATTAACATAAATTGAAACATAAAATAATGTGATTGATAAATTTTTCTTGAATAAATATGTAAAGGGTAGAATATGCACCATATATAAGGAATTAGGTGTATAACATTGAAACATGCCTCAATTAATGGAAATTAAGATGAAATCCCTTAACTCGAGTCTATAATTTGATAGTATGTCCTTTAACTGCACTATAATAAATCTATCACAACTATTTATTTTTTTAAGAACCGGTTATAGGTTTATTAATATATCACTAAACCATTTTTTTAATTTTTTGTGATGACATATTTAATTACATAATTGGTTATGTTTAAGTCGTGTGTTTTGAGGACATTTGGTTCATAGTTGATGAATTAATTTGGATTATTAACCTTGGTCAAAGATGTAATTAGTCAATCATATCCAAATTAATATTCATGAAATAATTATAATTTTTATATATTATTTATAATTTGAAGCCAACCATGATATAGAGTTATGAAAAATGAATCGTGTAGCAATCATGTTGAAAATTGGCCATATATACAAATGAGTAGCATTTAAAGTTTTCATGGAATAAGAGAAAAATATGATATGTATTATTTTATATTTATATAATTATCATTATATTGTATATATATATAATATTGTATCTTTAAATACATTATAATTACCATCAATGTGAGGTGGTTTTGAAAATTGTATCACATCACTTCTTGGAGGTGGTAATCCACAGCTATGCACGAATGATGTTATATTTTTTTAATTGATATAATGGTAAATATATAATATATTTCCTTAAAAAAATTATAATTATTTCATTAATACTGTATATATATATTAAATCCATAATTATAACCATCTTTGACTAGATGTGATGAAAAATGAATTAAATCAGTTTGTGAGGCAGTAGTCCACAATACAAAAGAATGATGGTTTCATTATCCATTTTATAGAAGATGAGATGGATATTGGTTAATAATTCAACATAATAAAATCTCATTATATAGAAAATAAATATTTTTTTTAAATCATGGTTCAATAAAACTTTAATGTGGTAGAATAAGAAATAAAACTAATATAATATGGATATGGATCATTTAAAATGGTTCCAAAATGACATATATTCAAATATAAGTCTAATTTAGTCTTTATATAATCATCCAATCAAATATTTATAGAATTTTATATCATTTAAAACTGTATTTTATTGAAAATTCTTTATATTAACCATTTGTAACTTTAACCATAAAGAAAACATTATTCCATATAGAGGGGTTATAAATTTGCTTCTATGTATGAAATTGGATCATAAATGAAATGGGGATGAAATTTAATACTATTTATAATCAAATTTTTTCTCTTAAATTATTTTTATGTTTTTGAGATAATTTAATTAAATATAGTTGACATAAAATACAATTAATATAATTTTAAGAACTATTTGCATAATTTGAATTTGAAAACAATCTGAAGGAAATGAAATTAAAAAATATTATAGTTCTACATTAATAATACATTATAAATAAAAATAAAATTATTTTACACAATAATTCATCATGAAAATAGTACTTTTTGATGTTTTTGAGATCATTTATTTTAATTTTCTACAACATGCACAAGCATTATGATGGTGTTAAAAAAGAATTTAAGGTAATTAATTCATCACTAAGATTAAGAAATTTATTTTGATAACAAAAAATTTTAATTACTCCCAAAATAACATTTAATTTTCATTCACAACCTTTTTATCCCTATGTGAACATATAATAGAAATTTAAAATCGAAAGTGTGAAATTTTTTATTTTTATATACTTAATATAATATATAAGACATATCCAGAGAAAAATGAAACAAATATCCATAAATATGAATATTGGATGACTATGGTGAAAAATCACTCATAAAATATATTCTCATCATGTTTTGGTGTCATTTTTTGTCCTTATCACATTATTTTTAACATTAAATACCTATTTTTCTGTTATCGAGTTGATAAATATTTACTACGTCTACTACCAAAAATGGAAATTAATGTTTTTTTAAAAAAATTTAACCTATAGATTCTAAATACTTGAACCATTTTTCAATATTCAATTACAGTAAGTGGCATAAATTAATTTAAAATTGAACCCGTAAAAGGTCGTGAAAATTGATTTTTTAGAAAAATTAAAATATCAATTTTTAGATGAACTCAAATTAATTTTCGGACTAATAATAATTAGTATAAAAATTTAAATTCATATATATTTATATATAATGTATAAATTTAATTTAAATAATTCATCATTAGGGATTATTTAAATTAATTAAAATGAAATATATTAAACACTAATGGATGGTTTTTAAAAAAATATATTTTTAAGTGCTAAAATAAACTTATACAAAAATAAATTATATTTAAAATAACTATATATTTAATTTTATTATATCAACTCAAAGTAATGTTAAATTAACTTCATATCAGATTCAATGAATAATTGTTATTTTCCATGAATATAAGGGGATGTTTTACGAAAATCGGTATTTTCATTATTCAATGAAAATTAAATCTTCTTAGAAAAACCTAAAAATACATCCATAAGATTACTTTTTTATTATCGTTTTAAAAATTATTCCATTCATGTAAAATAAAATTTCTCAAATTTATAAATATTAATTATAATATTCTATAAAAAATGTGATAAATCTTTAAAAATTAAACAAAATTTTGAAGAATAAAATATCTATACTAAAAATTGATTTTCTATTTCCCAATAATTAACCAATACTTTTTTATTTATTAGGACATTTATATATATAATTCATAATTTTTTAATGTTATTCCAACCATTTATTTTAATAACTCTGTTATAACTGAAATTTTTAAACAATTATATATCTTGTTTCATTTTTTCTTGGTGATGCATGTTGTATACGCTATCAATCATAGAAGTTTTTCAAATTATAGAGATATTAAAATTAGAGGTATTGTTATAATAAAATTTTAGCTAACATACTTAATTTCTTTTAATAAAAATTTAGGTTTATTTGGATCTATACCATCATATTTCGTATAAAAAAATTATTCCCTAGTCATTGTTCTTTTATTGAAGACTTGATAAGCATTAAAGGATGTAGAATAAACTAGAAAAAATACTTCATTAATCATTGGGGAAAATTTTTATAGACTATATTTTATATTAAAAATATATATTTCATAACCAAAATCCTTAAAGTAATTAACCTTTGGGTTTCTACTATTCTATAATTCCAATGGATTTTTCATTAAAAATAATTTAATAAAAAACCTATTAATTACATTAAAAATTGTATTAATATATTTTTCCCAAATATTAATAGGTAATTCATACTAAATAAGCTTAGTCTAGACAATATCTTGGAGAACTATCTGTATTCCATCAGTGACTTCATTTTGTTGAGGTGTTCGAGGAGAAACTAAATTATGTCTCATGGATAAGTTTTGAATACAAAGTCTTAAAATTTTGATTCATAAGTTCATGAACACGATAAATTCTCAAAGTCATCATAGTATGAATACTATGATTCTCTACAAATTATGGATATTTTTTAAAATAAGAACAAGTTTCACTTTTTTGAGAAATGGAAAACACCTATGTAAATCTTAAATGGTTATCAATAATGACATAAGAATAGTTATTTCCGCCTAGATTTTAAACTATATAAATTCCATAAAATTGTAGGTAAACTAGTTCTACTGATTTAGAGGTAGTATCAATTTTCCTTGGTTTTTATGAAATTTTGTGCCGCTTTCTTTTTTGAATAGGATTTCACCCTTTTTATTTTATGAATTCTAGCTTGGGTAAATCCTCGACTAATCCTTTTATGTTTAGCTTCTGTAGTGAGTGAAAGTTGCAGTGACATATTTTCCTATGCCACAATAAATTTTATCAATGAAAATCACATAAAAAAGAATTATTTTTGGAAAATAAAAATTATTATTTTACACCATACATATTACAATTTCATATAGTAGTAAAAACTAAATTATTCCTACAGTAATTAATTTTCCTAGAATTAATTTCCAACATAACATGATAACTAATTTTACACATTTCAGAAATACTAATAAGATTATAAATGTAACTACAATCATATAAAAATTTTTAATTTGCAGAATTTCATCATTACCAACTTTTCTAAGGCCAATTATATTTATTTTAGCATTATCTCCAAAAGTGACCAGTGTTCTATCTACTTTTCACAGATTCTTGAATCTGGGGTAGTCTCTTGACATATGTCTTGTACATCCACTGTCCAGATTCTATAAAATTTCACTAGAGATCTTCGATAATGTTTTCTATATGGTCAATTAATAAATTATTTTTATACCCACAATTTCTTAGGTCCATAAAAGTTAAAAATAATAATTTTAATATCTAAAATTGTTTCATTTGTTTATAAATAATAGAACTGATTTGTTTTGAGAAAAAAAAATACATTTTAAATATAAATTATTGATAATTTTATATATTTCCTCCCATTTAATATTAAAAAATAAAATATTATTTTAAAGATAGAAAGAAAATAATTATTATTTTTTCGATCCAAACTAAAATCCTATACCAGTTCGGGATTTAGGTGATTTTTGATTACCTCACATCATATTAAATGTTTACTTTACATTAATTATTATTCTTTTCATTTTATAAGTTTTTTATCTTATAATTTATGATTCATGTTCTCTATTAAATGTATGGAATTATTATTATTTTCAATAGAAAGATCTATTTTATCAGTAACCTATTGAGCACACATCTTATTAAGATTTTTGTATTTATCTTTATGATCTTTCGTAGTTTACTTTACTATATATAATTAAACAGGTAAATATTTATTTCACATTTCCAAATCATATAAAATATTATTATAAAAATAGGTAAAAGTATTGTGTAATTTAGGAGTAGTGGCCAGGAAACATATATTATATTATTCTCCAACATCATCTTTGGAAACATATGAGTCACTTGATATATCCTTTAAAGAACTTGAGGTCACCTTTATCATATTATTTAGTTTATTTCCTCTATCATAATACTTTTTATGGATCTTTATATTGGGAAGTCACCTTTTATGTGACCGTTTCATTTATATTCATAATAAATTTATTCTCTAGATGTGTTTTATTTGATCCAGTTTTCCATCATATATATTTTCCATTGTAGTTTATGTTTTGAACTATTTTTTTCTTATATAAATTATTAAAAATGTTAGTAAAGAGAGACATATATTTATCATGGTGGGAGGATGATTCACATTCACCTCCACTTTTATCCTTAGTTACTTCATTTGATCTAGATTCAAATATCTTGAATGAAATAGATCTCTTTTATGGTTCAATATTATCATTTTATAATATAAATTATACATTATGCATCATCATTTTTACAATTTTCTCCTTAAATTGTATATTACTATTGTCACACGATTATATGATGGAAACTATATTTCTTCTCTATATATAAGGTATAAATATAATAATTCTTAGCACCTAATTTTAATCAAATATAGGATTTCCAATTGAAATAATTGTATTTTTTATATTACTCAACATACAGTACATTTTGATTGAGTATAATTTTTACCATTAATGGATTGATGTATATTGATAGCTTGTTGTTTAGGTCTAGAGTATTGATTGATAATTAAAAACAATAAAACTACTATCTTTCTCTCAAAACTAGATCAATGTTCAGATAAATTAAAATAAATAAATCTATAAATGTGTAATGAAATTGAATGAACTTTTTATAATACCAAATGATAGTCCCATTGGAATGCTCAAGAGGGGATGAATTTAGATTCCGAAAAAAATTACTGTTTTTAAAATAATTTAAAATCACATCAATTTTAAAACAACCCAATTAGTAAATATTATATATATATATATATATATAATTTTATTATGTAAAAAAATTTCTCAAGGGTAGAAATAAAAACCCAGTTAAAAAAATGAAAACAATTTTAACTTTTGAAATTTTTCTACTCACAAAAAAATACTAATAAATGATAACTATAAAAATCTTATATTGATTTTTTAAAACACTAAGTGAAAAAGAACAATGAAAGTAAGAATATAAAAAATAATTCAGTTTAATAATAATATGTTCAATTTCAAGATGGACCATATTCCTATCCACTAGATAATAAACCACTGTCAAGAATCTTTATTTGAACTAAAATTATTCATAACATGGATGGGATAAACTAATCCAAAACCTAAATTAGGTATACAAGTCGACAATGGCACACAATTATCCTAGACTTATATCCAAGTATCTTCCATAGTTATTCATTTGAGACATATGTGAATGATAGAAATAGAGAGATTCATAGTAAACTTATTTATATTACAATAGATTTTGATAAATAAATTTTTAGGGAATCTTAGAACAAAATGAAGTTAAATATAAAGATAGGGATAAATAATAGTAATGATTAGTTTTATTAACATTTTCACTAATTATATTTTGTTAATTAGTTATGTTCTTTATATTTGTATAATCATCCAAAAATTTTGAGAGAAGATGCAGTAGTTAGTAATGCTTACATTTGGAATTTACAATGGAATGTAAAAAAACTTTATCATGGAGTTCGATATAGAGTGTGGGTGAATTATAAAAAGTTTACTACTTTTCATATATGAAGATTTTTCTAATTTATAGAGGACTCTTATCCATATTTTTATTGAAAGATAATAATAAAAAATGAACATATTTAGAAATAAGATACTTCTATGAAAACTTTATCAAATAATCTAAAATATATCCATTGGAACTTGGAATGAAAGGTAAACACTTATGATCAATCATGGGAGGTGTCTCTAACTTGTTCTATGTTATTCTAGTTTTGTGGTCAGTCATTGTCATGGAATATATTTTCTAGTAGATCAATATCTATGATTGATGTGTAATTTCATCATGTGGTAGATTAATTATGTGGTTAGGTGTATTCATCCTCTAATAGCTCCAATACTTCACAAAATTTTCATCCATGATCATTTGATAAAAATAGTTTATTTATTTTCTTCTTGTGTTTTATCAAACACTGAGAATAATTTCAACTCTCTTAATATGTTCAATTTCTTGTCACATGGACACTTTTCTGTAATGTTTATTGCATCGTAATACCCATTAGATCAATCATGTAATTTGGATAATTTTTTCTATAGTCTATAGTTTATACATGAAATCAATACATTTGATTTATGGTTGATGCAATAAAACATATAGTTTATTAAAGACTTAACAAAATTTCATGAAAATGTATACTAAAATAAACCACTTAATCGATATAAAAGCAAACATGATTTTTGATCATTTATACAAGGAATGGTTGGACTCAGCCAACACATCTTTAACACTCCTCCGAAAAACTTCTTGAAATTTATGAACGCTCTTTTCTTTCTAATATTCTTCTAAAGATATTTGATCTTTTGATTTCCTCCGATATTATATTATTTTCTCCACATAGATTCATGATATATTCATAGTCTTGGTAAGGAAATATGTTACAATTAATTATAGGTTTTGTTGATTCATTGATTTCTATCCAACTTAATTCTCATACTTTAAATGAGATAATTCCACCCAACCACTTTTAAGATCATCATCAATTTCTTAGGGATTTATGAAATGAATTTTCTAAAATTTTAGCCTTCCATATATGAGTATATGTTGTAATTTTATTATGCATTTTAGTTAATCTAGAATGTAGTTCAACACTATAGTATTCAATAAGGTTGAATTTATTTAGAGATGAGACTCTAATAGTATTCCATTATTTATATCATACATATTTCACATCAGAGGGACTTTGAAATTGTCTCAAGGAACATTGATCCACTCTTGTAGTTTTTATACTAAAATTACAACTAATTTTTACTATTTTTATTGAAAGATTCAATTTTTTATTCAATTATATTACATATAACCAAGAATTATTATGGAAGTCCAATCCTTAATAATGTTTTTACCCAATATTATCCGAATTTAAAATCTCATTTAATTTGACTAATCCTTCCCTCCCAATAAAGATTTGATAACACTTTTTAGAGTTTTTATTGAGATATAAATTATCATCTCTTAACCATCAGACCATATTCAAAAACATATTAATCTCTACTACTATTGTATAATCATTGACTGATTCTACATTTGGAATTGTAGAGCCACCACCAACTAGTAAGTAATCCATTTATGAGTTAGTGTCTTCATTTTCATATGGCATGAGGGTCATTTAGAAATCTATAGAAATTTTCTCCCCATAAAACTCTCATATGTGTCTGAAATTCCATATTAAATAGATAAGAAGTTTCCTATAAAAATCATGGATGTCATTTTTTGTGCCTTTTGATAGTGATTGAATTTTATAAGAAGATTCATTTTCCTTAGGGAATGAATTAACTACATTCTCATATTTATTATTATATTTGATCTTAATGGGAAACTTGTTAGTAATGTGAGTAGTCATACCACAGTTAAAATATCTTATGAAATGTTTCCATTCATACTTACCTTACCTATTTTGAAGGCTCTTGAAAAATAAGAGAGGGATTTAAGAAAATAATTTATATTATATTCTTTATATGAATCTATGTGATCATATTCAATGAAATTATTTTGGACATATATAAAATTAATTTATTACAGTTTTTTTCATTTTATTTTCAAATAATCACCCCTTCTAATTTAATAATTGATTTGGTTATTGTGTTGTGCATCAATGGTTAAATCAGCATGGAATATTTCTTAAATGGACGAGATATGGAATCAAAATTTTCTATTAAGATTATTAATTTTTTTAAATATAATAAAATCTTAAAGAGTTTTTATAATCAATCTGATGTACCTAAAAATCACATTGAAAATGGTAAAGAATTAATCAAATGTGTCCTCTTCATGTATTCTAACATCTCTAAACTATTTTTGGAATATTTATCACATTGTTTTATTAAAATTTTTGTTACCTTCAAAAATACTATAATGTTTTTACCAAGTGAAATTTTCAGTTTTTAATCCCATGAATTTTTTAGTTCTTTCTCGGAGGAGGAAAATAAATCACTTCTAACCTTTACATGAATTTCAATATTATTATTATAAAAAATATAACTTGTCAAAGTATCACTTGGAACTATAGAACCTTGATAAATAGTATCAAGAACATCCAAAATGATAGGTACAAGTTGTGAAACCATTATACCCAAAAAAATTTGGAATAAATTTCCATATAATATTAGTATATGTTTTCTGTTGTCTAAGTAGTATTAATCTATTATCATTTTAAAGAGAAGACACCAAGTAAATACATATTTTTTGATAAAAATTGTTAGGATCATATATGATGAGATAAATATTGAGGGGGGGGGGGTGGATCAAAATTTAATATTTTTCTTATAAATCTCAACTACTCTATTTCTTCTTTAGTATGTATATACCTTTAATAAAAAACAATGCAGAAATAAAAGGAAAAACTAAGATAATTTTTAACAAGGTCTTTCAATAAGATGGATTACTCTGTCCTCTATGTGTGGTGGTTTCAATCCACAAAAAATTGTTCTCTTTTTTACTATAAATAAAAAACTCACTCAGTGGAATGACCTAGTAAGTGTATAAATTTAAACACCAATCAAACATCCGTGTTAGCTTTAAATCACCATAAAAATAAAAATATGAAGAAATTATTTAAATAATGATCAGTAGTTCTAGAATAAGTCACTAATACAATTAAATAATTTTTTATATTGTTCATTCTATTTAAATAAACTTTCCTCATTCATTTTTATATCTTTCTTTTATAAAAATGATCATCTTCGAGATTGTTGTATTATATTATCTAATACTTTTCTCTATATTATCATCAAAACTTTTGTATATTTTGAATCATGGGAATAGATTTATTTATTTTAATATAGAAATAAAAATTTAATTGAGTCAGCATAATATCAACTTTTAAAGATGGTAAAAAATATATTTGGGGTTTTTTTTATTTAATTAGACATAAATATTACAAGAGACTTGGGATACTCCATTAAAACCTCCAAAAGATTGAGTATTTTAAATCTATCCAAGATAGAATTCTGGAATACCATAATGTAATATATTCTAATATATTTTTTTTATTGTGAATAAATTGAAAAAATATATATAACTTATGACTCATACTTAGCCTTGTCGATAAAATGTTTTTCTCTCCATGACATGCCATTAAATTTCTCTGATTTAATCATAATATTTTTTGAATAATTATGATGTCTAATTCATTAAAAAACATTCCTAGAATGAAATGAATATTCAGGAATATTATGGTCTATAATATGAGGATATACTATTCTATGATTCTGATATTCCTCAGTGATCATTAAATGTTTTATAATTTTTTGAACACAGACTAGAAATAAAAATTCTAATGTATCAATTATACAAATTCAATAATATTACACATTCATAAATAAAATCTTATAGACCCATGTATGGTTTCCCCCATTTTAATATTTCTATTTAAGTTCCTAAAAAAACATAAGTATCATAAAATATGTTATCTATCCATTTAATATTTCTTAAGAAAATGGAAAAAATTACATATCACTCACAAGTATACTACGCATTGAATTCCTTTTTGAATTTTAGGTTGACCTTCAACAAAAACTAACATATTGATCAGAGAACATTACACAACCTTAGTGATCCCAATACTTTTCAGTTTTATTATATGAATTCCATAAACTATATTATAAATATTTCCTATAAAATATTATAACGATTAAGAAGAGATCTACCTCTATTGTATTTGTCTCTATAGAAAACATTTACGTATTCAAAATATTACACATTGAATGTTTTTTTTTAAATTTTGAAACATAATTTTTATAAATATTTTTATTGTCCTTAGTATTTAAATATGATTAGGGATTCTGAAATCCACTCTAAAACATCTCAATCCACTATTAATGACTTTAAAAAATATTATAATAATTCAAAGCCTCTTCACCCTATTTTCAAAAGTGTTGCCGCATTTAGTAACCTATATCTAGGTATTTCCGGAACCATTCTTACAAAATATATTTCTGACCTTAAAAATGGAATTATTTTGACCTTTATCTAAGATATATTATTCACTAATTTTAAAAATCTTTGTGGTTAATGATCTTTGAATGAATTATCGACATTATAATTTTTTTTACATCTTCAAGTATAACTATCAACATTTTTATTCAATAGTAAGCTTCACCAAACATCTAAAAAATATTGTACATAGTTATTATTTCATAAACTGAACATTTCATGAATTTATTATAATATATATCAATAATCACACATGAAAAGGTTTCTTCCTTAAACCTGGTTATCCAATTATTCCAACACAAAATAACTAATTCCCATTACTGTGGGTTTAAAAACCCAAGTAATTTTAAGATAAATAATTTTAATTACTTTTTATTATTCATTATGTATATTGTATATTGTTATATGAATAATTATAATATTAGTAAACTATTCAGTTAAAAGGAAAAAAGCATCATTTCTAACAATATTGGGTTTTCATGAATTATATTATTTTCTTTAATATAATAATTTAAAAATTATAGAATATTAATTTTATATAATGAAAATTATTTTTGAATTCGACATGTGAAAATTCATTTGGATGAATTTATTATAATGTTTTTAATAGTTGTATTTTTCAATGACCTGTATAAAATAAAGTTTTTCTATGAAAAAAATCTTTTAATTTCAAGTATTTAAAATATCACATACTATTTTTGATTAGTTTTAATATTTAATATTTTTTTTGATTTAAAAAACTAGATTATTTTTATTTTAATCAAAATTATACTTGAATTTGGTATAAAAATGTTTTTAAACATAAAAGGCATTTTTCTGAAAAACCGTTTTTTGATGCATTTTACTAGTTTAATATTATATTTTTTTGAAACCTATTTGAATTGAATTTTATAATATTGATTAAATATTTCGAATTATTATAATAAATATTAGATAATTAAGTTAATATATGTTTTTTATAATGAATTGAAGAAATAATAAATATTCGTTACCATGTTTAAGGTTAAAACCGGTTTACTAGGGGTTAAACTAAATAGATAATGGTTTTAGTGACCTAAATTTTTTCTAGATTATGTTACATTATAATATTTAACCTTTATATAATATATTATTTATAATAGTTCCACTTTGGATCAATTTTTGTTGATTAACACATTATTATATTTTTATCATTTCAAAACTTCAAAGTGTATCGCCTCCCACACTTATAGATGGACACCCTCTCTCCTCTCCTCTACACACTTAAATACCCTTTCGTTTTTTCCTAACATTTCCAAAATACATTACATAAATACCTAAAAAATTATTATAGGACAATTTTTGATTATAAAACCAACCTAAGAAGGCTTTACGTATAAACCTAAACAGGTTGTCAGAAGAAGAGGTATATGTCTTAACTAAGAGCTTTATGGTATTTATTTTTCTTAGTAATTGAAATATTCTTCATGCATGATAAAAAAATAAATAATTTATATTAAATATAATTATATATTATTATGTTAATAGAATAAATTATATCCATTTCATTCTTCCGTCAAATGTGAAATATATCCACCGTTTATGTATTCGGTGGAAAACTACGACACGAACCGATAGAATTTTTATTCTATCACATCCTATCATGGTTGGTTATAATGATTGAATATATATATATATATTATATTCATGAAATATTTATAATTATATAAATATATTATATCATATACATTCTTACTTTCCATCTAAATAAAAATGATAACATCGTTTGTTCGTACCTATGGATTACCACCTCCACAAAGAGATGTGATTCGTTCTTCCTGACTACATCACATGGATGATAGATATA
Organism: Viscum album; assembly: GCA_963277665.1. Lineage (NCBI taxonomy): Eukaryota > Viridiplantae > Streptophyta > Magnoliopsida > Santalales > Viscaceae > Viscum > Viscum album. Next base: position 1,688,641,997 of record OY728151.1, on the reverse strand, counting down.
ATGTTATTTAAAGATAAAATATGATATATATGATATAATAATATTTATTTAATGTTAAAATGATATGTACATTCTTTCCCTCATTCTCTTTGAAAAAATTAAAATGTTACCCATAAGTGCGTACGACCAACCATCTCTATGATTGTAACTTAATTCAATTTTCAAAATAATATTTCTTGAATGATTTTAAATATGTATTGAAACTAAAAAAGGTTTATTAATTCATTATTATTAATCTAGATATGATATAATAATGACCACTTTGACCATATTTAGGTTACCAAAGTGATTTTTGTTATATGATTCGAATATCAACAAAACAACTGACGGGAACATAATTGATTATGTAATTATTTATAACAAGAAATTAAATATTATAAAAAGAAAAATTAACATGAAAAAGGTTACTGATAAGGTAAATAATTAACCTACGTTTTTTATTTAGTAAGATAAAGGATATATGTGCCGATTAAGACTTGATGTAAGGGATAATTTAACTTTAAAACCTTGTTTTAAATGTTTTAAGGATTTGTTTCCAAAATATTTTCCATCCAAGTAAATATTATTAAAATACTTTTATGAATGTATTTATATACACATAAATTAAAATTAATGGAATATTTATGTTGGTTTTGACTTCATATCAATTTTTTTCAAATAAAATATTATTATTTATTTTATGATAAATGATTAGAAAAAAAGGAAAAAAGAAGAATTTGGGGAATGCTCCACGATTATGATGTGCTCTGAGATCTGAAATTTTCCATGGTGCTTCGCAATATAAATTTAATTTTTGTAGAAATTTCAGAGCATCGTGATTTGAGCTAACATGGTGCTGACATGGCGTAGAATGTTCAACGGTAAGTGGAATAACATATAAATAGACCTCGACCCCCTTGAGAGAAGTAGGGAGTTTTTCAAGAAAAATTTGTTTCTCTCTAATTGGTAAAGTGGTTTGTGAGGGAAATGTGCTTCAAGAATTTCAAGAGCTTCACTGCGGTTAATATAGCTCTGTGAAAGAGGATTGTTCCATGTTTGATCAGAGATATTCGCGAAGGATGTATCTTTACGATGGCTTGTGCTCTGCGATGACCTATGATCTGTGAAGTCTTGAGCTTTTCGAAGGTCTTAGCTCTGCGATGTAGTGTGCTCCGAGAGGTGGCAAACTCTCTGAAGGTGTGTGATCTGCGAAAAGGTAGGGAATCCATGAAGGCATGTTTGAGCTTTTTGAAATTGGGAGCTCATGAAGTAAGGTGATTTGTGATGGTTTTTCCAAAGTGTGTTGCCTAGTGATCAGTGGAAATGGGTTATTCCTCAGTGGATGAAATTTGGACTTCAATAGAGTATCTACATACAGTGGAGGATGCATTAATTAGTGACAATAATGAGACCTACAAGTCTATAAACTGTGAGTGTATGTTCTGAAGATGCAGTGAGCAAACTTTAGTTGAGAGAGTAGTGTGTTCTCAAATTGTGAATGGTTTAAACTAAGAGGTACTATGAGTCCGCTTAGAACTTTTAAATAGTAGTGCCCTTATAGTGGATTTGGTACATAGACACATCACCGATGAATGATCCTTGGACATATCCTAGTGAGGGTGAACCAAGTAATATTGCTGTCTCTTGTGCATGATTTAAGATTCATTTATACTCTACAACAGGAAGGAGAGAGAGAGAAGAGGGGTTTGTCTAACATCAAAACAAGATCAAAAGGGGCAGTTATTTTAATTTTTCATACCCTGAATTACCCCCATCTCAGGGTATCTAGCATAGTCGATCTAACTACTTTCTTAAAAGAATAACCCTACTTCCCATTTTTTTGGTAATTTTCAAAAAGAGATTTAAATTAATTGATATTTAAAAATTCAGAAATGTTTTCTTATGTGTGGAAAAAATATTCTTATAAGTAGAATGATGAAAATGAATGTTTTCTTATGTTATGATTATTAATTTTTTATGGGGATTTTATATTATTATGGGTGATCCCAATATATTTTATTAGGATGGGGGATCCTAATATAGATATATAATTCACTGGGTAATGGGACATAGTTAATCAATTATAGGTTTCACCTATGAGTTTTTTCGGAACTTAATTAATCATTATTTCCATATATAAGAGTGATCATAAGGGTGATATATAAATGATATACCATTTTACCTTCATAATTTATCTATGTTTTCTATGGGATTTTATAAATATGTTATGATTTAATAAGGTAAGGTAATGAGCTTTATTTTGAAGGCATTTTTATGCCACTTTTTAAGGGTGAAAATTTTAACTTTGTGAAAATGTTTTCATGAGTTTTTCATAGGTAAAAATGAGTTTAAGTATGAGTATTGAAAAGGATGATTTTTAGGATGAGTAGAGTAAAGGATGATTTTAAAATGAAAACAGTGAATATATATCCTAAAAATAATTCCTGTATTGTTTTAAATGTCTTGAATTTTGGGAATAATGGATACTGAGTGGTAGTTTCTAGTTTTTGATGTAGTATATATTTATATATGGTTGATGACCTAATTCTCTAAAAATAAAAACAAAAAAGATATACGAGAATAGAAGAAAAATAGTTCTTTTCAAGAGAATCAATTTTAGAATTTTTTTAAGTTCGACTCCTTATATTTGGTATCAAAGGAATGGTTAAGATAATATATGAAACATTGTGTTATCTGTTTAACAGAGGTTTAATATTTTTTTACAACTAAAGTTTTCTAAAATATTGTTTTGAAAAAAAGGTTAAAGTTGCTATGGGAAGTCAAAAATGAATAATTTACACCATAATGGGGTATCCATAATAATGGAAAATTACATCATAATCAATTTCTATCTAATAGAATTTGAGAAGGAATATCAGACTAACTCGGAGAAGAAATATTGGACACAATTTGAGAAGGAACATATAACTGAATCTGAGAAGGAAGTTCATACTAAATCTAAGAAGGAATATTGAACTGACACTGAAATGGAAGATCAGAATATCTCTGAGAAGGAAGCTTGAGTTGAACCTAATAAGGATGATTAGACTAACTCTGAGGTGGAATATCAATCAGACTGAACCTGATGAAGATGTTATATCATATTTATAGAAGGAAGAAAGTTAGATCGAAATGAGAAGAGGAAGAAAGTCACATCATAATGATTGGAGGAATAAGTTCATCATTCTGAGATGGGGAATGTCATTTTATTGTTTTTGTGGATATTGATCATATTGAAGATGGCGAAGATAATAATATTGAAGCTGAGAAATATAATCAGACTGAATATGAGAAAGATAACAGTACTGAAGAAGAGAAAGATAATCTTTCTGAAGGTGATAAAGATAATAAAACTGATACTAAACAAGTTAATATTACTTAATTTGATAAAGATAGTAATATTGATGCTGAGAAAGATAATTAGACTAAAGATGACCAAGAAAATTATACTGATGCCGAGGAAGATAATCATATTGAATATTTGAGAGATAATTAGACAGAAGCTGAGAAATATAATTATACTGAAGATGAGAGAGATAATCAGACTGAATCTATGAAATATAATAAAACTAAAGTTGAGAAAGATATCCATATTGAAGCTGAGCAAGATAAATAAACTGAAGTTAAGAAATATAATCATACTGAAACTAGGTATGATAATCATACTGATGATGAGAATGATAATCAGACTGAAGCTATGAAAGATAATCATAATGAAGCTTATAATGATAATCAAAATAGAGTTAATAAATTTAATATGATAGAAGAAAATAAAGAATGTTTGATAGGGAAGTTTTAGGAGAAATAATGGGAATGTTAGATGTTTTTAATCTTGATGTTTAAATGATGATATTTTTATGTTTTTTCAAATTTGAGTAAGTGGGGATTGTTTTTCCGTTTCCCTCTATTTTTATTCTGAGTCTCATATAAATAAATGAAGAGTACATTTTTATTTTGTATTTTTTTGAAATGTAGAAAAGGTAGAGCACTTTTATTTAGAGTTAATTTTTTCCATCTATATTGAGATCTCAAAAAAAGGTCAGACACCTGAAAGTTTTTTTACCAGACTATGGAAGATCGTATTAAGAATTTGAACAAATATTTACACGTGAAGTTTGAGAAAAGGGGTCATTGCAATGATTTCATCATTATGAGATAATCAGAATGATGATCAGATCTCAAATCATTAGAATGAGGTTCCCGACACAACATTATAGAGAAAACATTTTTCTAATCTTTTGTTTTTTTACAAATTGTTTTTCAGAAAACATTGTAAACTGGTTAGAGTAAGTATGATCATTCTTATTGGGTTATATAATGTGTCTAATGAGATTTGGAATAAGTTTAATTCAGATCATTAAATTAGTGAATTTCCATAGACCCATGGGAGTGTCTATAGAGAGGATGTAGGTTCTCTCATTGATGCTGAACCATGTAAATATTGTGTGCTTTACATGACTTCATACTTTCACATGAATGTTTATTTACTAAAATATTATAAGGATATTAACCTTAAATATTTTCAAGGGTTATGTTTTAAAAGTATTAAAACTTATAAAAAATGAACATCTAATTCAACCCCCTTATCATAATTTTCATTTAATCCTTTGGAACTTCACTTGGTATTAGAACCGAAGGTTCCCTTGTGGAATCCTTTTCATGTATAACATTTATTCTATCAATAATATAGGAATTCCAATATTTTATTAAAATAAATTTATGGGTGAAGAAATAGAATGATTATTTTTCTCATATCTCTTCTCCTAGATGATTGGGATGCTACTATTATTGGTTTTCCACCTATTGATAGTGATTATCCCATGGAGTTTTCTGATAATAGAAATATTGATGTTTATGGAAATGATATAAATTCTATCCTTGATTATTTTTATTAAAAAGTTTATATGATGGTGACATGTCTCAAAACATCAATGGGTATGTGGGATAAGTTGGAATGTATTTTCCAAAGGAAAACTATTGTGATGGAAGCAAAGCTACAAATTTGGAGTAGTATGTATGAATACCTACAGATGAGAGATTAATAAACTATTTAGGAATACTTCACTAGAGTAAATGATTGTTTTTCCACATCGAAGAATTCATAAATAACCTGGAAGTCTCTAATATTTTGAAGAAACTTATGAAAATCTTTCTGGGAAGGTTTCATTCTAATTTTTATTCTTCAGAAGATAAGGGTGTTTTATCTATGGGTGAATTGAATAAATTTATTATTACATATGAAATAATAAAATCTCTAATGTTCAAAAATAATTTAAAAGTTAAAATTAATTATGGATCTATGAGAAAAATAAAAATTCAAGATGTTGAAGATGTTGATCCTTGTGACTCTAAAGAAAATGCGGATGATTAGTTGAATGAAAAAATCATGTATCTTATATCAAAGAACTATTTTATAGGAATATGAATGTATGGATGTAAAATTACAATAAAATGTTTTGAGTGTGGTGGTATCTGAAATTTTCTATGAATTGTCTCAATAAGAATGTTGCAGAATATCAAGTTGTTTTTGATGAAAACCCATAATTGAAGAAGTAGAACAAAAGTTCTAAAAATAAAAGTCATCCAAAAACTATAATAAGTAGTTAAATGGAGAAAAAATTAGTATACTGAGTTGGAAAGATGAATAGTACTAAAAAAACAACATTTCATTAAAAGATGAATGTTCAAGAAAAAAAACTAATAACCTTCATTAAAAAAATTTAAAAAACAAAAGATTCCTTAGATAGTGAAGAAGATGGTAAAGAATCATATAGAGAGTATCAAATCAAAACCAAATTTATTACATGTATTATGGAAAATAATACTGTCAAGAATGAAATCAGAAAAATGAGGAAATATTATAAATAAATTTCTTAAGGAATAAAATATTTCATAAATTAAGAGGAATCATGTATTTAGGAAATCATAAGTTACAAACATTGAATTTCATAAATGGGAATGATATTTTAAGATCTTAGTTGGAAGCCGACATTTAAGGAAGAAGAAGTTAACATTATATGATGAAAACTTTTGGTTTATGAATGTACCCTGAGAAATATGAATGAAGAGTTCAAAAAATCCTCAGAAGTTAAAGTTGAGGCATATAAAGTTTCTGAGAATTCTAAAATCAAGAATCATGGGAAATGTACACCCTTCAAAAATAATATTTCATTTGATTTTTCAAATATTTCAGGTTCTATAAAAAGTGTTTGGGAATCTTGGGTGGAAAAGGGTTATGAGAAACCTATCACAAATACAATAGTTTAATACTCCCTTCATGGGAATCCTGTACCATGCTCAAAGTATATTGAGACAAGATGAATTTATCAACCAAAATAAGGTATCTATATAGAAAGATCAAAATTGAATTGAAAATAAAGAATTGGTGGATATTACCGGTGTTATGAAATATATTAGCATAAGGATTATAATTTTCTTTATAAATAACCACTTCCTAGAGGAATATTTGAGTGAAGGTAAAAAAATAGTATAAGAAGGATTAGTTACCTTCCTAAATCATATGCAGTTTGAGAAGAAAAGTCTCAAGATATTAGAAACATTAAAAAAATCAATTTGATTGTCTGGAATATGTTTATAGAATATTTGATCAGGTTGGTCATCAACCCAAATAATTTACATCACTCATTCTAGAAAAAGTTTCTTGTTATAGAAATAAAAGGAAGTAAGAAATAAGAAAATTAAGGAAATATTATTTTTTGTTGAGACATATTTGAATGTATGTAGAAGGAAAAACCCATGGATAATTGAGATTATTTTTATTGAAAAATTATAGGTTATATAGAAATATTGAAATTTTTTGAAAGTCATGATCGGGGATAAGTAACATTTTGTAATGAAAGTTTCATAAAAATTAGAGGAATCAGAGTAGCTGATATTGAAGCATAAAAGTTGAAATATAAGGTAGTTTTATAAATTTATGGGATAAAACATAACATACTTAGTGTAAGTCAAAATTAGGATAATTAAAAAGACGTTAAATTAAAAAACGATTATTTTATCATTAGAAGTGTGAATGATGGAAAATATATGACAAAAGGAGAAAGAACTGGTGGTAATACTATCTAAACTAGAGAGTTTAATAACTATTTATTCTTAAGAAATGAAAAAAATAGTGGCACTAAAAACCTGGGAACCTTTGTTAGGAAACATGATGAAACTTTCTAAAGTTGAGGTTGTTTATTCTTTTCTTTAATTAAGAAGAAGATATGAAAATATTTGTGTTACTTTTCAAAAATGGAATATGAGTTTGAAAAGTCAAAATAGAGTTGAAATTCAGTATACCATTACACTTGAACCTATTCCATCATATTTATATAAGCTAATGATAAATTAATAAAAAAAGTATATTTATACTTTATCACTTTTATTAATTATTTCACTCATATTAAAATCATCATTTGTATTAAACATAAGTCAGTGGCTCTATAAATGTTCAGATTTATCTGAAAAGAAGTTGACAATAAATTGGGGTTTATATAATGAAGTTGAGAATAGATAATGGTACCATATTTAAAATAAATTCTTTTGAAATTTCTCTAATAAAGAATGGTATCATAAATAAATATAGTGATCCCTACTCTTCACAAAAAATGTGATATAAGAAAGAAATAATAGAGGTCTGTTCAAAATGTGAAAAAGTTGGTTAGTAGAATACAAACATTCAATGTTCGATTTTAGAGAAGTATTTAGAACTTCCATAAATTTTCAAAAATATTCTTGTTGAGTTGAGAATCCAACATGACTTTTTTATTATATTTGGTATAACAAAAAACCTTCATTAAAGTACTTCAATGTGTTTGTAAGACAATGTTTACTTAAAATAAAGAATTTGGATCTAGGAAAGTTCATTGTGAAAGGTGATGAAAGAACATTCATGGGATATTCACCCAATATAAGAAGTTAAAAACAATGGAACAAATTCTTAAAAATGTTGGTGGAATCATATGATGTGAAGGTAATAGAAAAAGAAAAACTCCATAACAAAATATGTCGATTATGATGAGGAGGATAAACTAGTGATTTCCAAAAATTGTTAAAAAGAGTCAAAACATCCTTACCAGGATTAAGGAGAATCGTGTGATTGGGAATGTTCAGCTGGAAAATAAGCTATTAAATTTCCTACTTTATAAAAAAAATTGAGTCCAAAAACATTTTTGGGGATTATAAGGATTCAGTTTAGACCAAATGAAATTTGAGATTATAAAATCAAACTTTACTTATCTCAAATAATGAATCCAAATCATTTTCAGATGCTATTCTACAAAAATAATGGGTGAATTCTCTGAATGAACAGTGGCATGAAATTGAGAAAAATGAATCATGAGAACTTTTTCCACATTTAAAAGTTGAAAATATTTTTTGAAGAAAGTGGGTTTTGAGAAAAGAATTAAATGCACACGGAGAAGTTCTAGGAAACAAATATAGGATTATTTGTATTGTCTATGCCATGGTGGAAGGTGTATATATTGATGAAACCTTTTCTCCCATTGAAAGGTTAGATACTATCATAATGTTTCAAGCTATGGATTCTCATCAGAATTACAAAGTATATCAAATGTATGTAAAGATAGTATTTCTCGTTGGTGAAACTGAAGAATAATTTTACATTGAAAAAATTGTTGGATTTATACTTGATGATGTGGAAAAAAGTTTTTATATTGAAGAAATATTCGTAGGGGATGAAATAATCCCCAAGCTCATGGTATTTTATGCTATAAAAGTGTATGAGAATATAGATTTTTTGTAATGAAAAAGTTGAGGGCAACTTAAATGTGAAAGATTTTGACTCCAGAACTCTAATTGTAATTATTTATGTGGATCATATAATTTTTTATATGGATAGATAATATTTTTAAAACATTTTATAAAGTATTGAAAAGAAACTTTGAGATGTCAATGTTATGATAATTAACATTCTTCCTTGTTTTACAATCTAAAAAAAGAAAAATACATTTTCTTATCTTGAGAAAAGTATGCTAGGGAATTGTTAAAAAAATTTAGCATGATAGAATTAAAAAAATTTATACTCCTCTCTTAGTGGGTATGATGTTGAGTAAAGATAAGTCCAGAAAATGTGTGAATCAAAATGAATTTCGGAAGCTGATAGGAATCAAACATTTCCTTACATCCTCTAGGGTTGATATTATTTATGATGTGACTTTTTGTGATAGGTATCAATGTAAACCAAAATAATAACATATATTGGTAACAAATATAATTTTGAGATATGTCAAATGAAAAACATCACTTGGTTTGTTATACAAAAGAAATTATGAGTTGAAGTTTTATGGTTATACTGATGTCTATTGGGATGGAGATTATAATGTTAAGAAATCAACCTCAGTAGGAACATTTTTCATGTGTGAGTATTCTTTAAGTTGGTAGAGTAAGAGACAAGGTTCAGTAACTTTGAGCACAACTAAATTAGAATATTTATTGGGTACTCAGTATTCTACTCAAATGTTATGGATGAATGCTCAGTTGGAATATCTAAAAGTAAAATATTTTAAACAATTGAAGAAACTTTCTAATTATCATAGTGAAATTGATTTTTTAAAAATCCTATTCCACATTCCTGAAAAAAATTCATTGATATAAATTTTTAATTTATAATAGAGAATGTTGTTGGTGGAAATGTTTTTTCTTAAATATATCTTATCAAAGTATCAAATTACTAATATCATCACAATGGTAATGATAAAAGAAAGGGATATTGAGTTGAGGATAAAACATAATGTTTATCCTCCCATAACGATGTCTTAATCATCATAAAAAAAATCCCCACCATTCATTGGATTGTTTTGAAAAAGTGGGTTAAAAATTAAAAACGTTTTCTATTTTAAGATCTTTTTACTTATCATTATTTTATGAATATAAAGTTGTGGTTATCATAAAATGGGGGAGAGAAAAAGAAAAGTGATAAAATATAAAAGCGAGGGGGAGTTTACCATAACAAGTTAGTAAAAGATTATTGTCCCCAAGGGATGGAATTCCGTCCAAAACATTACTTTATCTAATAGTGTGGTCACACTCTCTTTTGAGAAAGGATTTGTTTTGGTATAAATTTAGAAGTTGAGTTATAAATTTTTTGTAATAGGTGAAATAATTTTTAATTAGTATTTTAAAAAAACCCACAGGGGGATATTGAAAAATATTTGTGATGTTTTTTCTTAATAATGTTTTTTTTTTATTTTTTGAAAACTAATATTTTGTAAAATAATGTTTTTGAAAAACTAGTTAAAGTTGTTAAGGGGAGTGACCATTGTTTTCTTTCAATCGTAATAGGAAATATATCATAATAGAAAATTCCATCTTAATAATGTTCAATCAAAATGACTCTTGGATGTAAGATCAGACTAAATTTGAGAAGGAAGATAAGACTAACTATGAGAAGGAAGATCAAACTAGAATTGAGAAGGAAGATCCGGCTATCAATGAGATGGAAGGTCAAATTTACTATGATAAGGAATATCAGACTTACTTTAAGGAGAGTCAATCAGACTGACTCTCATGAATAATTTATATCGTAACGAGTTATGAGAAGAGGAACGAAGTTGAATCATAGTGATAAAAGACTATGTTTATCATAATGAGATGAGGAAGTTCATTGTATTGGGTTGAGGACATTGATCATAATCATGCAATGAAAGATAATCATATTGAAGATGAGAAAGATAATCAGATTGGAGATGAGAGAGATAATCATTCTAAAGATGATCAATATAATCACAGTGAAGTTGAGTAAGGTAATCATACGGAAGGTGGGAAAGATATTCATACTAAAGCTAAGCATGATAAACATTATAAAAATGAGCAAGATAATCCGATTGAAGCTGAGATAGATAATCGTATTGATGTTGAGCTAGATAATCATACTAAATCTAAACAAGATAACTAGAATGAAGATGAGCAAGATTTTCATAATAAAGAAGGAAATGATAATCAGAATAAAGCTAAGAAACATAATCAGACTAAATATAAGCAACATAATCATACTAAATCTGAGAAATTTAATCAGATAGAATTTGAGAAAGGTAATCATACTGTAGATGAGAAAGATAAAAAGACTGAAAATGGAAAAGATAATCAGACTAAAGCTGAGTAAGATAATGATACTGAATCTGAGCAAGATAATCGAACTAGTGATGAGAATTATAACCAGACGAAAGAAATGATAGTATATTTGAGAAGACTGATTTTGGAAAAATTGTGAGAAGGATTGAACGAGTTAATGTTGAAGATTAATTGTAAGGGTTTTCATAGTTCATAAATTTGAGAAAGAAAAAAACATTTTTCAGTTTCCTACCTTTTATATTCTGAGTCTCCTATAAATAAAAGAAGAGTAAAATTTTACTTTATATTTTATTTTGTGTGATGGAAAGGTAGAGGGCTCCAATTTCTTGTCATGTTTTTCATTCTGTACTGATATCCCATAAGAAGGTCCGACACTAGAATGTTTTGTTAACAAAACAATGGAAGATATTGTTTAGAATTTGAGTAGATTTTAAGAATTTTAGTTTGAGAAAATAGGTTATCTTAATGATTCTTTAGTAATGAGACAATTAGACCAAGGATCAAACCCAAGATCATCTGACTAAAGTTCCAGATAGAGTTTTGTGGAGAACAACTTTTTTGTAATATTTTATTTTGTGGCCCTATTTTTTGTATGAAAACATTGTGAATTGAAGTGAATCAGTATAATCATTACAATCCAGATATAAAACTTTTCTAATAGTAGTTGGAAAATTTTTATTCACATTTTTATAATATTTAATTTCCATAGACTCATGGGAGTGGCTATAGAAGGAATATAGGTTCTCACACAAAGTTCGAAACTTGTGGACATTTTGTGCTTTAATTTCTTCTTAATTTTTCATACATGATTATTTACTAAAATATGATAAGGATACGAACTTTAATATTTTTTAGGGGTTAATTTTTAAATGTATTGAAACTAATAAAAAGTGAACAACTATGTCAACCCCCTTCTTTGTTGTTATTTGATACTTTCAAATCTTAATAAATTTAGAGGTTCAGAAAATGTAAGTAAATACACTTAAGAGATTATAATTTATGGTTATCATGACAATGAATTTGAAGATTACCATGTTTCTTTATCTAAATTTTGTTTTTTAAGAATGGGTTTCCATAGAGGAAACACGAAATATGAAGTCATAATTCACCAAGAGGAATATATAATTCCAATTCAATAACCTAGAATTATAGAAATTGGAACTAATTTGTTTATTGTTATGATGGATAAGTTGACACTGCCTATAAATAGTGGTGGTAGCCATGCCATAGATCTATAAAATCTTTAAAATAGGAACACATCGATAGTGTATAATTTTATGTGACAATACACTAAATAATTCAGTGGATCTTGTAACTCAATGATATCTCAGGTATGGAGTAATGATCTGGAAAAAATATATGATTTTAGGGGTTGTTTGAACCATCAAAAGGTAACCCTTTCAATTTTCCATTTTGAAGGTGAAGATGATCAATTTTAGTTAATTGTTAAGAATACTAGAGAATGGGAAAATATTTACATCAGGGAATGGGATAAATTTAGGGAATAGTTTTATTGATAAGGGATTTATTAATGTTTTTTAACATAGGATGTAAAATAAATTCATGGAATTGAGGAAAAAATAGGAAGATTCAGTGGTTGCATATGTAGAAAACCTCACATGATTAGAATGGTAAGCAACAAATTACATCTGGGAACCTGATAGTAAAATTAATAGGTCACACCTAAGATTAAATCGATGATACAAAAGTTTATTAGTATGCAACAAATATGGTGTTTTTCAATGAATATGGGTTTTATGGAAACTAGCTAAACAAGTAGTTTAGGTGGAATTAAAATGGGAAGAATCCATCAAATTATTAATAAGGTAAAAAATCAGGTTTTTAGTATGTGATTTGGGTTGTAAAAATAGGAAATATATTATGAAATCCATGATGTTCTTAAAAAGTGGTAAGTTTGGGAATATGGAGAATGATTGAAATGAAAAAGATCTGTGTAGTGGAAAGACCAATTTTGGAAAATTGGTATTAAGGTATTTTAAATGTTATGAGATGAGACATTATGTAGATATATGTCTGAAGAAGACAATGAATGATGAGAATTAGTAATACTTTTAGTAGAATGGTGTGGTGAAATCCATTTTATATACTTCAAAATATGTTAGTCCATGAAATGGAGTGGTAACAAGTACATTTATTATTTATTCAGATTATCCAAATGCCTTGTACGCTTTAGGGTCAATATATTCTTTCATTTTTATGAGAAATTATCTTGTAAAATAAAAATTTCACTATAATAAATGATTTTGAGACTTTTTCTAAAAACACATGTGGTGAAATGTTAATGAAACATGAATTTATAATGTTCTTTCTATTATTATATTTTAAAGGGCCTTCCCTGAGATCCTTATTATCTTACCCGTTATAGAATTCAATGTCTTTTTTTTAGTATGGATTTAATTTGAGTTTATAATGCTATGGTATATTAATGACCACTGAAGTTGTTTTTTTAAAGTAATTTTGATTTTTATATAATAATAAATTCAATACCTTGATAACATATCAAGAAGATGAGATACAATGAAGATACTGAAATGATAATCATCATGCTCATGTTTTGGAAAATATGGAAACTATTTAGATTAATGAATTGAAGGTAGTAAATAAATATCTATATGTTTTTCTCGATATTTTCTCTAGTATTAAACCTAATTAGGAAGTTTATTTTCTATTAATATTGTTTTTATGCTATGAAAATTTCAAAACCCCATTATATAACGGATAAATTATATCTTCTAAAATTGAAAATGTAGTCACAAGATTTGATTGATAAAGGGTTTATACATCCTAATAATTCACCATGGGGTGATCCAATTTTTTTTAATATAATGATGGTTCCATCAGGCACTTCATTTATTATAAAGCATTTAATAACATCATAGTTCAAAATATCAATCCCTTGCATCATATCAACGACTTGTTAGATCAGTTATAGGGAGACCAATATTTTTCAAAGGATGATCTAAGGTCTAGGTACCTCCAGTTAAAGGCGATGGGATATTACATCCCTAAGAAAAATTTTCATACCAAGTATGTTTTTATTCATGTTCATGTTTTCTTTTGTTTGATTGCATATGATTTTACACTTCTTTAACCCTTAATGATTTTGTTTGATTACATGTGATTTTATTTTAAATACCTTTCTATATTTTGATACTCTAATATTCTATAGTGTCTTATTTGTTTGATTCTTTTCATACTGGATATATAATATATTTATCTAAACATTATTAGTTTATGAGGTAGTTTAAAAATTCTTTTTTTGTACACTAAAATTCAACAAAGTTGCTACTATAGTTGTAGAAACTCTACAGTTTTATATTTTTTAAAAGTTATAGTATTTAATTTAATGACATCTATAATGATATTAGATTCACATGAAACATGATTCAATTGAAATAAAAAATTTTTATCATTATTTTATAAGAGTACATAATAATATAAAAAGGTATTTGGATGGTTATTTTTTTCTGAGGTTTTGAAATGTTATTTCACAACTTTAGTTTTTCCATAATTTTTGTCCTCCAATTTTTTGATAATTTCAAGAGTAGTAGATCTCATATTTATTTTATACTTTTGTTTTTTTAAAATTTATTAAGTTTTTATACAAATAAGTGTTCTTGAACAATGACTGAAGAAGCTGTTAAGATCCTTAAAACATTTATTGATGTTTGTTATAGTATGTTTTCCAGTATTTCACAAAGTATGGTTCAACAACCCTACATTTCAGTAGTGAAAATCATGGTTCATCAACTCTACATTTGAAAAGTATGGTTCAACACCCCAACAGTCACATATTATAGTTCAGAAACCCTAATTTCAAAAAATTTTGTTCGGAAACCCAACTATTGTGATGAACCCTATTCTACTTTGATAAACCCTATGTTACTTTGATGAAACATACATTACTATTCATTCCCTTTGTTATAGTTCAATCCCTACTTTATTGTTCCTTCCCTATGATATATTTGTGAAACCTATGCTACATTGGTGGATCCTATGCTATGTTAGTGAAGATTATTCTACGTTATAGAACCCCACACTACGTTGGAGTACCCTACGCTATGTTGGTGAACCCAATGCTATGTTGGTGAACCCTATGCTATATTGGTGAACACTACACTATGTTGACGCACCTTAATTTGCTGCTACTATGTGTAACCAAATTTTCCACCACTTCTTTGCACTTTTATGTTGAATCTTGATATGATGTATTTTTATACGAAATATTTTCAAATGTTTATCTACTAAAAAAAATTACATTAAATCTCAATATTTTTTCCACTGATTTTTTTGGGTGTATTTATTTGAATATAAAGTTTAATAAAGTTTTCAACTTATTTTTTTAATAAAGTAAGAGGTTTTGGGTTTATTTAAATTCAAATATTCAAATTTACTTTTATATTGTGCCATTAGTTTATTGGAACTGTTTTGGAAAAATTTAAAATGGTTTGAATATATTTTAACTGGTGTATTAAGTCATTCAATAATATTATTTTTTTGGATATATTTTTGGAATATTTATTCAAAGTATTTTAAATTGTTATGAATATTTATTTTATAGGAATAAAATCAAAACAATGATGTTGTTTTTAAGGATATATTTAGGAAGTATTTTGAGTCAATTTATTTTGAATATCCGAAGGAAGCAGAGCTGCTGTAACTTTGGAATATTTATTATATATATATATATAATTCTTTCTTAAAAGTTATTGATTCATTTTCAATACAAAAAAGGTACACTGGATAACATTTTTGGTACTCATTTTTCAACGATAAAGTGATATGATCTTTGAATCCATTATGAATTTGTAATATCCTACAACACACTATTTTATTACTAGGAAATTGAATCTAGTTTTGAATTATTTCAGATTCAACTATAATTACATTGATGAGATGTTCCGATCAAATCCACAACAACATATACCTATTCTTTAATTATTTATCTCCTCATACGTCTGGTTCTGAGTCTCTAACACTACTTCAAAGCTATGACACTCTCTATTTTTTTATTTATGATTTTATACAAATGGAATTATTTTTTATTCTCTTCATTCGGGTTTTGACTCCTAGACTCTAAATTCATGATCTAAGTGTTGTGACTCCCTCTATCTAAAGTCAGTACTGTTCGAGTAGTGAATCCATTTATCTGAAGCATGGTTGTATGGGTTGTGACTCCCCATACAAAAACAGGTTTCATTGTTATCCCTCCACTAGAAAAGGATTCTGTAATTGGGTTATGATTACCCATCAATAATTAGTTTAGTACACAAGTATCTCTCACCTAGTATAGGTGTAAGAGTAGAGTAGGACCACTTTGGAAAAAACTACTACAAAAACGTACTCATATAATTTAATTTTTTCTCTTTTAATTAATCTTAATAACTAACACTGATAATTAATTTAATTAGTAAATTTTTTTTGTTTAAATATTTTAATCTTGTTTATTCACCCCCCACTAGACCATATTCAATTACCCATTCCGAACTCCCTCCAAATATCATTTATTATTATTATCCAAAAACAGTTTAATGGAAACATTGAGAAACCCCATGAGAAAACAAAGTTCTTAATGTTTAAATGAAGAGTATTGGAATTTTTATCCTTAAGAAGTTTCCAGGAAAAAGAAGTTATCGATGTTTCTGGATCATCCATTATAAGGTCTTCAAGTTGACTCACCATTCTATCCCACGCTTGCATGTATTTCCCTTGGTTGATTTTCCCCACATTGAAACCACTTACTAGGGTCTGATTCAGCTTATCAATCCAATCCCTCTATTATCTAATGGTGTCCACCAGATTGATCATTTCCATAATTTTATCAAAATCTTCTATTGGAGCATTGATTGTAAGGGATACCTCCCCCATTTATTCAATAGAAGGCATAAGTAGATCCAAAGTTTGATCAACATCCATGCCTGTATTCTGCAGGAAATTTCGGATGGAATCAGCCCCATCGTCCGTAGCCTCTTCTCAAACCAAATTTCCATTTATGTTGAGAACACCTTACCTCACTTCTTTCTTCACCTTCCTGGCAGAGCATGTCTTTATTGGTAAAGTCATATGAGAATAATTTTTACGTTCTTTCTTTCCACCATGCTGGCTCTTCCTCCTCCTCAGACTGCATATGTCACAATAGTAAAATTCTTGAGCACTGAGTCATGACAACTGGCTAGAAGAGTCATCACCATAATCCACCCTCAGAGTACCCTTCTACTCTATGAAATGTTTTTTCATCTATGCCTCCAGGTCATGACCAACATTCTCTATGATCTTGAATTGGTTATAGAACTTAATGGTTGGAAACAATCTTTGTCACAACCCATCCTCAGGGCCCATTCTGTGACTACCCCAATCCCACCTTCCATAGGCCAGGGGCTAGCGACTACCACCAAAGGCGTAATCCCTATATAAAGGGAAGGCATTGCCTTTTAACCTGTAACACACACATAGCATGAACACAAGCAATAGTGTACGAAACTAAAATTAAACACTAAATAAAACTATAAAGAAAAGAAAGTGTCGAATGGAAAGGGGCCGGAAATACAAGCCCAAAAGTAATGTACAACAACTATAAAGCTAGTACAACTGCATAAAGGTAACAGTAACTACTGATTCGTCCTCCGGGAATCCCACCTGAAGGGTGGGTATAGATGGCCACCTCAGCACCCTAGGTCCATCCGTCCGATCCGAGTACGTCATGCCAAGTGGTCCACCTCTGTGTACTATCCAACTCTACGACTCTCTGCCTAGATCAGTGTTGTACATCGTCTGCAACCAACACAATGATGTGCGTGCATATCCCACACAAGGGTGAGTATAACGATACTCAGTAGGGGACCCTGAGACCCCCGATGGTCTCCCAGAATCCACAAAGGATAAACCACAGTAGAAAGATACAATCATAAAGTATCAACAAACCCTGCTGAGGTATATTACCAAACATATACCTGTGTTACCAGTCACATCCCAACTCCAACTATCGAGCCCAATCACAACCCAGTCCACACAAGATGTAAAGTCAATTACATTAATTGTAATGATTGAAAGACAAGACTCAGCTCACATAGGTATACATAATTCATAGAGCAATGGAGATGATCATATGTAGTCATTGATTAATCTAAGATGTCAAACTCACATAGGATACATGACCAGCTAATCTGTCAGACCCATAGAGGATACAAGACTAGCAACTCTGTCAGACCCACACAGGATACAGGAACAGAAGTCAGAACTATCAAACCCACGAAGGATTGCGGTATAGTAGTCATCATTATCGAACCCACAGAGGATTCTAGTACCATAGCACCCATCATTGAACCCACGGATGATTCTGGTATGGAAGTCGTCGCTGTCGAACCGACATAGGATTCCAGTATAGTAGTCATCACAGCTGGCTCTAGGGTACCCACACACAGCACGCTCGATTCCAGGAGGGTTCTCTCCTCAAGTCAAGTATCTATACTTCAAAAAATTCTTGATTTGACGTATCTTGTAGTTCCGTCTCATCAAAAGTAACCCAATGCAATAGACGAAACGTCAATCAGACGCCCGATCTGAGAGTTATTAGCTTTTCTATTCAAGGGGCCCATTTAGATTTACGCTCATTCCAAAGTCAGCCGTTTTCCAATTTTGGTCCAAAACTCACTTATAGTTTCAAAAAAGGACCTCCTTGTTGCGAGGGTCCCAAGGCTACAGACGGTGCATCGATCAGACACACGGTCCATGATATATTCGCATTTAAGAGAAGACAAGTCCGGCCCGTCAAGCCCAGTGGACTGGCGTGTCGGCCCAACCCTATTTGACGAGTCTGACCCATCTGGGGGTCGGCCCAGCCCGGTGAAGCGCGGCCCACCCACGGACCTAGCCCGGTGTCTCTGACCCGATTGGGGGGTCGGCCCAGCCCGGTGTGGCACGACCCACTAGAAAACCCAGCCCGCGCTGCGGGCCGTTTTGATTCTCTCGGCGGCGCCAAGCGGTGCCACACCTCCTCTGCCTTGCCTGCTGTATCCAGCCAGTTATATCCGTCTTGAGCGGCCCTCCCAATAGGCTGAACTTCTCCCCACGCTGCGCCATGAACCACTGCGGTTCTTCTACCCGGCCGGCAGGCTGCCGGTCGGTTCGCCCGCCGAGCGGCCCGTGGTTGCAGTCCGCGTCTCTTCCACAGAGTGCCAGAAGGTGCCGCGATCTTCCATCCCAGATGGTTGTAGCTGGCCGGTTCTTCTAGCCCGGCCGACATGAGGCCAGAGGGTTCTTCTCCAGGCAAGTGGCCCGCAGATGCAGGCCGCAGTCCTTCTCCATGCGGCGCCTTCGGGTACCGCCGAACTTAACTTCCGCTGCCTGGCTCCACGGTGGCCGGCTCGACTGGTCACCACCACACCTTCACCATGGCGCGACAGATCCATAGTCCTACTACACTTCGCACAACGCGATAACGCCATGCCAACGCCCCCTCCGACATTAATCAACATAAACCAACAGAGATACATTGGGCCATGTTTGTTCTGCCAGAGCCCTCCATGTTAAATGATAACAATTGGCCACCGTCAAACAAGGTAAATGTCGAAGAGAGTGGACGTAATTTGAAGTAATAAAATCCACATACCTTGATTCAAAGTTCATTCGTTGATGATGGAGTCGATCCGTGGACGTCGGGGTGCGCCTGAGGAGGAAGCGTCGTTGTTGGCGACATTCTTTGCAGATGTCGTCTATTTCTTTAACATGGATGGAGGTTGTTGGAGAAGTTCCTCATGTTCTTCGGGGGAAGAATGCTTTCTTCTGATTCTCCAAATATTCCCCAATGTATAATCACCAACCAATGTAAACTAATAGGCCCCCAATTATTTTAATGTTGCCATGCAATTTAAATTAAATCAAACACTCAAATTAATTAATGAAGAATTTAATTAACTGTGTTTTCACAATTATGGGGAGGGAGGTGGAGAGGCACCACCATAATGTGGGAGTTCAAAAGTTAAAAGGGGGGTTGAAGGAGTTAAAGTGGATTTGAAGGGTTAGATGCACGTGTGGGTCCCACCACAGAATATCCTCCCATGGGAGGTTATGTGGGAGTGGGCCCCACCTCCAACTTCCCTTTGGAGAAATTAACCACCACCTAAATAAATAAAAACATGTCACACATATTTTTATCTAATTTATTTATGATCCCCAAATAAAAAAATCCATACATGTTGAAACACAACTATGGTAAATGTCTCTTTAAGTGAATACTGGCGCTGCGAGTTCAACGGTGTCATCGGATTTCAATTCAGAGCACCGGTTCAAAAGATAAAAAATCCCGCATGTACTTTTACTGAACGTTACCAAAAAAAACTTCGAAAAATTATTTTGGGCACTCCGGGCCTTGGAATTAGGCGCCGTCAGAAACTGCGGACTCATAAAATTCCCACGTATTTTTGAAAAAAATTCCATGCAATTTCTGGGTCTTTATATTCTCCCCACCTATGAGATTTTAGTCTCCGTAAGCTATAACACACACTAGGGAAACAAATGGGGGTACTGAGCATGAATCTGTGACTCCCGCTCCCATGTGATTTTCTGGAGGTTCCCGTGCTGCCAGAGAATGCACACCAGGGGAATCGACCATCCACATAGGACCCGCTCTGGTCGATCCTCAATCTCCACTAAAACCTCCGTGAATGTCGCCCCATCTTCGATGTCCATCTCCCCAAGGTTGATCATGTGGGACGGTTCGTACATGTATCTCCTCAGCTGAGGTACATGGAAGACGCCGTGCACTTGATGAAACTGAGGTGGATGGTCCAGGCGGTAATCCACCTCACCTACACTGCTGAGGAACTCGAATGGTACAATGAATCATGGAGATAACTTTCCGCCTTGACCAAATCTTTGTAGACCTCATTGAGATGAGACCCATAGGAAGATGTGGTCACCATCCTTGAACTCCAGTGGTCTCTGTCTCCTATCTGTATAGGACTTCTGTCTGCTCTGTGCAGTCTTCATCCACTCCTGGATGATCTGCACCTTCTCCGTCAAAGCCTAAACCATCTCTGGTCCCACAAGTGCTGACTCCCCTGGGTCAGTCTAGCATAGAGTCGATCTGCAAGGTTGGTCATACAGTGCCTCGTAAGGTGTCATCCCGATGGTGGAGTGGTAGCTGTTGTTGTACACAAACTCCACCAAGGGTAAGTGATCCTCCCATCTATGAAAAAAGTAAAGGACACATGCATGAAGCATGTCCCCGAAAGTATGAATGGTCCTCTCAGTCTGACACTCTGTCTGTGGATGGAAGGTGGTGCTCAAGTGAAGCTGCATCCCGAAAGCCTCCTGCAACCCCTTCCATAGCCAAGATGTGAAACGAGCATCCCAATCAGAGACGATCGTCGATGGTAAACCATGAAGCCGTACGATCTTTAGTACGTAGATGAGTCCCAAACTCTCTACTAAGACCTTCACTCTGATCAGTAGGATGTGGGACAACTTGATGAGTCAGTCGAAAATCACCCTTATAGAGTCATGTCCTCTTGATGTACATGGAATTCCCATAACGAAATCCATGGATGTCCTATACCACTTCCACTCTGGGACCTCTAAGGGCTGTACCAAGCCTACTGGTACCTGATGCTCCTCCTTCACTTGGTGACAAGTGAGGCATCGCGAGGAAAACTCTACTACTGCCTTCTTCATACTTGGCCACTAGTGCTGTCGTCTAATTTCCTGGTACATCTACGCCACTCCTGGATGTACCGCTAGAGGGGAAGTGTGGAACTCCCTAAACACATAATTTAGTAGTGCTACTAGTACCATGGTACATCCTCTGAAGAGGATGACGTGGTCCCCACCTTCAGAAAACCCATCAGGTGCCTACCCTGAGGATATATGAGCACGCCGTGTCTCACAGTCAACGTCCTCATGTTGTGCCTCTCTGACTCGCTGAAGAAGTAGAGGAGTGAATGTGAGAGACTGAATAATGGCTTCTCCATCTCTATCCACAAAGGATATATATAACACGGACAGCTGCTCTGTCGCCTCTCCTAGAATTTGAATTCCTGATCTCTTGTTGAGAGAATCTACTATAAAGTTCCCCTTCATAGAAGTATATACTATCTCGAAGTCATAGTCCTAGAAGAACTCGATCCGTCGCCGCTGTCTCAGGTTCAGGTCCTTCTGCGAGAAGATGTACCTAAGACTCTGGTGGTCAGAATAGACACTAAAACGCTCGCCCATTAGATAGTGCCACTACATTATTATGGAAAAGACCACTGCTGCTAACTCCAGGTCATGGGTTGCGTAGGTCTGCTCCTACTGTCTCAACTGCTGATAACCATACGCGATCACTACTCACTCCTACATCAGGACACACCCGAGTCCAGTCCCTGATGTGCCGTTGTAAACTATGTACCCAACGCCCTCCTCCGGTAGCCTCAATATGGGCGCACTGGTCAATCTCTGCCTCAGCTCCTGAAATCTCTACTGGCATCTCTCTTACCACACGAAGGGTTTCCCCTTCTTCGTCAATTCTTAAAGTGGTGCTAAAACTCTGGAGAAGTCTGGCACAAATCTCTGATAGTACCCAGCTAGTCCCAGGAAACTATTTACCTCCATCACACTCCTAGGTGGCTCCCAAGCAAGAACTTCCTCGATCTTCGCTGGATCCACCACAACTCCAGCCACCGAGATGACGTGACCCATGAAGTGATCCTCTCAAATCCAGAACTAGTACTTCGAGAGCTTACCATAAAGCTGGTGCTTGCAGAGTGTGTCCAGCACAACCCGCAAATGGTAGGCGTGCTCCTCCTCAGTAGTCGAGTTAATCAGTATGTCTTCAATGAAGACTACGACAAATCGATTGAGGTAAGGCTGGAAGATCCTGTTCACGAGACTCATGAACACTACTATTGTGTTGGTTACACCGAAGGGTATAACCAAGAACTCATAGTGGCGATACCGACACCTGAAGGCCCTCTTCTACACATCGTCATCTCGAACTCTGAGCTGGTGATAGCCTAACCTGAGGTCTATCTTCGAGAACCATCGTGCTCCATTTATCTGATCAAAGATTTCTTCGATCCTCGGGAGTGGGTACTTGTTCTTTATAGTCACCTGATTCAGGCGACGGTAGTTGACACACTGTCGCAAGCTCCCATATTCCTTCTTGGCGAACAAAATAGGAGATGCCCAGGGTGAAACACTCAGTCGGCTAAGTCCCTTCCCCTGCAAGTCCTCCACCTGTACCTGGATCTCACGAAGCTCGGTGGGAGCCATCTGATATGCTGGAGTAGATATTGGTGCTGTTCTGGGGTACATGTCAATGTAGAAGTCTATCTCTCTGCGAGGAGGTAGCCCTGGAACATCATCAGGAAAAATATCCGCGTACTGATCCACCAAAACAGGAAAACTCGGACTTTGTACATCAACCACTCCGTGAATGAGACTAGACAAATAATGTGTGATTGGATTCCCCCTCCTCTGCGTCATTCCATCATGTGATGCAAAGTCTCCCTTATCGCTGGTGAAGATGAACCTGGACTCTTCCGTGTGAATACACTACACTTTCCGCCTAATACAGTCAATATGAGCATGAACTATGGATAACCAGTCGATACCCAAGATGATGTTGTAAGGCCTCAACGCCACTACATTAATATCCCTACTGAAGCTCTTGCCTTCTAGATTAAGTTCACACTGCCGGAACCAGTGCGTAATTGTCGAGTCTGCTCCCATAAGAGTTTCTAGCCATAATGATCGAGCCAACAGCTTTTTCAGAATCTTCGAGCTCCAAAAAATGGGCAACGACAATAAAAGAATGACTTGCACCTGTGTCCATGAGTACTGTAGTAAGGAAAGAGTAGACACAGATAGTACCTAAAATAACCTCAAGTGTGTTGAGGTCGTAGGTCATGACTGCCTGGAGCTGAGCCCGCCTCTATCGGCCTGTTCCCTGTGGTTAGAGTAGAGCTCCTGGTGGTGGTGGTGGTGGAGCCTCGAAACGTCGTCCACCACCTGCTGCAAGGCCAGCTCCTCTGCCAGGTCCGCCTGCTCTCAGAAGACCTATACAGTCAAACCTCTGCCTCTTCCTAGAAGGTCCCTCTACTATCTTCTGCTCATCTGCATGGTGGGTTGGGCAGTCAGGAGCCATGTGCCCCTGCCCGCCGCATGCATAACACTTCCTGCTCCTAATATAGATGGCTCTGTCTCGTGTCCCCCTCACAACCGAACCTATATCCTAGGGTCTCCCACCTGATGGGTTGGTCCGCTTGGACCTCTATGTCATCTGTCTATTGCCAGTTGCATAATAATCCACTACGTGTCACTCTGTGGTGGGTCTTGCCACTGGTGATTTCTCAGGGAGGAAACTATCCACTATTAGGGATCGCTCCATCACCCCCCCTTTGTCAGAATGCTGAGGGGAATCATCAAAGCCCTGATATCATGCCTCAGTCCCTGCTTGAAGGTCTGAGCCCTAATGAAAGGGTCCGACACCATATCTGTGGAGTAGCATGAGAGGTTAGTGAACCTCGCTGAGTACAGAGCTACAATCATACTGCCCTGCTGTAGATGAAGTAACTCTTGAATCTGCACCACACGAAGGGTGGATGGAACAGACTCTGTGTTAAAGAGACTCTCTAAGTCTGTCCAGAGTAACGATGGCTCGTCATGCACCTAGAGCATCAGGCTCCACCATATGCCTCTTGCTTAATGTAGGAGACTCGTGGAAAGGATCACCATGAGGGCGACTGGTGTCCCTACCAATCTGAAAACTCTCACGATAGCCTCCAGCCAATCCTCAGCTGCATATGGGTCCATCTCTCCCCGGAACCTGGGCAGCCTCTGGCACTAGAACTCGTGAAACACACTCAGGCAGTGTGCACTCTCTGCTACTGGAGCTGGTGGTATCGGTGGCCCAGTGGGTTGTGGGACCGCTGGTACCTCCACTGTGATGGGGACCTACACCGAGGCCTCGTCGCTCGGTGGGATACCATCTCAAATTTAACTCGAAACAATAACTGGCTTCCTTCGTGGGGCCATCCTAAAAAGAAAAAGGTTTGCTACGGTTAAACAGTATACCTGGTGAGCTAACAAAAAATAATCACAAAGAAAACATTTCAATGAAACACACATGCAATTAGGGTTTTCGTGCACTGGGTTGGAGATCAAAAGTCAGAGTCCTAGTGTATAGATACGTCGGCTGCCGCACCAACAACAATTTCCCTAAACTGATAACGACACCCAATACACTTAACACTACTGCTGTTAAAAGAATCAGAGTCCAAGTTCTACGGTAGAAAAAAAATCCTCTGATACCAATTTGTTACGACCCGTCCTCGGGGCCCATACCGTGACTTCCCCAAGACCGCGTTCCATAGGCCAGGGGCTGGAGACTAGCACCAAAGGCATAATCCCTATAAAATGGGAAGGCATTTCCATTTAACCTGTAACAAACACATACCCCGAAGACAAGATACATAGTATTCAACTAAAATTAAACACTAAGTAAAAATATATACAATAGAAAGTGATGAATTGAAAGGGGCCCGAAATACAAGCCCAACAGTAAAGTACAACAACTGTAAAGCTTGTACAACTGTATAAAGGTAACAGAAACTACCAAGTCGTCCTCCGAGAATCCCACATGAAGAGTGGGTACAGATGGCCTCCTCAGCACCCCAGGTCCATCCGTCAACTCCGAGTACATCACGCAAAGTGGTCCACCTATGGGTACCGTCCAGCTCTACAAATCTCTTCCTAGATCAGTGCTTTCCATCGTCTCCAACCAACACAACAATGTGCAGGCATAGCCCGTGCAGGGGTGAGTATAATGATACACAGTAGGGGACCCTGAGACCACCGAAGTTTTCCCAGATTCCAAAATGATAAACCATTGTAGAAAGATAAAATCACTAAGTATCAACCAACCCATCTTAAGTATATTCCCATACATATACCTTTGTTACCAGTCATAGCCCAGATCCGACTCTCGAGCCCAATCACACCACAGTTCACACAGGAATTAAAGTCAATCACATCGATGATAATTATTGAAAGACAATACTCAGTACATAGGGGTATACATATTTTTTAGTGCGTTGGAGATGATCAGATGTAGTCATTGATTCATGTAAGCTGTTGGACCCACACAGGATATAGGACCAGCTAAGCTGTCGGACCCACACAGGATACAGGACCGGCTACTCAGTCGGACCCACACGAGATACCAGAAGAGAAGTTAGAACTGTCGATCCCATGGAGGATTCTGGTACAGTAGTCATCGCTATCGAACACACGAAGGATTCTGGTAAACTAGCACCGTCATCGAACCCACGGAGGATTCCGGTACAGAAGTCATCGATGTCGAACCCAAATAGGATTCCGATACAGTAGTCATCGTAACCAGCTCTAGGGTTCCCGCACACAACACGCTCGATTCTGGGAGGGTCTGCTCCTTGATTCAAGAATGGATACATCAACGAAGTCCTGAGTTTATGTATCCCGTAGTTCCGTCTCATCATAAGGAACCCAACGCAACATATGGCGCGCCAATCAGATGCCCGATCTGAGAGTTATTAGCTTTTTCGTTCCAGGGGCCTGGTTGGATTTACGCACGTTCCAAAACAATCTGTTTTCCAAAGTTTTCCAAAAAACACTAAGAGTATCTCATAAGGACTAACTCGTTGTGAGGGTCCCAGTGTCGTAGACGGTGTGTCGATCAGACGCGCGGTCCATGAGATATTCACGTTTAAGCGAAGATGGGTGCGGCCCGTCAAGCCCAGTGGGCTGGCGGGTCGGCTCGACCCGGCTCGGTGGGTCCGACCCCACTGGGGGTCAGCCCGGCCTAGTGGAGCGCATCCCACCCGCGGACCCGGCTCAGAGGGTCTGACCCGGTTGGGGGGTCAGCCCAGCCCGGTGGGGCGCGACCCAACCGCGGACCCGTCCCGCGCTTCGGGCCACCTCGGTTTGCTCGGCGGCGCCGCCCCTCCTCTGCCCGGCCGGCCATAGCTGGACGGTTCTATCTGGCACGAGCGGCCCGCATAGTGGGCTGTGGTTCTTCAGCCCGGTCGGCAAGCGGCCGGCCGGTTTGCTCGCTAAGCATCCCGCGATTGCGGGCCGTGTCTCCTCTGTGTGGCTCCAGTGGCCACCATGATCTTCCAGCCCGGCCAGCATGAGGCTGATGGATTCTTCTCTGGCCGAGCGTCCCATGGTTGCGGGCCACAGTCCTCCTCCACACAGTGCCTTCGGGCGCCACAGTCTTCCAGCGGGCCGGCTGGTCGGCCGGCCGGTCATCCTGCTGCCCGGATCCACAACGGTCGGCTGGGCCTATCGCCTCTGTACCTTCACCGGGGCACGATGACGCCACGGACCTGCTACACTTCACGTGGTGCACCGACGCCGCTCCACCTCCGCCTCTAACGTTAATCAACATAAAACAATGGAGAGAGGTTGGGCCCTGTATGTTAGGCCCGCGCCCTCTGCATTAAATGATAACAATTGGCCACCATAGAACAAGGTAAATTTCAAAGAGCGTGGATATAATTTAAGGTAATCAAATCCCCCTACCTTGATTCTATGTTCGTTCATTGACGATGGCGTCGATCCGTTGATGTCAGGGTGCGCCTGAGGAGGATGCATCGTTTTTCACGACATTATTTGCAGATGACATCAATTTCTTTAACACAGATGGAGGTCGTTGGAGAAGTTTTTCATGTTCTTTGTGGTAATAATGCTTTCTTCCAATTCTCCAATGCTTCCCCAAATTATAATCGCCAACCAACGTAAAATAATAGGCCCCCTGTTATTTTAATGTTGGCATGAAATTCAAATTAAATAAAACACTCAAATTAATTAATAAAGACTTTAATTAATTGTGTTTGCACAATTAAGGGGAGGGAGGTGGAAATGATCCACCATAATGTGGGAGTTAAAATGTTAAAAGGGGGGTTCAAGGAGTTAAAGGGGAGTTGAAGGGTTAGATGAACATGTGGGCCCCACCAAATAATATCCTCCCATGGGAGGTTATGTGGGAGTGGGCCCCACCTCCAACTTCCCTTTGGAGAAATTAACCACCACCTAAATAAATAAAAATCTGTCACACATATTTTTATCTAATTTATTTAGGAACCCCACATAAAAACATCCATATACATTGAAATGAAACTTCGTTAAAGGTCTCCGTAAGCGAATATCGATGATGCAAGTTCAACGGTGTCCTCATATTTCAATTCCCAGTACCGGTTCAAAAGATAGAAAATCTGCACATACATTTACTTAACGTACCAAAACAAAACATCAGAAAATTATTCCGGGCACACTGGACCTCAGAATCAGTCGCCATCAGAAACTAAAGACTCATAAAATTCCCATGAATTTATGAAAAAAAATTCCACAGAATTTCGGGTTATTTACACTCTTCTCGGGCTTGACCTGATCATTGGAAATGTCTCATCCTTGGGACCCACACATCCATTTTTATCGAGTATTGTAAGCACTACCTCCTTATTTGAAAAATATATGGGGGAATTTGGAACTTCCTTAATGACCATTCGAGTTTCCATGACTGGATTGGAAACATCAATAAGGGCCCAAACAACTGAAGCACCGGGATTTGCCAAACCAGATTCCACTTGTACCAACCGACTTTGCACAACTGGTGTGGGATAACTAAATATCTTCCCAAATTGTTGAAAACATTAAAAACCAATGGATTACTCTTTTAAGGATCACACTAAACAACCCTCACTAGAGCTACATCAGATCCATCTAGCCTCTTCTCAATCGAACCTTCTTCAGTATCCAAGGGGACCTTTACAACCACAATGGCTCCTGGATTAGCCTCCTAAAAGTAGTTACCTAGTGATTAAATAACAAAATTGGACTTTTCACAATCCGCATGGTCTGCATATATATACCCTCATCTAATGATGCAGAAGTAAGGGTGGTTCTAGAGTCCCCCATCGATTGATTCCTGTAACTGGAGTCATCATGGCTGAGGCAGTTGTAGGATGAGGAAGAGAGAACCCATGATTCCTAGACATCCTTTTGATACCACTAAAGCTCAGCTTCAATCTCTATTCCAATGGTATAAAATATATTCATGGATACATCCACCTCAACAAACATTCTTAGTGAAATTGGGTGACTTATGATGTTTGTTTGCTAGTCTGAGCATAAGAATCGCCCGAGAAGATTTCCAATAAAATGAAGAATTTCTTGATTTTGAAACAGTAGGGGATGTCCATGGGGAGAGATCCAAATAACTGAGATAGTAGGGTCTCTTTCCAAGTGGATATAAAACGACCACCAATAATGAAAAAACAGAAACCTGAGTAATCATGAAAAGTGTTTTCCCAATAACAGATAACATCTTCCTCCGATGAGAAGAAAATCATGAGGTGTCACAAGTCCAGAAGCCCAAAAATCACTTGCTTCGGTAATAGATGACCTGGAGCTGTTGTCTTCAAAAGATTTATCTCCAACCAGTGGATGCGTTAGTCTATAGAGTCTACTTTAATTTGATTATAATTACCCAATCCTAGACATTATAGTCTAAGGACACTATATTATAAGATCGATGGACTGAACTTGAATAATTATTAAATTCCTCAGAATCCACCACATTTAGATGGGAATGATTATTGATAATAGAGATTTCATATGGATGATTACCTAAAATAGTTGAGAATTAAGCATTGGTATATCATGTTAAAAAATATACAATACCTAAAACGGACCTATACAATCATTCCCAAATTGATGCTACTAGATATGTTTTAAATTAAAAAGTTGTTAATGTTTTATACTTTACTATTAGTAGAGGTATTTTTAGTCATGTGTATGATTTTATGGAAACTCATGAAATATATAATATTCTATATGTCACTCACCTTCACTCTAAAAAATTAATTAGTACAAAAGCTTCGAATGCTTCATTATGAGTACCAAGACATCAAGATGGGTGAAGTTGAAACAGTAAACAAACTTTTACACAGATTCCTAAGAATTTTGAATGGAATGAATTAACTTGGAGAAGATTTGGAAAACCTAGTACTTGTTGAAATATTAATTGAATTCTTACAACATAAATGGCACGAAAAGAAGGTTTCCATTGATGAATGAAATAATTTCAAGAAGTACACACAAGATTAATTTTTTGGATCCCTACTCCAATATGTAGAGGAAGTGAAGAACATAACTTATAAAGAGACCATAAAAATAAATGATGTAGCTTTTAAATATGTGAATATTGTCTCTACTAACTCTTATAATTATGATCTACATGATATTGAAAAATATTATTAGGAGAAAATTGTGAATAGTGTTTATAAAATAATGAAAAAGAAAGGATTAAAGAATCTATTTAAAAGAAACCATCAAAAAGGAAAATACAAGGGAGTTAAGCAATGTGGAAAAAATTTCAATGCATCAGATGTAACTTTTTATGAGTATATAATGAATGGTAATATCAAACCTGATTATCCAAAACATAGTAGTAAAGATAAATACAAAAATAAGGACACAAAGGAACTTACCACTAGCTTGAGTTCCATAGATGAATCTAATTATAGTGAAAAATTTGGAAATGAAAAATAATATGCTAACATGTTCTTCATGGAATCACTGGATAAGGTTAGTAATTATAGTTTTTATTTGGGATGTTATGATTTTGACTATGAATCTGATAATCTGAATACTTCTGAATTACATGAAGAAAATAAAATATTAAGGAAATATATTTTTAGAGATGATAATTTACAAAAAAACCTTAATGAAAAAAATGATATGTTTGTTTCTGAAAATAAATTACCTTTACAATAGAAAGACAAGTTAACTTAAACTACTTCTACTTATCATAAAATATTTTATGAAAATGAGAAATCTACTCAAGATTTAAATGAAAACATGGAAATGGATTTTAATGTCTTAAAAAATGTGTATCTACTTTTAGTCATGTTCGTTGTAAATATCAAAAGATGTTGTGTTTGAATAAAATTGATAAAAATAAAGATGGTTTTGTCTATGAAAAAATATTACTCCAAATGTATAAAACTTATTTGGTAAAAAGTAAAAATTATTGTACTTCAAATGATACATTTTTTTAAATGCAGTATGAAAGGTCATTATAGAAATGATTTTTTCTCTTATATTTAAAAAATATTTGGGATATACAAAAACTATTATTTCTAAATCCTTATTATCTAGATTATATTAATATATATGTTTAAATTATGTATGGACACCTAAATAATTTATTAATAATTCTATTGGACCCAAAGTATCTTGGGTACCAAAATTATTAAGTAATTTATTTTTGTAGGGAAAATGCCGTTGATGTATCAAGAACGACATGTGGTATGCAGATAGTGAACGATCTAGGCATATTAATGGATACCAATCAATGTTTTCAACTTAAAACACATGTTAGGAAATCACTGTTACTTTTAGAGACAATCACAAAGGAAAAGTAAACATCTTTATAAAGTAGATATTTCAAATTCTACTTTTATTTCATGAGTTTTATATGTTGATGTTTTAAAGAATAATTTAATCATTGTATATATATTATGTGATGATGGAATGGAATATAAATTTAAAAAGTATAAATATTCAGTTTTTAAAGTGGATTTTTTATTAATTTATTCTAATAAAAAATATAATATTTATATTATTGATTTCAGTGAATTATATTTTGAATATTTAAAGTATCTAATTGATGTATAGAAGGGAAAAATTATTTTGCATCAATGTTATTATCATGTGAATTTCATATTATTGCGTAATATCTCAAAACATGATAATGAGTTACACTTAACTTCACTGAATAAAGAAAAACCCCATGTTTTTGACTCAACCATACAGAAAAATTATTTTCCTTCATCTGAAAGTCAAAAGTGTCCCTATAAATAAATAATTTTTTTTTCATTTTTCTAATTTACATTTGGTTAAACTAATATGTTATATTTATAACAAGATTTAAATTTTTTAAATCATTTTATTTTATTGAAATATATTTCATAAGGTAAAAAATATTACTATTTTATGATTTACTTTGGATATAATAATTTATTCAATATTTTATCTTTAAAATACACATTTTCTCAAGTAAAAATAACCCATTTCCACTTCCTTGGAAAACCTCTCCACACTCACCCAAAAAATAAAAATATGATCCCAAAAACCTCTTTTAATCCCCTTATAATTTTTAGGGACATAATAGGGTAATATAGTCTAAGCATTCATGTATTCTAGTGTCTTAGAAAAGAAGAAACACCAGGATGAGGGTATGTTTTCGTCAACTTTTCTTCTCATTTTCCTCTTATTTTCCCATTTTTATCTATTACTATCAAACCAAAATCTTATAATATTAGTTGATATATATGTAAAATAATAATAATAATGTTCAACTACAATATTGGTTATATTTATAACATATTTATACACCATAATTCTCTTTTTTCATCTTCATACTGTACCATCAACTGTCGGTTAACCACCCATAAGGATTTTTCCAAATTTGTAATTGTTACATCCCATATGAAAGATAATATTAAATTATTTATAATATATAAATTTCAAAAATATCATTATTTCTATGCTTATGATGTTTATCATAATAATATATAAATTTCTACTATAAAATATTATTAAATTGAAGCATGCTAATATATTTTAACAAAAATGAGACATAAAAATGTTTCACCCTTAAAAAATTACATTAAGGAATATAATACAATGAATATATTTTTTCAAGATTGAAAAATAAATATAATTCAATATTTTTTTTCCTGTTTTAGTAAGCTTATATTTTCTATTCTGGAGGCTTAAAAGAGACAGAATAAAAAGAAACATATGTTAAGGGGATTCTTGAACCCAACTACCTTTTTTTCTAGGTCGCATCCTCTTTCACATATTTTTCAGAATGGATGTTCCTATAACATCATTAAAAATTAATTTAGACATTATTTCCCTTATATTAATTAGGATATACTTGTTTCTACTTTTCCTGAATAATTTCTAACCCAAAAGCAATTATTTATAAAAAAATATTTTTTCAAAAACAGATATCTGAATCATCTTAATTTGTTTATTCTCTAATGAAATATTGTATTTTATGAAAATTTATGATCCCAATTATTCATTCGGGAAAAAATGTATATTCAAGGAAATATTATATATTAAATCCTTTATGAAACCCATTCATTTACATGTCTTTATTTTTCAACAATAATTATTATATATTATATTTTCATATGGAATGTGTGATTGTGATCGATTTCTAACATGGTGGGTG
The DNA here is from genome assembly GCA_963277665.1 of Viscum album. Taxonomy (NCBI): domain Eukaryota; kingdom Viridiplantae; phylum Streptophyta; class Magnoliopsida; order Santalales; family Viscaceae; genus Viscum; species Viscum album. Next base: position 1,688,608,636 of record OY728151.1, on the reverse strand, counting down.
GGAATAGAATTATATATACCTAAAATGAATTATGAAATGTGATATATCTTATGATATTTTGAGTATTATGATTGAACATGTTGCTAGCTTAATTCTCAATTATAATGTCATATTTTATGAACTTATGTTATACATGAACATGATGCGAGATTTTTTCACAAATATGTGTGTTATTTGACCACTATATAATTTCATTTCATTATTATTCTTAGTTTACCTTCTATTCCATTTTCACATGCTTCCTTGATGATTATGATGATGATATTGTTCTTATGATATGATGATGTTGATTATACTTACCCATGAACTATTGATTCAAGTACCTTATTCCTCCCATGATATTCCTCCCCTTATTAGGATTTTAGATTACCTTTTTTTAGATTTATATCATCAGGTGATTACTTGTACTAATGAGAATATGATATATTTTTTGGGGGATAAAGAAGAATTATTTAAATAGTGTTTAAAGTTATACAGGGGCCTAATTGTTCCAAGATACAAAACCTTTGTATCCAGGATTGTATCACTATTATTTTTTTATCTTAATATGATGTAAAATTCATGTATGAAAATTTTATATAACTATAGCTAGTATAAGATCATGGTTTAGTTAATTATTGAATTAGTATTAGAAAATATTATTGATAATTATTAGGATGAGTCTAGGTATCAGTAAATATCCCATATTTTGGTAAAGTGTTCAATGGAATTATTTCTATGAAATGAAATTCCCATCTAGATACTACATGTTGATCTAGTTTTGGAACAGATGTACCGAAATGTAATATCATATAAAAGGGAATATTGGATAATAACTTGATTATCTCCTGGTGCATGATAAATAGGTATTGTTTTATACCTAATTTTACACTCTCATGGGATATGGTTTGATTAATCATATATTCTATGAAAACCATTTTGAATGATATATAGATAAAGTAATTATTTAATTTAATTTTAAAAAATCATTAATGTACATGATCCTAGGAGTATAACATAAAAAAGGGTGAACAATGTGGTTTCATAAGATATGGATTTAGAAATAATTTTCTCAAATGGATAAATTATTTATTAATTCTTTGTGGACTTATGTTTTCTTTGAACCATTTATATTTTTGAAAATGATGGGATCCATGAGAAGCCAAACCAACAACCATGTGTGTAACGACCCAAATCCGGAGCCCTTCCACTGGCGCCCTGTACCCGGTTCGCCACATGAACTCAAGCGTATTTCCCCAAATACCAGAGGCTGCCGACTAGTAGTGAGGGCCTTGGTGCATCAGTGGAGAAACTATGCCCTCATTTGGTAAAGTATGCAGCAGAAGAAATAAACATACACTATAAATGAAGCAGTAAATAGCATGCAACAACTGAACTTAAAGTAAAAGCAAGGTCTGATATAACAATGACGCAGGATGGTACATGTGTCTATGGAAAGCAGTAAGGAAACAACATGATGAAATACAACTAAACCCAAAGTACTAAAAGTAAATAACAACTCCAGTAGCATCACGGGCTAAGACCCGGTCCCATTCATTCCAGCTCCGACCAGCAATCAAGTACCTGAGGTGGAAGGGCCACAATCCCTACCAAAACCTGCAACCATATAATCTGTTTGGGTCAAAAATCAGGAACCAAACAGGGTGTGAGATGAATCCTAGTAGGCAAATACCATAAGATTTGTGCCCTACTGTCAGTGAGTGATATAGAAAAAGTAAAGGTAAACAAGGCAGTTAACAATTCTACTAACTACCATTAACATTCATTCAATTACACAACCACAAAAAACAATCAAAGTTTCTTATTCCAGGATAAGCTAGTAACAAAAAAGGTATCTAAAAAGACTACCTAATACAAGCAGTGCAAAACCCAAGCTTGTTATTTGTCTTAGTGGGCTCATCACAACCAACCAACAAGAATACACACTGACTCTCTGGGTGGCTTAAACTAGAAGACCCCTATAGTCCAGTAATAAAACAAGGCACAGACACTCTGGGAAGATCTTATGTCAATTCCCCTATGGTCTTGAAATAATAGCTACAGGCTCTCTGAGGAAGCACTTATGTCTAATTATTCCTGTGTTCTCGATGTGTGGGTAAACTAAGAACACTCTTGGGATGCACAAAGTCTGATTCCCGTAGGTCCTGCTTAAGAAACTAAAACCAACAGACCCTCCAGGGAAGCACTTAATCGTCTATTGCTTCTTTGATCTCCCGCACCAGGTTCTCATGCCCCTGAGCAGTCCAGTCATGCATAATCGACTGTTAGAAGCCCTAAGTAAGTTAAAAAACTACTTGGCTAAAAGCTAAAAAAATGCATCCACAAGAATATAAACAGCAGGCAATACATGCAATCAAGTCAACTGGAATACTAGCAATGCAATAGTGGTTACCTCGTTGGCAAACCAGACCAACTGGAAAACAACAGCCAAAATAAGGGAAAACACCCATGGGGTGATCCTCAAACGTGCTAACAAGAAATTATCAATCATCTAGTAACCTCAAGCATACATGCAACCTAAGGAAGATGAATAAATAGGATTAAAACCCTAACCTGGGATACCCGATACATGGGTATCCGGTATTTTTGAAACCAAAACTCAATGAACTTCAACGTAGGGAAACAAACCACCTACCTCGATCCTAGGAGATCAATATACTTGAACCTCAGCCCGTGAATCGGCCGAGAACATAGTAGATCTGAAAAAACATCTAAAACGTTCAACCTCAGATAACTCACACAAGAGAAAGAATCAAGAAATGAGGCTAAAGAAGAACCAAGAACTCACCGCTATGATTCTTCTGCAACTGACAGAGTTTGATTCAGACAACCGGTGACGGATCGGTGGCTTGGAGAAGAAACGGCCTCCTCGGACATTCATGACGAAATTAGGCGATGAAGAATAAGTCTTCCGTCATTCGCCGTGACCCAGGTTCATTAATTAAATAAAAAAAGTACACGGCGTTTACTCTTAAAGTACACGTCGTGTAGTGGGTTTTTCCGTACTCCGCCAAAATCGACCTCCACGTCTCCCCTACACACCGTGTGTGTAGCCTAGTCTCGGCCAACACACGGCTTCGAGTAACCCAGAATACACGGCGTGTGCTCATAAAGTACAAGGCGTGTACTCTGAAAATTTCAGATACACACCGTGTGTGTGGCCAGGTCTCGGCCAACACATGGCTTAGAGTGGCCGAGGAGTACACGACGTGTGCTCATAAAGTACACGGCGTCTACTCTAAAAATTTCCAGATTCTCCATTTTTCCTTAAAAAGCCCATAAAAGAGATCTGTACCTGAAACTGAAGCTCCGGGTTCTTAAAAACTTCCCCCCTTAAAGAAATTCGTCCCAGAATTTCCCTAGCAAGGCATAGAAAAAGGAACCTTAAACAACTCTGGCCACTGTGATCGCATATCAGCCTCCCTCTGCCAAGTCTCGTCCTGTATACGGCCATGCTTCCATAGCACCAATACCAGAGGAAAAGACCATCCTTGGAGTACCTTTGCACTATGATCAACAATCCCAATAGGATGCTCCTCGAAAGATGCATCCTGCTCTAACTCAACCTCATCGGGTTGAAAAACATGAGATGGGTCTGAGAAATACCGTCGAAACTGAGAAACATGAAAGATGTCGTGCATAGCCTGGTATCTCTGAAGTAACTGCAACCTGTAAGAAACCAGCCCGACTCTCTCCAGAACCTCAAACGGCCTGACGTATCTCGGTGAATGCTTACCCTTTCTCAGAATCCTCTTCTGTCCCAACCTCGGTGTGACACGCAGGAAAACCTGATCCCTGACCTCAAACTCTAGAGGTCGTCTCCGCTGATCCGCATAAGACTTCTACCGAGACTCTGCTGTCTCCATCCTCTTTCGAATCAAATCTATCTGTTCTGAGGTCTCCTGAACAAGACAAGGTCCCAGCAAAGCTGCCTCCCCTACCTCTATCCAGCATAAATGTGATCGGCGTGGCCTACCGTACAAAGCCTCATAAGGTGCAATCTGAATAGTCACCTGAAAACTGTTGTTTTAGGCGAACTCCACCAGAGGAATATGCTTCTCCCAAGAACCACCAAAGCCTAGAATGCAAGATCAGAGAATATCCTCAAGCACCTAGATCGTGCGCTCAGATTGGCCATCAATCTGGGGATGGTATGATGTGCTCAAAAGTACTTGTGTACCCAACGCCCTCTGTAGACCCTGCCAGAAGTGTGAAGTAAAACTCGTATCCCTGTCTGAAACAATGGAGTGTGGAACTCCATGCAGACGTACAATCTCTCGGATGTACAACCGTCCCATCTCATCAACACTGAAGGTCTCCTTTATCGGAAATAAGTGTGCAACCTACGTGAGCCTGTCCACTACAACCCAAACTGCATCATTTCCTTGAGGCAATCTCGGTAAACCTATCATGAAGTCCATCGTGACATCATTCGATTTCCACTCAGGAATGGGTAACTACTGCAAAAGCCCCGCTGGTCACTGATGCTCTTCCTTCACCAATTGACAGGTGGAACACCGCATAAAAAAACCAGCCACATCATTCTTCATACCTGGCCACCAATACTCATGGTGCAAGTCGCGGTACATTTTGGTGACACCAGGATGAACTGCCCAAGCTGAAGCTTGAAACTCCCACATCAGCTCCTCACGTATGCCTGCTGAAACCCATACGCGGCCATGAAAATGTAGCACCTCTTCATCGCCCACCGTCCACCCCGAAGTAGGGTCTCCATCTTACACACCCTCCCTCAGGACTAGACCCTCAGCGTCTGATAGCTGCCTCATTTGAACTCGATCAAAAAGGGTAGAGGTAATAGCTACTGAAGAAAGAACCGTGTGACCCTATCTATTGTGCACCTCCAAATGCATCTCAGAGAACATATCCATTAGCTGCCACTCACTTCTGGCTTCCTGAACTGCCTACAACTGAGTCCTCCTGCTCAGTGCGACTGCCACATCATTACCTTTCCCAGGCATGTAAGGAAGCTTGAAATCGAAGGACTGTAGGTACTCGACCCACCATCGCTGTCTCAGATTCAAATCATGCTACGTGAATATGTACCTGAGGCTCTTGTGGTCAGTATATACCAAGAAATTATCTCCCATGAGATAGTGCCTCCAACATCACAAAGCATGAACAATGACATCCAATTCCAGGTCATGCGTAGGATTATTCTTCTCATGTGGCCTCAAATGCCGAGATCCGTATGCGACAACACGATCTTCCTGCATAAGCACTACTCTATGACCAATGCCAGATGCATCACAGAAAACTGTATAACTCTTGCTCTGCTCTGGCAGAACTAGAATCAGTGCTGAAGTCAATCAACCCTTCAGCTCCTGGAAGGCTGAGTCGCAAGATTATGTCCAAACGTACTTCACACCCTTCTTAGTCAAGCCTGTCAAAGGCGCTGCTAAGCATGAGAAGTCCTGTATAAACCGCCTGTAGTAACCAGCCACCCCCAAGAAACTACGTACCTCGAAGACATTCTTCTGTTTCTCCCAGGTGACTACTACTCTCACCTTATATGGGTCTACTGATACACCTATATCTGAGATGACATGACCCAAGAAATGAATCTCATCCATCCAAAAGTAGCACGTTGAGTGTTTAGCATAAAGCCGATGCTCCCTCAGTGTACTCAAAACGATCTCAAGATGGGTTGCATGGCCGTGTCGAGTATGAGAGTGCACCATGATATAATCCGCGAAGACCACAACGAAGGAATCCAAGTAAGGATGGAACACTCGGTTCATCAGTGCCATGAAAACTGCTGGTGCGTTCGCAAGACCGAACAACATGACTCTATACTCGAAGAGGCCAAATCTTCTCCTGAAGGCTGTCAGGGGTATATCTGAAGGCCTAAACCGCAGTTGATGATAGTCGGATCTCAAGTCAATCTTCAAGAACACCCTGGATCCTCGAAGCTGAAAGAAAGATCATCAATCCTCGGCAAGGGATATCGGTTCTTGACCGTCAACTGGTTCAACTTCCGATAATCCACGCAAAGTTGTAAGGTACCATCCACCTTCTTCGCAAACAACATAGGTGAACCCCAAGGGGAAGTACTAGGTCGGATGAAACCCTTAGCCTACAACTCCCCCAACTGCTTCTTGACCTCTTGCAACTCAGGTGTAGCCATCCTATAAGGAGTTAAGGACACCGGTGCGGATCCTGGCACAAGATCAATCGAGAAGTCTACCTCACGCCTCAGAGGCAAACCTGAGAAGTCTTCTATAACGATTTCTGGAAAGAGATCAAACACTGTGGGAAAATCCATCTGAGAGGTCCCCTGATCATCCAGATAAAAACTAGAAATCTGGGCCATAACACTGCCCAACCCATGATGCTCTGGTCCAGCTCTGCTTGCCTGGACATCCCATTCACCCTTGTGATGAAAAGACCTGCCCTCTGGTGACATGAAACTCACCCTGCGGAGATAACAGTCGACAATGTCCTGAAAAGGAACTATCCCATCCATTCCAAGAATGAAATCATAACATATCATCTCCAGGACATAAAGATCCCACATGAAGTGACACCCACCATCCTCGAGGGGGAACTCCCTGCACTGACGCACATTAACGGTTCTATGTCCCATGGGAGTGTCTAGGGCCAAGGTATCCTCCGAATTAAGGACAGTGAGTCTAAGGCTCTCCACAGTGTGAATCGAAATAAAGCTATGAGAAGTTCCAGTATGAAAAAGTACAGAAGATAAAACTGAGGCTACTAGGATTGTACCTCGAACTGTGGAAGGTCTAGGATCCTGCTCCCGATGAATCTGCTCTACCGCAAATGTCTGGCCAGCACCACGACCCTGTGTAGTAGCTTGATGTCCCTGAACTGATCCCCCTTGAGCCGGACCACCACGTCCACGGCCTCTACCCTGGCCTGACCGACCTGAATAACTCCACCCCCAGTCTGCTGCGAGACTAGTAATCCAGCTCTTGAATGAGGGGTAGAAACAGATCCTCCTTCACTAGCTACTAGAAGAAGAACCCTGCAAAAACGCTACAGGTGACCCATCTTGCCGCAAGCTCGGCACTCCACTGAATCCCTCGGGTACTGAGGCTTCTTATGCCCTCTTTTTCTGCACTGATAGCACACCACCTGGTTTCCAGAAGGAAGATCTCGTCTACCATAAGATATACCTCGCTTCCTCAAGTCACCTCAAGTAGACTCTTGGTGGCGCTTCCTATTGTCAGTATGAAATGACTCAGCCTTGGATGTTGAACCGCCCTGGTCAATAGCTCCAGCCTCCCCCAGATTTCTTTTAGTGATTAGCGCCTGGTTGACTATCAGGGTAATATAAGTCAACTAGAAAACGTTCACCTGTGATCTGATATCCGGTTTGAGGCCTTCCTCAAACTTCCTCGCCAAAAACAGCTCATCGTTTCCCAGAATGGGAGTGAAACACTCTAACTCAGTGAAGCGGGAGGAGTAATCCATATCCGAAAGTGTACCGTACTACATGTTCATGAACTCCCTGGCCCTGTCAGCCGTCAGCATCGCTGGATATAAGTAGTTGTAGAATGTACGCTGGAATTCGTCCCAAGCCATAGTCCGCTGGCGTCCTACCTGTGAGACTACATACCACCATAGCTTGGAAGAATCTCGCAGCATGTAAGTAGCGAGCTTCACCTGTCTGTCTGGGGGTGTCTCCAGATGCTCGAAGAGGAAAGCATGGTTTCTAGCCATGACTCTGAAACCTGTGGTCCTCCATCCCCTGTGAAAGTGGGAGGATGCTGCTGCTGGAAGACTTGCGTCAGCTCTGCCATAGATGGGGAAGGATGTTGAGCTCCCTGGAAGGTTTGCATGAACCTCATGAAACCCTCTCTGAACTGAGCATCTGCACCAGTGTCCGGAATCCCTGCAGGTGCCATATCCGGAACAATCGGCGGAACTACATGTAGTCCCTGGTCTGCCATATCAGGCGTACGATCACTGCCTGGTTCCTGGCGTGCAACGAGAGGACTTCTTGGTTCCATAACCCTGAAAGGTCAAAAGTACCCTCCATATTTAGGATTAAAAAGGATAGAAAACACAAGAGTACAAAATGGGAACATGAGAGAGAAACACTTAAATTTTAAAAACTGAACTACAAGTTGTGTATTTAAATTACACGGTGTGTTTGTTAAAGCCATTTACATGGCGTTAATTTCTGCCACCACTGGTCGTATAAAGTTCCAGACTACACAACGTGTTGTCCCAAAACACGACGTGTACTTGAACTCCACTCCCATGCCCGAGTCTCTTTGCAAGACTAACCCACACGGCCTTCCTAATTCTAAACTACACGGCGTGTTTCGAACAAACATGGCGTGTATAAGGATAGATCACACCGACCTGTGTTGTTCGTGACACGGCCGAGTACCTAGGAGAAAACTACACGACATGTTCTTTATAACACACAGCGTGTACTAGACAGGCTCAGCGACCCATGTAGCAGGTTACACTACCGACTACACGGCTGACCCCTACACGGCGTGTTCCGAACAAACACGACGTGTATAAGGATGGATAACTCTGATCCGTGTTGTTCGTGACACGGCTGGGTACCCTGAAGAAGCCTACACTGCGTGTTCTTATAACACACGGCGTGTACTACACGATTTTTCCCGACTCTTGTTGTTAGTGACACAGCTAGGTACACGGTTGGCTACTACACGGCGTGTACTTATTGTACACGGCGTGCCCCCGAAGATTCTATGACACCCCGTGTTTTGGTTTACACAGATAGTAACACGGTTTTAAAACTACACGGCGTGTATAAATAAAGTACACGCCGTGTATTCTGGGTTTTTCCCAGGAAGTAGCTCTGAAACTACTCTGAATGTTAGAGACACTGAAAAACAACCAACTATGTGCCAAATTCTGATCCATGGGGGCCCATACTTCCCGCGAATCAAAGCTTGGCATCATAACAATGCACACAACAAGTAACCAGCATAACAAACAATGATCCACCAAATTCCGATCCTCGAGGTCCCGTAACACCTCCAAGACTAGATCTTGGCGCCCATGCTAATAGGCTGTAAAAGAAGTAATACACTACCAGCGCAATACATATTTCTATCACAACAACTACCACAACAGCATGCATAATCTATCACGACATCTATCACAACAGCATGCAATTCTAATGCACCCTAGATGACATGGTAAAATACATGAAAAGTGACTTCCTACCTAGTGCCTATATGATGCATGAGAAGGAACACCCTCATCTCATCGGTTTTCAACCAAATAGAACCATAATAATATAAACTGTAACAACACAAAACAAGTTCATCACCCAACGGTGAAATATAATAAACTGTAACATTTGAAAAAACTGAAAATTGCAATCACGAGGTAGTGTAGCTTTTCCCTATACACAGGTTAATTACTCTCGGGCACAATTAAGTACTAACTACCCATTTCTTCCTATCCCTATTTATGGTTGAAAAACAGTAAGGAAATAGAAAGGAAGAAAAATCCTTTGATACCACTTTGTAACGACCTGAATCTGGAGCCCTTCCACTGGTGCCCCGTACCCGGTTCGCCACATGAACTCAAGCACGTTTCCCCAAATGCCAGAGGCTGCCGACTAGCAGCGAGGGCCTTGGTGAGTCAGTGGGGAAAATATGCCCTCATTTAGTAAAGTATGCTGCGGAAGAAATAAACATACACAATAGAGAAAGCAGTAAATAGCATGAAACAACTGAACTTAAAGTAAAAGCAAGGACTGATATAACAATGCCGCATGATGGTACATGTTTCTATGTAAAGAAGTAATAAAACAACATGCTGAAATACAACTGAACCCAAATTACTAAATGTAAACAGCAACTCCAGTAGTATCACAAGCCAAGACCCGGTCCCATGCTCTCCAACTCCGACCAGAAATCATGAACCTGAGTTGGAAGGGCAACAATTCCTACCAAAATCTGCAACCATATAATCTGGTTCGGCCGAAAAGAAGGACCCAAACAGGGTGTGAGACTAATCCTAGTAGGCAACCACCAAAAGATTTGTGCCCTACTGTCAGTGAGTGATATAGAAAAATCAAGGGTAAATGATGAAGTAAACAATTCTACCAACTACCATTCACATTCATTCAATTACACAACCAGGAAAAACCAGCAAAGTTTCTTATTCTAGGATAAGCTAGTAACACAACAAGTATCTAAAAACACTACCTAATACAAGCAGTACAAAACCCAAGCTTGTTCTTTTTCTTTGTGGAATCATCACAACCAACCAACAAGAAAACACACTGACTCTCTGGGTGGATTAAACTAGCAGACCCCTATAGTCCAGTAATCAAACAAGGCACAGACACTCCGGGTAGCTCTTACGTCAATTCCCCTATGGTCTAACAATAATAGCTATAGACTCTCTGAGGAAGCACTTACGTCTAATTCTTCCTGTGGTCTCGATGCGTGGGTAAACTAAGAACACTCTTGGGAAGCACAAAGTCCAATTCCTGTAGGTCTTGCATATGAAACTAAAACCAACAGACCCTCTAGGGAAGCACTTAATCGTCTATTCCCTCATTGATCTCCCGCACCAGGTTCTCACGACCCTGAGCAGTCCAGTCGTGCGTAATCGACTATTAGTAGCCCTAAGTAAGTTAAACAACTACTTGGATAAAAGATAAAAAATTCATCCACAAGCATATAAATAGAAGGAAATACATGCAATCAAGTCAACATGTATACTATTAATGCAATAGTGGTTACCTCATAGGAAAACTTGGCCAACCGGTAAACAACAACTAAAACAAAGGAAAACCCCCATGGGGTGATCCTCAAACGTGCTAACAAGAAATTATCAATCATTTAGTAACCTCAAGAACACATGCAATCTAAAATAGATGAATAAACATGATCAAAACCCTAACCCGGGATACCCGACACATGGGTATCCAACATTTTTGCAACCAAAACTCAAAGAACATAAACGTAGGGAAAAAAACAACCTACCTCAATCCTAGGCGATCAATATAATTGAACCCTGGCCTATGAATAGGCCTAGAACGGAGTAGATCTGCAAAAATTTCTAAATCGTTCAACCTCAGATAACTCCAACGAGAGAAAGAATCAGAAAATAAGGCAAAAGAAGAACCAAGAACTCACCGCTGCGATTATTCTGCAACCGACAGAGTTTGATTCAGACAACCGGTGACAGATCGGTGGCTCTGAGAAGAAACGGCCTCCTCAGACATTCTAGACAAAAATAGGTGGAGAATAAGATGTTTTCCGTCATTATCCGCGACCCTGGGTCGATTAATGAAATAAAAAAAAAGTACACAGCCTATAGTGGGTTTTTCCATACTCCGCCAAAATCGGCCTCCACGTCACTCCTACACACCATGTGTGTGGCCTGGTCTCGGCTAACACACGGCTTCGAGTGACCCAGAATACACGGCGTGTGCTCATAAAGAACACGGCGTGTACTTTGAAAATTTCAGATACACACCGTGTGTGTGGCCCGGTCTCGGCCAACACACTGCTAAGAGTGGCCGAGGAGTACACGATGTGTGCTTATAAAGTACATGGCGTGTACTCTGAAAATTTCCAGATTCTCCATTTTTCCTTAAGAAGCCCATAAAAGAGATCCATACCTAAAACTGAAGCTTCAGGTTCTTACAATGTGAAGGAAAATGAGATGACTGTTTGAAAAACATTATCTTTGAATTTGAAGGTAGAGTTCCGAACATTATATAAATGTTTAGCCTTATGACATAGGATATGCACAAAAAAATGAACCATATAGATTTTTGAACATCACTAAAAAAGGAAAAACTACTCATTGGGACCATTACATAGTAATGACCTCCAATATTTATTGTATTTTATGATCATATTTTTGTGGGACAGTGGGTTAACAAAATGGAGAAGAAATTTTCTATGGTCCACTATTATGAGAAAGGAATGTTCACCTTGGATGTATATCATTTAAATATAAAGGCTAATCAATAACGAGTGTTGATATAGAATACAAAAGATAAGGACAAAATGATATAAATGGAGAGGGTATATCTTAAGAGGTTATTTCAGAGAATGTATGTCCCCCATGCTCTTAAAAAAATATGATGAGTGAATTCATAGATCTAAAAAAAAGGTGGGTAAATAATTTCTAAATTATAAGGAAACATTCATAAGGATTTGAATATACCCCTTGGATTTATTATTAAAAATGATAGAAAAATACTAAGATTCATTTTTGGTCTGAAAGTACACCTTTGAAAGGATCTAGCTATCAATGTCTTTGGGTGTTATAAAGTAGTGGTTTAATGTTCTCTGAAAGTAGAGATGGTGTTTAAATAATGGTCCCATGTAATGGATATAATATGTAATTAATGGAATTTAAATATGGAAGATCAAATAACAGAGGAAAGATGATTCGACCACCCACATCTCAAAAATTTGGGAATAAGAATTTTAGTAATTACATCAAATCAATAGGGAAATGATTCAAGTGTGGGATAGATGACCACCAATCTCATAAATGGCGAAGATAAATTAATAAGACAAAAAATGTTATGGAGGAATATAATGAACCTTCCATTGCATCACGCATGGTGTAATTATTTGACTAAATGGAGAATAGGAATTATACAAGTCATCATAATAAACCATGGGTTTTTAGTGTAATCAATTCCAAAAACCACCAATGTTTAAGGATAATGGGAAATATTATGACATCACTACCATTGAGGTGAGAAATCAATATGATGTAATACACTGTACAATTCTTGTTCACTCAATAATGTTAAAAGTTTTATTTGATTCTAGTTTTATGCATTCTTTTATATCATAAATGTATTCTAAAATTATTGAATTGAAACCCCAATACATTGAAGTATATATATCCGTAAAAAATATAGTGGTGTGATTAATGAAAACTAAGTGTTACACTCTTATTAGGTTAGTGTTTTTTGAAGATTAATCTAGTAAATCACATAATCCTCCCCTATGTGAAATTTGATGTTATAATGAGAATGTATTGGCTATCATTATATAGATTTCACATCAATTTTTTAGAAAAATAAATATCATTATATATTCCAAACCATCCCATGATCCAATAAAACTTCATGGAAGATCATGAATCTCATTGGGAAAATCCATTAATGGTGTGGGTGTTGATACCTAGTGTGGAAGAATACCTTTCAAAAATGAACGAGTCAATGAAAATATCTACCTCAAGACATTATATGAGAATATAATGATGTATTTTTGGATGAGTTATGAAAACTTCCCTTTGAACTTATGGTATTGATCTCAATAGATCTTACACCTTGATTGGATCCTATCTCCAATTTCTCATATTGGATGAACCTAATCAAACATGAGGAATTAAAAAATTAGTTGTAAGAGAGTTTGGAAAAAGGATTCATATGACCTAGTGGATCACATTTGGGTGCACCAAAACACCTTGTCAATGAAAAGTATCGATCAATTCAAATGGGTATTTATTATTTAGAGTTTAATAACATCACTATAAATAACAAGTATCTACTTCAAATGACTGATTTTCAGTTTTATGTATTATGTGGATATAAATACTTCCCAAAGGTGGATATTAATTTTTGATATATTCAACTAAATGTAAATAAAAAATATATTCAAAATAAAATATTTCTTAAAAAGTATTTACATTATGAGTTTATAGTGATTCCATTGGTATTTACCAATTACCCATTAATCATAATGTGTTTGATTAATATAATATATAGAGTCTACATTGATGAATTTGTGGTAGTATTTTTTAATTATATTCTCATTCAGTTAGAGAAAAATAAGGAAAATGAATAGAATCTAATGATTGTTTTGGAAACATTAATAATGTAGAAAATGTGTACCAAGTTTATAAAGTGTGACTTTTATATGTATTAAGTCAGATTCTTGGGGTATGTGATCACAAGAGATAGAGTTTATATGGACCCATCAATGTAAAAGAAATTTAGGAATGAACCAAATCATGAATTTGTAAATAAATCCATAGTTTCCATTGATTAGCTGGGTACTACTCGTGTTTTGTGGGAAACATCCCATGATTTTCTATCATGATAACTATGTTCACATTGAAAGTGGTAATCTATGTATAAATTTAAGAATTTGGGGAATTATTTAAGGAGAACAAGAAGATTCTAATCATTGTGCATGTAATCACACTACAATCACATGGAGGTGTTTTAATGATATAAAATTATGCTTTAAAAGAAGGATTGGGTTTTGTACTCATGAAGAATAATAAAGTGATATCATATACCTAATTATAGTTGTAGATCCCATAGATGAAATACTCGATTCCTGATTTGGAGTTTGTAGTGCGATCTTAAACATGAAAATTTTGTGACAATACCTATATGGTGAGAATTGTGTCATATATATAGACCAAAAGAGTATAAAGTATATATTAACATAGAAAGAGTTGAAAATGAATCAATAAAGATGGTTAGAGCTAGTTAATGACTTATATTGATATATAACCTACCATCCTAGAATGGATAACATGGTAGCTAGTGGAATTAGTGAAAAATAACCACATACTCTATCCATGATGCAGATTGAGAAAGACCCCATATTTATAGAGATGAAAAGGATGGATTTGGAAATCATAATGATCAAGAGTACATCATACCTTTTAAAAATTATTTCTAGACCACATATCCAAGAGAATATTAAGGAATCATAAAGAGATGACCTAGAGCTTCAAAAGAAGGTGTAAGTAGTAAAGGAAGGGAAGCTTCATAAATTACACATAAATGGTGATGGTTTTATTCATTTTTTAACTATACTTTTTGTGCCTACATAACTTGAGATGAAGAGTGAGATATTTGATAATGCATATAGATCTTATTTCATCATCTATACTTGAAGTACCAAGATGTTCTGTTATCTTTGAGTGAACTTCTGGTGGGACAACATGGTTGGAGATTGCTGATTACACCTAAAAGTTCTTATTTAGTTAGAATGTAAAATAAGAGAGGAATAAGTCCAAGGGAGAGACACAAAAATTATGCATACCCACATGAAAATAAGAGAAAATTCACTATATATTTTTTCAATGGTCTCTTAAATAAATATAATGGAAGAAATGTGATTAGGGATGTTGTGGAACGAGTCATCAATACTAAACAATTAAATACTATTTTGGAATATTTTTAACAATAAAAATAATCTATGATATACATTATGTATACGGGGATGTTTCACAGGGAAGAACTTTTGATCATCTATGATCATGATCCAATGTTTACTTCTAAATTATAGAGAATTATTCTATGTGATCTAAATAATTAATTAAATATTAGTATCACCTATCACCACATACTATAACAGAATCTGAGAGGACTATACAAACACTTGATGGTATATTGAGATCCTTCTAAATAGAAATTAAATGTGGATGGGGGAAACATTTCTCATTATTTTTGTTCTCATACAAAAAGAATATCCACTCAAGATTTCAAATAGTTCCATATAATATTTTATATGGGAAGCAATTTTGAATACATAATTGTTTGGATGAAGTTGGTAAACTAAATCTACATGAACCTTATGTCGGGCAAGATATGATAAAAAAGATTCAAACAATCCAAAAACATATAAAATATTCTGAAATTCAGTAGAAGAGAGATGTTGAAAAATGTTGAATGGAATTTCAGTTTGATATTAAGGAAAAAGTTTTCCTTTGAATATCCCTATGTAGGAGAGTCACATGATATTGAAAGAAAAGAAATATTTTACATAGGAATGTTGTCCCCTTAAAGATCATTTATCACATAGGATCAGTGCCCTGTTGGAATGAAATACAACAAAATATTTCTCGAGTACATGATATGTTCCTCACATATCTCTTGAGGAAGTACCTACATGATCACTTTCATGTAGTAAATTAAGAGGTAGTATAACTAGAGTATGACATATCATACAATGGGAATCCGAAAAAGATCTTGGACTGTAGAGACAAGGTTCTAGGAATAAGGAAAATCCAACTTGAAAAAGTGTTGTGGTGAAACCATATATATGAAGAGGAGAAATGGTAACCTGAGGAAAAAAAAGAAATCGAAGTTCACCATACTATTCTTAATCAAGAATATTATTTCAAAGTTTGATAATGAAATTTATAAAAGGGGAATAATGTAATAACATAGATTTTATATGTGAAATTTTCTTAATGAATAAATATGTGTTATATTATATTATATAGTTTTAAGAACATAATATACATAAAGATAGAAAAAAACATTATTTAATTAATATAAATCATTAAATTAGTTAATAAATATACCCATGAAAATTTTAATCAATACAATAGGAAGAAAATTAAAAATAATAGAAGTAAAATAGAAAAATTTTGATCATTCCAATATGCTATAATCATCGTCACCATGAAGAACACTATGGAAAAGAAAAAAAATATTTGGAAACCAATCGTTATCTTAGAAGCGGGAAATATTTATTATTTAGAATAATTTTATTTAATTTTAAATTAGGTAGTTAATTGGTATTTATAAGAGGCAATACGACCATTGGAATAGTAATGTAGCTATTAGAATAATACCTTAACCAATGAGAATAGTAAAATGACCATTGGGAATAGTAACCCAAAATATTTATTATAGTAATTTGACCTCAAAAGAATTAAATATAATATAAATAATATTTATCATGGTTAATTTAAGTTAATATAAATATTATAATACTGTAAATTAAATATCAATATTAAAAATTCCCAGAAATTATAAGTAGATTTTGAAATATACCATATTCGAAAGTATTTCATAAAAATGATATTTTTCATAATAAAAATAATAATTACCTATGGTATAAAATTATTTAGACAAAATGAATTTTATTTTTATAATAAGAATATATAAATTCTCTAAGGGTAATTTTTTTGCTAATTTTAGGAAATACTTTTCTTTTTTGGTGAATAGTAAAAATATAGTTTTTTTAGAAATTGGTGTAATTTAAATTACATAATTCATGATATAATTTAAAAAAAATAATTTTTAGAATTTTAGGTAAGAAAAAAATGTTTAATATGTTAAATAATCCATGAAATTCAAATTCCAAACCTGAAAATGATTTTTCATAGTCTAAAATTATGATGTGTCCCTTTATATATGTTTTTTATTTTACTCATTTCATTTAGATTACTCTAATAAATTAGAATTATAATGTGATAAAAGTCCTAAAATCATGTTATTAAATTAAAAAATATTTAATAATTTCAAAAATAATTATATTCAATGGTTTTCCTTTGATATAATAATTTATTCTACATTTTTTCCTTAAAATACCCACCTCCTAAAGTATAAATAAGACATCACCCTTTCATGGAAGACCACCCCTAACTCACTAATAATTCCCAAATATCTTCCCAGACACCATATTAAATGACCTTTAAAATCATTATGGTTGTTTTGGAGTAACAAAATCCATGAATTCAAGGAGTCATACCTCATTGGAAATAAAAACACAAAGAAGAAAGAATGTTTTCATCAAATTTTGTCTTCATTTTCCTTTTATCTTCATCTTTGTCTCTATTCCATTCATGAAAAAATATTCTGTGAATAAATGTGTATTATTGTAAAATTATATTAATGATTTTTACCGACAATAATGGTAATATTTATGATGTATTTATATTTCATTCCCTGATTTCCTCCTTTCATGGCAATATCATGTAAACCTTCAATTAACCACCCATGAGGTTATTTCCAACTATATAATTATGACATCCATTGTTGATTATATTAATTTACTATTTATAATACATAAATGTATAAATAAAATAATTTCTATGATTCAATAGTTAATAATATTAATTTATAAATAGAAATTAAACTAAATCATTAAATTGAACTAATAGAAGATATTTTAAGGAAAATACAAACCCAAATATCTCTATTTTAGGTAATAAACTCATTCACCTAATATTCCGTATGTATATTGTTTAAAAATTCCCATAATTTTCCTTTTAATATCATTTGAATTATATTTCATTGATTATACATCTATTTACCTTTATAAAATTTTTTATAATCATTTTATAATTATTTAAAAAAACATTTTTTTTGAAAACAAATCATTGACTCATCTTAATTTATTTATTATTCATAGAACAATTATCATTTATATCAAATTATGACCCCATTATTCATTTTGGAATCTTGGAGTATATTTTATGAAGTATGACATATGCAATTTACAGTCCCATAGGGCTTTGTTATTTCCCTTTGAGGCTAATAAAAAAACTATAAAATATAGAAAAATAACCAGATTAAATATTTCAGAAAGTATTGGAAAACAATAAGAGATTGTGAATTAGTATATCTATGGATTTAAAGGAAATATTAATAATTAATTAATTTTTAGAAAGAGGGAGGGAAAATAGATTATCGTTTTAATGTACTTTGAATTAAGGGAGAGATAAAGAGAAAATAGATTTGGTTATTTTGAAATCAGGTTTTGGAGGCATGTAAGGGTTTTGTAGTTTTTAGGTTATGGTGAAATTTGATTTATAAATTAAATTAATTAAACCATGTGTGTAATCATATTCTAAAAATGGCTGAATTAATTATCATGATATCCACCCATCAACACGATAATCCACCTTTTCCCATTATCACTTAGTTTTGGGCCTTACCAAATCATGTTTTGTCTTAAATCCATTTTTTAAACTAGTTACCCTAAATTTCACAATGGTAATGCTTCAATTTGTGAAATCAGTTTCGAAAATGAAATGTAATTTATAGGTTCATTAATCAATTATAATTATTTAATAAGAATAAATATATTTGAATTTATTAATTGATATTATAGAAAACCAACACATGAATGAAAAATTAAAATATAATCATGTGGAACCTTCCCCCTTATACTAAATAACCAAAGAAAATTCTATGGTTTACTACATATCCTAGAGATGAGGGAATAGGCGGTAAGAAATGAATAAAAATATAACATTTAATAAAATCTTGGGGAGAAGAATGGTGGAGATCTATTCACATTTAAACTTCTCACCCCATGATTTGGACTTTGGAATCCATCCTGATTTCATCACCACAACTATTTATTTATAGTCCTCTATTCGTAAAGTGTTGGATTTAATTTATAAGAAATATAACACATTATGTATCCTTGGTAAATACTGGATGTGGATTGATTTTTAGGGTAATTATTTTTATCCCTAATCCCATAAAAATATTTATTTACTATGAAAATCCCGAAACATTCATTCCTTGAACTGGATTCACACCCAGAACTGGTTTCAAATTGTTAACTAGATTCACATCCTAATCATTTTTATGTCTTAAACTCATTTCGTCCCTTGTAATTTTTCATGTCCTAAACTATTTTCATGTCATGAACTAGTTTTAGTACTGGTGTTTTTTTTTCAGGCCTCAAATTGGTTTCAGGCCCTGAGATTCCAATTTCTAGCTCTTGAAGATTTTTTTCACCTCAGTTCTTCACTTTTGGCACCTAAAAGTATCCAATTTAAATCCTTCATCATGGGAAGCATTATTTTACTGTATTTCTTTTTACAATTTGTTTTCCTTTTCTCATTTTCAATAAATTAATGCATCCTACCACTTATAAACAAATACATTAAATAAACAGGTAAGAATTTATCATTTATAAATCAAATTTTATTCATTTTAATATAAAAATGATACAATAAATGCTCATATAAAATACCCCACACTTGAATTCAGACATTTCCTGAAGGGTGAATTCTCAATATAATACAAAGAATTATTAATCTATAATAATTTAAATTTAATATCAATGAAATATTTTATTAAATTTAATTTAAATATTGAAGCATCACATTGAGAAAAATTATAAATTACTCATTCTAAAATAAAAAAAATAAAAAAAATATTTTAATTTTTTTCTTTTGAGATAACCGAAACAATTCATTCATACATTTTTCATTTTTCAATTCATTATTAACATTAATGTTATATTCAATTTAATTCACATTTACTTTATCTACTTTTCATCAAGGAAAATATATGAATTTTGTTAAAGGCATACCTTAAGAACATGTCACTTATCATAGGTGAGCTAAGAAACTAATATCTATATCGTGTGAAGACACGATTCCAAATTAATCATGGTGAATTAATCTTTTTTCCTTCAATTGATTCTGAGGATTTTGGTAGGTGGGTAATGATATGAATTAAATAAATTTCAAAAAAAATGTTTTAATATAATGAATAATTCATTATATTAAAATATATTCTCAAAGAAAATCACCTACAACATATGTCATCTCTCTCTTATCCATAGGAAGCTCAGTGTGGGATCATGATAGTTGTAGGCATAATGAATTAATCAACCTCTATTGATTATTTGTTTTAGTTTTTTATGAATTTTTATTTATTTATGATAAACCACAAATAAAACACATAACCACATGTGGTAAAAATATCACCAATATATTAATGGGGATTTTTGACTCTCATAATACAAAATACATTTTTTAATATATTTTTGATGTATGAGAGGTGAAAAAATGGAAAATTATAGTGAATAATATGACGATCTCTCCCCAAATAACAATTTAAAACAAAGAAAAGTATTCCCAATGAAATATATATCAATTCACCATATTCCAAATTTCCTATAAACATATTATTTAGAATATCATGAAATCGATTTAGAGGATGTGATGAACATATAATAGAGGATTGTAACTTGGCTAATTTCATTACATGTCTATTTATTAATTATATGGGCTTGGAGATGATTAATACAAGCTAGGACCAAGTAAAAGGGTTAAAAAATATTCCCCAATATAAATAAATTTTATTATATTCATTCATATCTTTGATATTATTTTAAAAATATTTTAGAAGATAATATTCCAATGTTTCTTAAGAATTATACAATAGGAGTGAGAAATATTAGTTCCCATAATGTATGAATAATTACATCAATGGTTGGGAATAATAATCATTGAAATCCATTTGAGTAATTAAACTAATTAATGAAAATAATAGGAGTCCAAAACCTCATGATTTGAAAGTATAATTATTTAAAAACTCTAAAAACCTCATGCCTATCTCTACCATTTCTTTTCCCTATTTTTCTCTTTAAAATTTATTCACAAAGAAATTTAAATTCAGAGCATAGTATGTATCTTAGGATGTTTATATATCCTATTTTAGTTGATTAAAACTAGAATAAAATGTGGGAATGTAATTGGTAGATAAAGGATTGAAATAAATTAAACGTGGGGAATATATTAGAGAAATTCAAAATTGAAATTCCTAAACCCCTTTCAATAATTCTTCAATCTCATCTTGTAACAACCCAAACTTTCATTAATGGAAATCACTATTGATCTAAATAAATGTCTATTTATGTAAATTTTTTATATAATATGTCCACTTCATTGTTTTTATGTTTCTGGATTTTAAAATAATGTTTAGAATTGTGACCATTGTTAATATAGCCATTGAACAGTGATCTCATGATTTGTATAAATATAGGTCTTTAATAAATCTGATTTACTCAGATAGAGGAAGCGATGGCCTCATCAAGTAGAAGTTCCCCATACAAAGCCCATTTTTCAGATCTCGTAAAGGATGTGGAGTCATTGGGCTTCACTCTTGACAAAGCCGAAGCTAAGCTTGAATACGTTATGCTCGAGCGGAACCACCTACGAGAGAAGTGGAAGTCAATAGAGATTACCACCTGAGAAATGGTATCCGAGCCACCCCAAGAGTCTCTCACCATCACACACCTTACCCTTTGGTGTTATGTGGGTGTTATATGGGGTTATGTAACAAGACATTAGCACTATAGTAATGTACATTATTTTTGTATATAATAATGAAAATACCTTCATTTTATTATTGTTACCTTGTAGATGGTTTTTAAAGAACAAATAATATTTTTAGTTAATATTCAACTATGAAATATATTTTGATGAATTAATGTATTTTTGAAATAAATAATATTTTAATAAAATGTTATTATTAAATTAGTTTTTATTAAATATAAATGATTTTATAATTTTATGAATGCAATAGTAATTTTTGTTAAGGTTTGAAAACCATTTTTGTCAAAACCCATGAATTTTTGACAAATGTCAGTTTTTATTTTAAATGTGAAAATTAACATTTTTGGAAAATTATTTAGATATAGTAAATATTATTTCTGGAATCAAGACACTGAAATTATCCAACGGTGAATTTTTCATAATTTTTCGAGTCAGTCAAATTTTTGGGTAAAAATTACATACCATTTAAATATATAATGTGTTTTATGACATCATAATGACCCAATAGCAATGTAATAAAATACTATAAGCCTAATGTTCATCCAATATATATTTTACCATTAAGATAATGTGATTTAGGCTTTGTTTTAATTTTTTTTCAAATCATTAATGGACACTTCAAGGCCTATTAAACATCTTGTCTTTTTAAATTGATTTTCTTGGGAGGGTGACTCACCTCCACATAAGAAACCCCATTATTTTAAGAAGTTTGTACTTTGGCCTTATAAAATATTGTTTTCCACTTCCCTTTTCCAGAAACCATGGGAAAAAACCATGGGCTGGTTTGTGGTTTGGATTAGTTTAATGTGAGGTGTCCCAAACCTAAATAATAAAGAATTCCCTCACCTTTCCTTTATAAACCCACACAAGCTCCCACTTTCTCCTCACTCAAAGCCTTTGTAGTTCGTCCAACCTCTTCCATACTCTCTCTAGAATCCTACCAAGGAGCTCGAAGCTCCCAAGAAGCCTCTCTCAATCATCTCTCAAGCCTTTGGAAGCACACTTCCAAGTAAGGGTTTTTTCTTCCTTTCTCATATTTGTCCAATATTCTTTAAATTTTATTCCATTTTAATTTCTATTATAACTATTGGGGTATGGTTTCACACCTCCCCCATACTACCCTATTTATGTTTGAATGATGTGATACCCCTTTATCTCTCATTAAATTCCTCCCATGTACACTCGTTACTATGCCGAAATTCCGAAAGGAATTTCTCTCTCCTCTTTTGCATTCAAGCAATTATTTTGTATCATGACAATAAATTACATTAAAATTGTTTAGAAATGTATCTATATGAACCCCTTTCTGTTCATTTCATGTAAATATGATGATAAACCCCTTTCTCTCCCATTAAATTCCTCCCATGTAAACTGGTTACTATGCTGACATTCCTGAAGTAATTTCTCTCTCCTCTTTTGCATTCAGGCAATTATTTTGTCTCATGATTCTAAATTCCATTAAAAATGATGGGACGTGTATCTATATGACCCCATTACTGTCCATTTCATGTACATATGATGAGACACCCCTTTATCTCTCATCAACAATTTTTATGAATTCTTACGTCACGCTGTTATACTTCCGAAATTGCACCGATTTTCCAAGACAATGTCATTGTGTGGTGAATACCATGCCCATTTATCTATCACGGGTATTCACCTTTATGAACATTTATTTATTGTTTAAAGAGTTTCATGTATTTATTCCAAAATCCTTTATTGTGGAATAAATGATGATGTTTTATGAATCGATGTTATGTGATCTATGTGGCACACTAATGAATGAAATGAAATGTTTAAGAAGGGTTCGCCCTTATAGAACTCTAAGGAATTGGGTTAAGAATTGTATCATGATACGTCATGTAAAATGGGTGTTTACTCATGCTAATTCAAGTGCAACAATGTTTTACTCGTGGTTCATGTGCAATGAGGATTTACTAATGCTTCATGTGCAATGATCTCTAGATAATGAAAATTCGATGTTAAGTGTTGTTGCCACATTTCGATGTTATGATAATCATGCTTTATAATGACTTTATGTTTATGATTCTATTGTGCTCTAATGATATGCCTATTGTCTAACATGAATTGTATTCCTCATGTTATTCCATGATAATTCCCTTATTGGGATTTATAGCTCACCCTTTTCTTATGCATGTCCTCAGGTTATCCCATGAAATGCTAAGTATGAGGGAATGTAGGGGTAATGTAATAAAAGTTTTCAATAAAGATGTTGTATTTCATGTTTTGAGTTGTTATGCAATGATCCTAATCCCCAAAGACTCTAGACCTCTCGATATTCTATGTTGTATCAAGTGATGTTTATGTAATAAATTATGTTTAACTGTGTAACAAAATATTAGGGTTATCAGACTTGGTATTAGAGGATTGGTTTAGTTATTTTTGGGATTAGGATTACTAAAACCTAGTAAAGCCTTAGAGACAAGACAAAATATAATAAAAACACCCTTAATTTTTGGTGAGTATTGAGTAATTGGTTTATCAAGCAAATACATCCCTGTCTGGATATGAGCAGGTAGAGGCGGCTCTAGCACAGATGTATCCTAGAGGTAATATCCGAAAACACCACTTTGAGCTAGACTCAAATGAGAACTAGTGAATGACAACGGTACTTGCTACAATATTGGTTACGACACTCTTAGGGGATATGATTTGGTAAATTCCCAAGCTTAGTATGAACCATTATCAAGGGAAAAAAATGCACTGAGAATATATGTTAGAAAGTTGATCATGGATAACATAGACTGAATCCAATAGATTCAAATGTTAAGGAAATAAAATTTATTTATAGGTCATTAGTTTTTTCCTTGGATTATCCTTTATGTGTTTCCCCTAACTTTCCTTTTATTGTAGCCAATATTAGGTAATAGGAGGACTCAGTCTAACAATCGATGCGAAGATCAATGTGATGACTATACTAATGAGATGCCCAATCCAATGGGAGCGGGAATCTAGAACTTTGTGATGATTCTCTCTCAGCTAACTCAAGATTTCAATAGAAAAATGGGTCAAGAAGAACATTCAACTCCCCTAAGAAAGAACAAGTCACTATCGAGAGCTTCGGGAGACAAAGGAATCATGCTTTTAATGGATAATATGATCCCTCAATCACTAAACAATGGATCAACTCCATTGAAAAGATATTCTCCATCCTTCATTGTTCTGAAAATGATAAGGCTCTCCTGGCTGCTTATCTTATGGAGGGAGAAATAGATCAATGGTGGACATTGATAAAAAATACAAATCCTGATGAGAAGATCAAGGAATTGTAAATGAAGGATTTTTGGAAGAAGTTTTTCGATAAACATTTTCCACGTACCCTCCGGCATAAGATGGAAATGAACTTCCTTTCCCTCAAGCTAAAAGATGAAGAATCTATTAGAGCGTATGAGGAAAACATCACAAGGCTTGCATGATACACTTCCAGCTTTGTCGTTACCCATGAATGCAAGGTTGACCGCTTCTTTGGTGGGCTGAAACATAGCTTGTAGAAAGCACTGGAAATCTGTGACTTTGACTACTATGATGAAATTTTCCGATCTGCCCTCAAGGTCAATATGGAGATCGTAGAATCTTATGGGTATCATGGGGATAAGAAGAGTAAGGTGGACTTCAATGCTGGTGGTCTGATGGATAAATCCAACGGTGTTAAGAATATCCAACACCCCACATCCCAAAGGTTCAGAAATAAACACCTAGGAAATTGCCTAAAGGGGACGAGGAAATGCTTTAGGTGTGGAATAGAAGGACACCTAGCTGTTAATTGTAGGAAAGACAGACCTGTGGCTGCGATAGAGGATTGGAACGCTCCATTCGAACCTCAACGCATGGTTCATTTCTACAACTGCAAAGGACTGGGGCATCTTGCAAATCAGTTCCCTAAGCCAAGGGTTTTCAGAGGCAACCAATAACCTCCATGAAAAAAAGGAATTCTTTTTCCATCACTACTGCTGAAGTGAAGCCCGACAATGAAGTGGTTATAGGTACTCTAGTTATTCATTCGAGAATAGAAAACATACTTTTTTATTCATGTTCTATGCATTCTATTAAATCTCGGAAGTTTAGTAAAACAATCCCATCACCACCATGAATCATGGAAGTGAAGATGTCGATGAGTACGGAAAATGGATCAATCATTGCATCCCATGAATATAACTCCTCCCCTGTCATAATATGTGGATTAAATTTCCAGGCGAACCTTATCATACCCCCTCAGGTAGAATTTTTTCCAATTCTTGGCGTGGATTGGGTTTCCATATATAGAGAAAACATAAATTGTCGTGAGAGGGAAATCACTCTCCATGTGGAGAATCGACCCCCGATTCTTGACAACTGAAAGGAGGAAGATGAATATTCTTTAGCTCCATCATCTCAAGCGTGGATATTACTGACCTATGAGCACGCGTTTCTGACTCAGATGATTGAGTCTAATGAGGAAACCATCCTAGATGACAAGCCTATTGTGAGGGAATTCACTGATGTGTTTCTCTAGGAATTTCCTAATCTTCCTCATAGAAGAGATGTTGAATTATCAATTGATATTATACTTGGGGCATTGACAATATTCAAAAATCTATATAGAATGGCTGTTTTGGAGCTTGAGGATTTGAAGAAACAACTATTGGAGAATCTGGATAAAGGGTTTATACACCCAAGTCCTTCACCATGGGCTGCACCAGTCCTCTTCGTCAAGAAGAAAGATGGGTCAATGTTCCTTTGAATCGATTATCGTGAGCTTAAAAAAATCACAATAAAGAACAAGTATTATATCCCATGAATAGATGACTTGTTCGATCAGCTGCGTGGAGCACAATAATTCTCCAAGGTAGATTTGTGGTTGGGATATTATCATGTAAGGGAAAAGAAGGAAGATATCCCCAAGACTTCTTTTCTTATAAGATACGAGCACTATGAATTCATAGTAATGCCTTTTGGACTCACTAATGCTCAAAAAATCATCATGGACTTGATTAATAGAGTCTTTAGAGATTACCTGGAAAAAATTTTGGTAGTCTTTTTAGATGATATTATGATATAATCCAAAACCAAGGAGGATCATGAAGAGCATCTAAGAACTATACTAGAGACCTTGCGGAAGGAGAAGCTCTATGAAAAGTACAAAAAGTGTGAGTTTCATTTGAAGGAGGTCTCATTCTTGGTCCATATCATCACAATCAATTGGATATCTATGGCTCCCTCCAAAACAGATGTAATTGAGGGGTGGACGTGCCTAATATTAGTAACAAATATGTGTAGCTTCTTGGGGTAAGTTGGATATTATCGACGATTTGTGGGAAATTTCTCACGATGGTCCAACCCTCTTACCAAGATAACCCGAAAGGTAGTAAAGATTACCTAGAGTGATGAATGCGAAGAAAGCTTCAAGGAGTTGAAAATGTGTCCTATCACTACACCCATGCCCACTTTACCCACAAGTGGAGAACTTTTTGTAGTATTCAGTGATGCATAGAAGTAGGGTCTGGGATGTGTGTTGATGAAAAATGGAAAAGTCATTGCCTATGCATCAAGGAAATTGAAAGTTCATGAACAGAACTCTCCAACACAAGACCTCGAGTTGGCTGTAGTGATCTTCACTTTGAAAATTTGGCGGCATTATATCCATGGGGAGAAGTGTGAGATATATATGGACCACAAATGCCTTCAAGTATACATTCAAACATAAAGAGTTTAACATGCGCCACTGAAGATGATTAGAGTTGATCAAAGTCTATGACTGCTCCATTCATTACCACCCTGGGAAAGCGAACAAGGTGGAATATGACATAAGTAGAATGGACCCAGTGATTCTGTAATTGATGAGAATTGAAAAGGATCCAATATTCTTAGATTTGATGAAGATGGACATGGGAATCATAATGAAGGGAACATCATCAATCCTTTCACAAATGATTTCTCAACCGTCACTTTTGAGAAGGCAAAAAATTTCTAAAAAATATGATGTTGAAATTTTGGAAAAAGTGAAAGCTATTAGAAAAGGGAAATACTCAAAGTCTAATGTTAATGAAGATGGAATTCCGAGATTTTGGAAAAGACTATGTTTTCCATCAAGTCTGGACCTGAAGAAGGAACTTTTGGATGATGATCATTGTTCAAAATTTTCTATTCATACAGGAAACCAATAGATGTATCAAGATATCTGAGCGAATTATTGGTGGGATAATATGAAGAAGGTCATATTTGAATATACATCAAAGTGCCTGGTGTTTTTCAAGTGAAGGTAGAGAGTTATAATTCTATGGGGATGATGCAACCATTTCCCATACCAGGATAGAAATGGGAGAATATAACCATGCAATTTGTCACTGGACCTCCGAAGACATCCAAAGAAAACAATGCAATATCGGTTATTGTGGATCATCTTACTAATGCTGCACACTTAATTTCTATTCGGGAGGATTTCACATTGGATCAACTGGAATAGAAATATATAAGGGAAGTGGTAAGGCTACATGGAGTACCAATATATATTGTGTCTAATCAAGATCCTTGATTCTCCTCTAGGTTTTGGAAGAGTCTTCAACATGCTCTGAATATTGGACTAAAATTTAGTACGAACTATCATCCTCAAACTAAGGGCCAATACGAGCAGACAATCCAAACACTTGAGTACATGTTGATAGCATGATCAATGGACTTTAAAGGAGGATGTGATCAACATATTCTTCTGGTTGAGTTCCCATATAATAAAAGTTTCCACTCAAGCATCCAAATGGCACCATTTGAAGCCCTTTATGGGAAAAGGTGTAGAACACCTACATGTTGGGATGAGGTTTGTGAGCATAAGATGCTTGGACTAGAAATGGTCGATGAAATGGTGGAGAATGTAAAAACCATTCAGCAGCACATCAAGGCAGCACAGATTCAAAAGAAGAGTTATGCAGATAATCTTCATCGAGACCTTGAGTTTAAAGTTCGAGACATGGTTTTTCTACGCGTATCTCTGTGGAAGAAGCTCATGAGGTTTGGAAATAAAGGGAAGTTAGGTCCAAGTTACATTGGACCCCTTAATATTATTGATTATGTCGGGGCTATGGCCTATTGACTAGCACTTCCATCTTCCATGGCCAATGTAAATGATGTTTTTAATGTATCCCTCTTGAGGAAGTACATACCAGACACTTCACATGTACTCTCTTCAAAGGTGGTATAGTTAGATAATGATCTTTCTTATGAGGAGCAACTAGTGAAGATCTTAGATCGTAGAGAAAAAGTTTTATGAACTAATATAAATCCCCTCATCATGGTGTTGTGGTGAAACAAAAAGCTTGAAGAAGCGATGTTGGAATCAGAGGTATTGATGAAGCAGACTTAACCACATCCGTTTTAGTGTGGGAAAAGAAAACTTCAAGGGTGAAATTTTATAAGGGCGGGAGATTGAAATGACCCAAACTTTAATTAATGGAAATACCTCTTGATCTAATTAAATGTATGTTTATGTAAAATGTTTATATAAATTGTCAACTTCTTTGGTTTTATGTTTTTGGATTTTAAAATACTATTAAGTATTGTGACCATTGTTAATATAGTTTTTGAATAGTGATCACATGATTAGTATAAATATAGGGCTTTAACAAATCCAATTTATTGAGATAGAGGAAGCGATGGCCTCATCCATTAGATGTGCCTCATACGAAGCC
This sequence comes from Viscum album, assembly GCA_963277665.1. Lineage (NCBI taxonomy): Eukaryota > Viridiplantae > Streptophyta > Magnoliopsida > Santalales > Viscaceae > Viscum > Viscum album. The sequence goes on along the minus strand of OY728151.1, from coordinate 1,688,579,156 downwards.
CATTTTTCAGAGCCTGGGAAGGGTGTGGCATCATTGGGATTTGATCGTAACCAAGCCCAAGCCGAGATTGAATATGATAAGCTCGAGCGGAACCGCCTATGAGAGAAGTGGAAGTTAATAGAGATTACCACCTGATCAATGTTATCTGAGCCACACCAAGAGTCTGTCGCCATCGCACACCTTACCCTTCGATCTTAAGAAGGTGTTATAAGGGGTTATATAACAAGACATTATAACTATGGTTATGTACATTACTGTTTTATATAATAATGAATATACCTTCATTTTATTACTGTTACCTTATAGATGGTTTTTAAAGAACAAATAGTGTTTTATTTAATATTCAACTAAGAAATATATTTTGAGGACTTAATATATTTTTTAATTAAATAATATTTTAATAATATATTATTATTAAATTATTTTTTACTAAATATAAATTATTGTATAATTTTATGAATGCCATCGTAATTTTTATTAAGGTTTGAAAGCCATTTTTGTCAAACCCCGTGAATTTTTTATAAATGTCAGTTTTTTTAAAAGTAAAAATCAACATATTTAGAAAATTATTTGGATAAAATAAATATTATTTATGGAATCAGGATGTCGAAATTATCCAATGCTAAATTTTTCATAATTTTCTCAGACAGTAAAATATTTGGGTAAAAATTAAATACCGTTTAAATATATAATGTGTTTTATGACATCATAATGACCCAATAGTAATGTAATAAAATACTATAAGCCTTATGTTCAGCCAATATATATTTTATCATTAAAATAATGTGATTTTAGGTATTTTTTAATTATTTTACAAAGCATTAATGGACCCTCAAGGCTTATTAAACATCTTGCCTTTTTAAATTGATTTCCTTGGAAGTGTGACACACCTCCACATAAGAAAACCAATTATTTTAAGAATTTATGACTTTGGAATTATAGAATATTGTTTTCCACTTCCCTTTTACAAAAACCACGGGCAAGAACCATGGTATGGTTTGTGGTTTGGATTAGTTTAATGTGAGGTGTCCCAAACCTAAATAATATAGAATTCTCTCACCATTCCTATATAAACCCACGCAAGAACCAAATTTATCCTCACTAAAAGCCTTTGGAGTTCGTCCAAAATATGACCTAATCTCTCTAGAATCCTCCCTAGGCGCCCCAAGATCCCAATAAGCATCTCTCAATCCTCTCTCAAGTCTTTATAAGCACACTTCCAAGTAAGGGTTTTTTCTTCATTTCTCATTTTTGTCCAATATTATTTACATTGTTATTCCCTTTTAATTTCAATTATAAATGTTGGGGTATGGTTTCAAACCACCCCCATACTGCCTTATTTTTTTTGAAATATGGGAAACCCCTTTCTCTCTCATTAAATGCCTCCAATTTACACCCCTTACAATGTTGAAATTCCGAAAGAAATTTGTCTCTCCTCTTTTTTATAAAAGCAATTATTTTATATCATGACTCTAAATTCCATTAAAATTGTTGGTATATGTATCTATATGACCCCTTACTGTACATTTCATTTACATATTATGAGACAACCCTTTATCTCTCATTAAATTCCTCCCATGTAAACCTGTTACTATACTGAAATTCCGAAAGGAATTTCTCTCTCCTATTTTGCATTCAATAAATTATTTTGTACCATGACTCTAAATTCCAATACAATTTTCAGGACATGTATATATATTACCCCTTACTATCCATTTCATGTAAATATGGTGAGACACCCCTTTCTCTATCATCAACTATTTTTATGAATTCATACGTCACGCTGTTACGCTGCCGAAATTGAACAGATTTTCCAAGCCAATGTCATTATGTGGTGAATACGTCATGTGAAATAGGTGTTTACTAAAGCTAATTGAAGTGAATCAAGGTTTTAATTTTTCTTCATGTGAAATGAGGATTTAATCTTGCTCCATGTTCATTGAGACTTGGCTAATGCTAATTCCATCTTTAGTGTTGTTTCCACATTTCCATGTTAGGATTATCATGCTTTATCATGCCTTTATGTTTATGCTTCTATTGTGCTCTAATAATATGCCTATTTTCAAACTTGTATTGTATTCCTCATGTTATTCCATGATTATTACATTATTGGGATTTATAGCTCACCATGTTCTTATGCATGTACTTACGTTATCCCATGCAATGTTAATTACAATGGAATATGGTGGTCATGTAAAGGAAGTTTTAAATAAAGACATTTTATTTCATATTTTAGTTTTTATGTAATGATCCTAAGCCCCAAAGAAACTATAACCCTTGATATTCTATGTTTTATCAAGTGATGTTTATGTAATAAATTATGTTTAATTGTGTAATAAAAAATTCTGGTTATTATACATCTATACTCTTTATTCTTTAATTTGACTCACAATGTGATCATGTTTCAGTATACATATTTCAATAACATTATGCCATGAATTGGATTCATTATGTGAAATAGGCTTGTATCTTTATCTTATTCAACTATATACTTCTCTCTCTGATGTTTCTGAAAAAATAAACATAATAAAGTGAATGTAGGATCCATTTTTCAAAAAAATTTGAATGATTTTGCGGTGATTGATTAAACCTAATATAATCAGTAAATAAATAAATAGAACTCTAAAATCTATGGTCTCCCCTATTAAGCTTCATTTTTATTAGTATTTCTTCTTAAGTATACCTGGTTTAGCTGATTGGAGTGTGGAAAAGTGATAAACATATCACCTTTAACCAACCGTAACATTTAAATCCACCCAACTCAACTTATCTCCTCCACATAGAAATCAACATGGAATTATGGGGGGGGGGGGGTAACCAGATTCTGGAGAATATGGGTATAAATTTCAATAATTGTTTCATCCATCCATACTTATGAAAACTCTTCTTTTTCATTTTGTAGATAAATGTGTTGAATTTATTAAATGATGTATCCTGGTTCGGTAGCTATCTCCTCAACTTATTCTATGGGTTCTAGTTTTTTTGTTCCTCTACGTAGATAGTTTATGGAACACCTTGTTCTTATTACAATTCATGAGACACAATTAAATGTTCCAAAAAATTCATAATAAACGTGGAAGATATATCTTACTCTTCCTCTTTTAGACGTGGTCTGATTTTTTTTCTACAAAACATTTTAGCATCTCATAATTTGTGGTACCTTTTTATTCTATTTTTACTTTTTCATGTGGTTTTTAAATTTGGTGTTAGACCACTCAAGATTTGAAGCATGTTCACCTTTATATTATGAACCTAAAATGTCAAGGGAATCTTTGTTATGATAAAATAAAACATTAGATGTGCTGCATACCCACCTTTTGTTGTCCTGGATTCATTACTTTTGACATGCCACTGTGAAATTTGGTACCAGGATTTGGGGTTCCTCATTTTTATTCATGATTATGGTAGTGGTATTTAATTTAATTGATTATTCATCATTATATTTTCCTAGATTTTCTACATCTTATCCTATAGTAGGAAGTTGAACCTATCATGGTTAGTTATCATGCTCTACAGATCTTCCATCACATCCCAAAAATACCCAGTGTGTTAAAAATGATAAATAAATAAATAAATAAAAGACCAAGTTTACATATATAATGAAAAAAATTAAATATTAAAAACCATATAACTAACTCAAAACCATCCATGAAAATGGAGCTAGTTTTTATAGGCCTTGAAAGGGCCATTATTTCCTTAAAGGGGTTAATTATTTTTTTATAAAACTCATTAAATGCTACAAAATAAGTGGTTTAAATTTATAAGTGTGTTTAGGAGAAACCACAAGATGGTTAATTAGTATATTTATGTTTTTAAAGAAAATAATTATAATTAATTGATTTTTTGAAATGGGGATAGAAAATATACAGGGGTTTGAAATCAATTTTTATAAAGATAGAGATTAAGGGAAAACAAATCTAGTTGTTTTGAAATCATGAATTGAACGCTTGTCAGGGTTTTACAGTTTTATGGATTAGGTGAAATTTTATTTCAAAATTAAATTAACTAATCAATGTGTGGTGTTAGATTATAGAGGAGGTAGAATCAACAGTAAAGAAATCTCATTATGAATTTTGTAATCCTCCTTTAGCAATTCTTATGTAGTTTAGGTAAATAATGAATTTAGTTTGTATCTATAAAATTATGATACATGGTTACCTGAAATGAGAAAATAGTAATATATTAATTTGAGAAATTATTTTCCCAAATGAAAAGTATGTTATAGATTCATCTATCAATTATAATGATAAATAAGGAGAAATAAATTGGAATTTATTAATTGATATTTTTGAAAACTAACACCTGAATAAAATAAAGAAGAATAGTCTAATGAATCCATCCCCATTTGGCTAAGACACACAAGAACATGTATGGATTTACCCCATAATTCTAGTGAGAAGGAGTAATATGGAAATAATGAATGATAGTAAAACATGAAAGAAAATATAGATGAGGAGAATAGAGGAGTTACCTATATAGCACAACTTCTGCCCTAAAATTGGCGTCTAGAATAATTCCTGATAGGATTTGAACATAATTATATTTTTAGTCCTCCATGTGTCTAGTTTTGTATTTAATTTATCATAAATATGTACAATTATGAGTTTTGGGTTAGTCATGAGTGTTGGGTGATAGTTAGGATTGTTGTTTCTATCCAAAATCCCATCAAAATCTGAATTTATTTAAAAAATCCGACAACCTTTAGGCATTGAAGTAGATTAAAAACGTGAACAGGTTTCACATTGTGAAATGGATTCTTGTCTAAGAAAGTTTTCATGACCTGAAATGGTTTCAAGCCCTATTACATTTTTACAAACAGAAATACTTCCATGTATTAAACTGGTTTCAGGGCCGAGATTGGTTTCCTTCTTGGAATTTTTTTAGCACTTGAATATCTATTTTCCAGTTATTTATGCTCTATTTCAATTTGATTCTTCACTTTTTACCCCCATTTGTATCCAATTGACAACATTCATCATTGGAAGCCTTATTTTAGATTAATACATTACTATTATTTATTATTTATTTCATTTTTAAAAAAATTATGCTTCCTACCAAAGATAAAAAATTACATTAATATAAAAGGTAAATATTAATACTTTGAATATCAAAATTTAATCATTAAAATATAAAAAATGTATACAAAATATGGTATTATCAGAAATTCATTTTGAAAAAAATTTATTTCTAGGGGTTTATTTCAATACAATGATTGTTATATGTTTTATTTCCATGTGGAATACATGATTACGAGCATTTTATGATGTGACTGGTGGATCTTAAGTTATATATCCATATAATTCATTGGGAAATGTGTTATATCTCATGATAATATGTTTATTGTTGATCAACATAATGTTATCATTGCTCACAATTATGATATTATTATTTATCCACATATGATATGAATAAACATGATGCTATCCCCATTTACAAGTGTGTGGGTATTTTACCACTCTATTATGATGTTTCAATATTATTCATAATAAAAATTCCATTCCTTTATAAAATGTTTCCCTTATGTTTATGATGATGATCCTATGCTTGTGTTATAAAAATTTATTTTTCTAATTTGGACAAGATACTAACATGTTGGATATTAGATTATATCACAATAATGTTTTTATCATAGAAAATATATAATAGTCATATATGAAAATTTTGGTCACTATAATAATGAAAATATAAATGGAAATTCATAAAATGAAAACTATCAGTGAAGTGTTCACATACAACTATACAATGTTAAACAATAACATATTCTATAATGTATAGGCATCCTATGAACTACAATTATATCTATATGAACTCTCAATATAAACATAAAAATTTCTATAATGATTCCACACTAATATAATGATATTATCTGGTAAAATGATTTATTACAACCCCTAAAGTATACCTATAAATTATATAATAATAGTAAGGGTAAATAAATTATAATGATAACATTTGTTACACATGGGAGGAATGTAATCCTAAGGGGACTAATTTAATATCCATATAAACATATCCAAATTAGATAAAATATTTAATATAACTTCCACTTGCATCTAGACATAAGAGATAAAATTAGGAACACCAAATAATTTTTAGTAATGAAGTGATAGATATGGGAAGCTTTATTATAATTTTTGGAATGATCACTTACATATTCCATGCCAAATTAATGTAATAAATATAACCTAGATATAAAGGATAATGGGATACTTATTTACACTTAATTAAGATAAAAAGTAAGGGATCCTCAATTTTTAAGAGGAGTACATGCATATGTGTAAGAGATTTTCTGAATCATAGTGTATACTTATGGAGCTATCATATATTTAAAGGAAATTGGCTTTGAATTGAAATAATATTTGTCAGATGTATTCATTCTAACCTAATGATAATTATCCTCACTTAAATGTAATTCAATATTTTATCATTTCCATATTTATACCTAAAACATAATGATCTAAAATTGTATTTTATTTTTAATATTTAGTTAGGTTGACGATTATTATATTTATGATGAGCCACTCTTGCCTCCTTGTCTTCAACGTTCATATAGTTGGACAATAGATGGGTGTTCTAAGAGTTTGAGTTAAGTAATTAAATATAAATTTATAATATCCCAAGAATAATCATTTCATTATTACATGTTTTCATCATATATTAGAATAATTTCATTCCCATGACCTTTTAACATTATAGGTTTTGAGAATAATAAAACAAAACCTTTAATAATACATAACAAAACTTCCAATCTTAGAATCCAATTCTTCTACAATACACATTTTTTTCTCATGATTAATTTATAACTAATCATTAAAACATGAATTTTTAAATCATTATCATTTATAATCATTTTTATATGATGTAAAAATTATTAAAAACATGAGATGGGCATAAAAATATCAAAAATGGTTAAAAAATAAAGAAAATTTGTTTGCTCAATAAAATAAATTAAAACCCATGATAATGTTTTTCTTTAATATAATAATCCACAAGCTCATAAAATTTCAAAAATTATATTTACTCTGGAGAGAATATTTTTTTTACCGAAGAGTTCCATTAAAAAATACTCATAGCAAAGCATATACAAGAATCAAAATTTCATTATGTTTTCTTGGGACACAATATTTGTAATAAACCTCATAATGAAGTAACTCAATCAGTTAAAAAAATATATTTACTATAGAGAATAAATAATTACCCAATGCATTTAGAGGATGTATAATATTTGGACCACCTGTTATCATGAATAATTTCCAAGAGCCAGAACATTAATAAAAAAATAGACGAGATTTTAATTCAACATATATGCATAAGAAATAATGTCTCACCAAGAAACAAAAATGAATTTAAAATAATCATTTAAAAAAGTTCCTAATGAGTGGAAAATCAAATCAATGTATGGAATATTGATAAATAGATATAAATAAAATTTTTGAGAAATAAAATTATCTCAACAAATTATAGATACAATTGAGAAAAACTTAAAAAATTGAAAGTAAATGTTTTAATGAAACCCCTTTATAGAATACATCTATTTTACAATATTAAAATTAACCTAATTCAATATTAAAATATTTCATTTATAATATCAAATTTTATGTATAGGTCTATTGTCTTGGAAATTAGGAACATAAAACAAGAATTACATAATGGAAAGATAATAATAAAAATTACTTAATTGTTTTTGAAGACATTTTTTTAATTCAATCATTGGTCACCTCACTATAAGTAATTTCCTAGGGACATATATCATTATAGAAGGGTGAGTGTAGAACCATGTAAGGGATAAATAAATGAAATGTAACATGAACGATCGTCATGTATAATAAATGAGGCATAACATGAGAAGATAATCATAATTACTTGATACATAACATTGAAATGTGGATACAACATAAGAATGATACATTCATTAGAATATATTCAAGGATTATAAAAAAGTGTTAAAAATCATAGTTTCCAATGTTTTTTATCAATACATCATAAAAAATTTCATCTATAGAGATTTACTACTTACCCAATGAATTGGAGTGATATCAGGGAAAACCCTTCATATTTATAAATTCATGGGTGACACATAGATCATAAGAATATAAACCAAGAATAACTTAGGAGATGTAATGAAATAGTTTCATATAAATGTCATTAAATTAATAAATACATGAGTATTAAATCATTTTTAACCCTTATGAAAGGAATATAGGTTTCATATTTTTATGTCCCAAATAAATTAATCAAAGTTATATCTAAGTGAATACTGAGGAATAGAGAAATTTATTCAGTATTCACAAAATATGAATATTTCATTTAAAAGTGAAAAAATACAAGAAACACATTTTAGAGCATGATGAGAAAACAATGAATATAATGTAAAGGTAATTATGTTTGAGAAATAAGGAGTAAAATTGCCAAAAATATTTGTGGTTGGAATGAGATAATAAAAATGCATGAGATATGAGTAATTCAACATTTAGAATACATACCACAAAAAATTTAATTGAATGAAAAAGAATTAGAGGATAGTAATACCACCTTGGGGAATAACTTCATGATGTTTGGAGAGGGAAAAATTAGGAACATAGAGATAACTATGAGGGACTTTAGAGAGGGAGAGTGAGAATAATTTAATGATCAATGGATTTTTATTGGAAATTAAAAGGATAATGGTTTGGTATTTATTGAAAAATAGGTTGAATTGTTTAATATTTCCAAAATATAGGTCATGGAATTCTCAATTGTGGAAAATGAGAAATCATAGGATTACCCATAGTTTTTTGTTCATTGATTTTTAAATTTGATTCATGTTTTATAAAATTTTAATCAAATATAATAGAAATCCTTTTTTATATTACATTGGATATGTAAAATAAATTCTCCACAAAATACAGTTTTTAAAATAATAATTCCCATGTAGACTTCTAAATGTAATTTATAGGTTTGTAAATTGACTTAAATCTATTAAAGAACATAATTTTAATAAAGTAAAATATTTTTTCCATTGTATTTAGTTTAATTTATTTTGAATTAATTATTATATATATGAATTCATAAAAGAGACCAAAAACAAATAACTATACTTTACTATTTTTAATAAAATAATATACTCTAGAAAGTTATCAAAATTTCACCTTAAGAATATTTCAAAGATATGATTTCAAATATGATGTTTATTTTATACAAATACTTCACTAAATATGATAATGTAAATTTTAAAATAAATAAATCCTTATTTATTAAAAAATATTTTTTTTCATGACATAGTATACTTTGTGACAGTTATAAAAATTTCATATGGCATAATAATAATATGTTATCATTTATATTTAAATAATTGTTTTAAAGGATTATTTCATGAAAATAACTTTTATTTGGAATATATGAGTTTATAATAAAAGTTTATATATTGTTTGAACGTAAAATTGTGTTAAATTTAAATCAAAAAATATAATTATCCAATTCATATTATATTAATGTTTATTTTATTAAATAAAATAATACATAAATGGGAATGATGAAATTCATACTAAATTTTTTTAAAAATAGATTACAATTTTATGACACTAAGTTCTAGATACATAACCATTTATTACACCAGCATAGGACCTAAGGGTAAGGTATGTGATGGTGAAAGTTTTATGGGGTGGTTTAAATAACATTAACATAGTGGTGATCTATACTAAATTATACTTCTCTTTTGGGTGATTTCATTCAAGACCCTTTTTTTAAATATCTTCTTAGGATTGTTCAATGTAGAAACCAAGTGATGCTACCTCCCTCCCAATTTATGATCAATGGGCATCGAAAGGCATGAATCTACTGGTTAAGGACATCATTCCTAATTTATATGTCTATTATAATTTTTCATTTCCCTTTCTAAACCCTAATATAGAATATAATTTTTTTTACCAATGGTCAAGTATCAAACTGGTAATATTGACCAATTATTATATTTACTAATGATTAAGTAATGGTAATGTAATAATCATATCTTAACAGTCACATTTCTGATTACATACTATATATTTACCACTATACATCAACATAAAAAACATAATTCCCATTTTTAAATTTCTTCGATAATGTATGTTATATTCCCAATATTCATTTTTTTGTTTTAACAATTTTTATCAAAGTTATAATATTACTAGTAAATCTCAATCCTACAGTGTACCCAATTGTGTGGTCACTTTTTTTTTGGCTTTTATATATCATTACTAGTCATAGCAATTGTAATTTATATTTTTAATTTCCATGTAATATTATTTTTAGTAGTATTTTTATGTACATACATTAAGAAATGTAAAAATATATTCATTGTAAATATGTGTTCTTTAATTAATCATATAACAAAATTTTCAGGTTATAAAATTATCCCCCCTTAAGAAATTTCATCCATGAAATTTTAATTTTTCCTCAAAAAATAGTGGTAGTTTTCCATTATTTCATCCTTTGTCTCATAAGTATCTTAGTAAATCATGTGATTTATCCACATGAAATTAAAATGTCATGTTGTATTATCCCACAACATGTTATCCATTCTGTAAATATTCTAGATCAGTTCCTCATCAGAAAAAAGTTTATGTTCCACTTACACACCATCAATATCAAGTATATCTGATGGGTCGAACAAATACTTTCCCAATAAGGACACATTAATGGCACCGTGGATATTGGAAGGATTTTATGGTAATGTGAATTTATAAGAAAATTATCCAACACAAACTAGAATCTCAAATGGTTAAATGTATATGAAACTCAGTTTCCCCTTCCTTCCAAATTTCATAGCTTCATTCCATGTAGATATCATTGGAAAAAAATCCCTAACATGAAATTAATTGTCCTTTATTTTGTTGATAGCAGAAATTTTCTATTGAATCAGAGCATCCTTGATGTGTTTCTAAATCATCTTTATCTTTTCGGTGGAGTCCTTATTAATGTTTGGTTCCAACAATTTAACTTCCTCGACTTCATCCCAACATATTGGAGTTTTACACCTTTTTCCATATGGATGTTTAAGAAGTTAAATTTGAATTATTGAGTGAGGATTATGGTTATATGATAATTTAATAAGTTGAATATGCTGATTCAAACACCCTTGAAAATAAATTGATAAAGCATGTAACATTTCTTCCAATGTTTGAATAGTTTAGTTTGACTAATCATCAATTTGAGGATGATAAGAAATTCACTGGTATACTTCCATATTTATATCCTCTTAATGGATCCTCCAAATCATAAATGTAAGTGTTGGATCTTGGATAGAAAAAATCAACAGTGATACTCCATGGAGTTTCACTACATCTTGAATGTAGTGGCTAGCTAATAATTACAAAGAGAAATACTCTTTATGTAAGTAAAATAGGTCAACACTATTAATCTATAAATTATTATCCATATAGAATTATTTACCTTGGTCGTATCAGGAAGGCTAGTGAAAAATTACAAAGTATTATTGTCCCACTTCCTAGAGATATGGGTAATGGTTGTAACACCCCTTTAGGAAGTTTTCACCCTAAAATCAATTGTTGACCCACAAATTACTTTACCGTGTAATCAGAAATCTACCATTTTATATTATCCCACCATTAATTATAATGAATCTCTATATATATTTAGTAATTTTGTGTTTTATAGAGAATTTTTATCTATAAACATCATACAAATAATCATTCTTTATGTTTAGAATAGATTTAAGATGTATCCTTGAACAAAATTTATTTACACCTTATTGTTCAACATTAAATTTAGGAAACATCATATTTTCCATAGGATCTATATTGTTTTCATCAAAGGATCAAAAATTTGATCTTTATTTATCTTCACTATTAATGATGGATTAGAAACCACTTGGGATAGGGTTGATGATTTCCCCCTTATTTTTCCCTGGTCTAAAAATATTATTTACTTTATCAAAGGATCTCCTTTAATCCTCACTATTGAAATAACACTTAGATAATTCCAACTCAATGCATCCATGACATTGTTTTAGCCTCTAAGAAAATGTTAAATTAAAAAATAAAAGTATTTAATAATCTCTAATAATATTATTTAACTCTTATTTAGTTCCCTTTTTTGTGAATATATGATTCATACATTGTTAGTCTATTTATATATCCATCATTTCATACAAATATAGTATCTCTATATATTTTGAGAAAAAATGACTATAACCAACTAGTAGTCATGGTTGAGATAATTTGGTTCTTGAGGATTTAAGTTTTATAGTTCATATGTGGTCACTGTATTATTTTTCATGAGATCACATCGAATACTTTCCATAAATTAATCAATATAGATAAAAAATCATTCCTTGATAGAGTCTATATTAAGTACAATTTCACTAAAAAACTTGTTGTTGAGTTCTTTGAATCTTTCTTCACACTCCATTGTCTTGATAAAAAAAATTATTATTCATGTTAACTTGGTTATTGGATTAGATATGCGAGATCAATTATTTAAAAACCTTCTAATTTTTTTTAAACCAAATAAATACAAATCCTCATTACTATTGTTGGGTGTGGCCACCAATTTAATAACTTATCCTTTGTTGAATCCACTAAAATTCTTTCACTGGCCTCGATGTACCCCAAGAATGAAAAATTTTAAACTAGAACTCACCTTTTATGAATTTACCAAAAAATATTAAATTTCTTCAATGATTTCAATATGACCTTTATATGATCCTAAATATCCTCATAAATGTTTGAATATATCAGAAAATCTGCAAAAAAAGACAACTAAAAATTTATCATTGTAGTCCCTAATGACTGAATTAATTAAATCCATAAATATGATAGGAGAATTATTTTATAAAAAGGGCATCAAAACAAACTCATAATTTCCATATATTTTTCAATAGGTGGTCTTTAGAGTATATTTTATCTTTTCCATCATCTTATGTAACCATGATTCGAGGTTAATCATAAAGAGTAATTGATCCCCATGAATATTATCAAGGAAATCATAAATCCTTTTAAGAGGATATTGGTTCTACGCTATGATCCCATAAATTTCTATATAATAAATTCATAAAATCTTTGATCTATCATTATTGACTACAAATAGAATAGGTCCTCCCCATGAAGTCACACTTGGTTGAATAAAACCCTTCTCAAAAAGATCTTGAAGTTGTTTATTCAATTCCAATAACTACATATATTAAAATTTATATGGGATCTTCAATATTGGATTGGTTCTTGGTATTAGTTCAATTGAGAACTCTAACTCTCTTTCAAGGGTAGGTTCAGGCAAATTTTATAGAAATAATTTAATTTATTTATGAATGATGGGTACATATCCAATTATTAGACGTTCTCTTTATTCTCCTTCTTCAGTAATAATTTACATAATGAAATAAATTGGAGGTGGTTCTTGGTGAGATCCTGCCAAAAATCATTTAGATCCCATTCTTTAGACATCATGATTACAAATACATTAATTTTATCCATTTTACTATACTAAAATTATTGTTTGTTTCCTTATATTATTTTCTGTTTTTGGAATAGAATATAAAAATTTTCATTTTTTCTAGACTTTTATCATTGACTGATAAGTTGTTCTGGAAACACATTCCATTTGTTATTGGAATTAAAATATTTAGGCCTTACAACTATACAATAGTTCGAATCTATTTCACCATTTCTTCCACACTTATAGTACTTTCAAAATCCCTATAGAAATTCCTAAAAAGCTTCATTCCACATTTTTTTGCACAGGGAACATTATAATTTATTCCCATTCAAATTCATTCTAAAATTATACTCCATACTTTTATTCTTTAGATTCATCCAATACGTCCACTATGCATCTCTATACACTATTTTATCTTTTAGTGAACATAATACTATCTATAGATAATTCAAAAAGTCTCAAATTTCTTATTCATTCAAAATATAGGGCCTTGGTCTGCACAATAATCAATTTATCTTCCCAACATCATTGATGAAATAGCTTTAGGTTTTCTAGACTAGTTGTGTAATGTTCATATTATAATTTCCCACTATTTCATTTTCATTTTTTTCCAACTTAGGTAATTTCAAATCAATCTTGGTTTTGAAGGAATGTGGAAAATACAGGTTGAAAAAACTTTTTGATATCTTCCCATTCCATGGATTCCACCTCATCCCTTGGGATATAATTCTTGATTAGTGTCCAACACTAATCTTCTTATCCCTTTAAGTTATATTCATACAATGTAACATTCTTCTTCTTCAATCAATGGTTTATATAATATATATTTTTTATTGTATTGATCAATTTTTATGAAATTAGTGGATATAAGGTTCCACAAATAATAGGTGGTCATTGATGCATGAAGGATTAAATTGCCCGTTTCTCTTTCCTTGGTGAGGCTAGATTTTTTACATGGCTTAGGTTTTTATTAATGACCCAAGATAATAAAATCCTTATCAGGATGATATTTTCAACTCTAGATCCCCCATATTGGGATGTCCATAATCACATTGTTCATTTAAACCATTTTTTACACTTTTCCTACAATTTATAACCATTTTTTATATATTAATAACATCTAATTGTGATATGTTTTCCAATTTGGAATATTACAATAAAAAATACAAATGAATTGTTGATCCTAAATTTCAACAATATCACTTTATCTAGGATGATATACTTAAATATTAAAAAAATTTACATTATCAGTATATTCTTTATAATTGTTTGTAAGAATCATATGATTAACTAATGCATATCAACCAGGAGTGTCAAACTAGGTTTGGAGAAAGGCCACTTTGTCATGCACTAGGTGATGATTGAGTTATTACACAATATTTCCTTTTTGGGGTTATTACCACTTGGTGTCATTATTCTAGAGCCACATCCACCTGTAGTATCCAGAAAAGTATTTCATTGCATTGAAACTACACGCTTTATACTTCTCCAAAACATTAGGATGTTTTTCTATATTTATAATTAACTACATAGTTCTTAATTTTTTTTATAATATCCATTCCCAAAAATAACTAAACCATTCCTCTAATACCAAAAATGGAATCCCACATCTTTAATACAAGACTATTAACATAATACCTTAATAAAAGATAACATTAACAACATTGAAGGATATTTTATGGTCTAGTGTCTTGGATACTAGTTAAATAGTAGAAGAATTACATAAGGGAAATACAAT
Organism: Viscum album; assembly: GCA_963277665.1. Taxonomy (NCBI): domain Eukaryota; kingdom Viridiplantae; phylum Streptophyta; class Magnoliopsida; order Santalales; family Viscaceae; genus Viscum; species Viscum album. The sequence continues at coordinate 1,688,564,008 of OY728151.1, read as the reverse complement.
CATAAAAATTACTTAATTATTTTGGAAGAAATATTTGTAATTCCATCCTAGGTCACCTCACTATAATTAATTTCAAAGAGTGATACATTAATAAAAAATGATGAGAATAAATCCTAGTAAGGGATAAATAATAAAAATTGAACATGAATGATCATCATGGAAAAACATGAGTCATAACATAATAAAATAATCATATGTTCTTGGTATATAATAAGGTAATATGTCTATGACATAAAAATTAGATATTCATAATCATATCACAATGGTTTATCTCCAAGGTGTCAGAAAACATAATTGAAAAGGTTTATGACCAAGGTATCACAAAACATATCATATCTAATGATTAATTATTTATGAAATGAATTGGAGAACTATTATGGTGAACCCTAAATATATATAAATTCATGTGTTCCCCATAGACCATGAGAAACAATTTCACTAATAACTCATGGGATACAATGAATGAGTTTCATGTAAAATTCATTAAATTTAGAATTGATTAAATAGATGATTATTATATCATTTTTAACCAATGGGAAATGAATTTGGATTTCATATTTTAAATATTATAATGAATGAATCATGGTTATCTCTTGGTTAATACCCACAAATAGATAAATGTATTGAGTATTCAAATCATAATAATATTTCATTTAAAAGGGATAGAATTCATGAAATGAATTTAGTAACATGAATGGTATAAAATATTGATTATGTAAAGGGAACAATGGGAGGGAACTATGGTATCTCACTGTTAATTTTTTTGTAGTAATGAGATAATAAAAACTGCATGAGAGGAATGTAATTTAATAGTTAGAAGACATATAAGAAATAGGTACTTGAATAAAAAATGAAGAGGATAGTTCCATACTTCTGGGAGTAACTCTCTAAATCCTAGAGAGGGTGTCAGGTCATAATAATACAATGATAACACAAGAGGGGGTGTGAATTGTGTCTTTTTGATAAAATTCAAGAATTTTTGATTTTGAATCCGTTTGTGATTTATGCAGATATACAATGTTTTCTTTTGTAATTAGTATGAGAAATGATTAATAAAAAAGAATTAAAAAAACAAAATTTATAGTGGTTTAGGGGAAACATATCTCTTTGTCCATTCCACCAATGATCTCTCTCTAATAATGGTGGATTTTACTAGCAAGGTCATATTTTCATAATACCTTCAAATCCACAACTGAGTGTCGGAAGTTGAAACCTTTACAATAAGGATAAAAATATCCTTATGGTTTGTTAAATTAGAAAATATTTTTCATATATTAGTATAAGAAAGATACACTTCACAATAATTGACAATGAGCAGTTTATACTCCAAAAAATCAAGAGTTTTATTTGTTGATAGTTATAGTTGAAATTAGTAGTTGCAGATATAGAAACAGACACCAGTTGTATCTTCTTCTTTAGAAATGAAATTATTCAAGAAATAATTGTTATGAAGAGATCCTAGTTTCAAATGATCATCAATTAGAATATCAATATACATCAAGAGTAATATTACAACAGTACAAGGTTGACATATGTATGTCACCAAAGTGTGTCCTAAGAGTCGATTGTTTGCAGTAGAAACACTATAAATTATATTCACAAGAATAAATTCGTATGGGGGAATGAAATTTGTATGAAAAGTATCACAAATATATCACACACACTTCCAAAATAAATAAAAAAAATACTTCTATCATATAAATATTTATCTTCTGGTATATTACATATAGGAAAATCTAATGAGTGAATGAAAAAATTCAAAATCATATTGACAAGGAGATTTGTAACTTCCCTTAAAAAAATTATTGATTTACTATGATGAATAAAGACCATTGAATCGACCATAACAAGCATTGAATAATTCATAGAGAATCATTGAATCATCCTATAATAATATCAAGACCATTGTAAGTAACTCGAATTAAATCAATGTTTACAACTCGAGTATTGAATAGACAAACGTAGGGTTGAACTGCAGAGTGTAGATTTCCTACCAATGTGTGGTTCATTAACCATAATTTCATCTGCATTTAATGTAGGGATCTATGTAATTTAGGGATTATGATCAATTTGTTCATGTTTTTCAACATAATATTCCCAACATAGAATGGATTAATCTTACATTAAATCTACCAAATCTAGGGTATGAACATTGAATCCAAACTCCATTATAGGATTGAGATTCTATACTTTTGTTGATTCCCAAACATAGGGTTTCCTATACATACACTTAATATCCAGGGTCAGGCTCTCACTTTGTATTAAAATTGTTCATCATAGCATAGGTATGATGAACCATACGTTCATTCATTGGATGTAGCATTTGACCAAGGATTCCATAACACATCCATAACTTTTCATTCCATCAAAAATATAAATAAAACATTATATATTCTTTAAACCTACTTAATGAAAAATTATTAGTAATCCAAATTGGTTATTTGTAAGAATAAAAATCCACATTTATTATAGATTATTGTTGAGTTAGTACATTCCCAAAAATCTCCCCATTTTTGATGATCACAAAAACCCATAAAATAACTAATAAAAAATATTGTGTTTTAAACACATTTAAATAAAATATTACAGTTTCAAAATTATTTCTATTTCACAAAACTATTTAAATTAAACGGATTTCTCAAATAAATATGTGTTTCTAAAATATTCCCCATATTTTTGTGATATAAAAAAGAATTTTTTAAGGAGAAAAATATATAAATCAATGTTAATATATAATTGAAATATAAATGAATTTTACAATCTACTGTTAGAAAATTAAGATATGTGATATGGAAGTGTATCTTTAAACACAAATAACAAAATAAGAAAAAAAAAATAGAAAATATAAAATTAATGTAATGTATGATAAAAATCAGATAAAATGTTTTGAAAAATAATGAGTACAACCCATAATCAAGTAATGAGGTGTTTAAAATTATAGTCACCAATTCGATTGGTTACCTTGTTCATAATTTCCATGTGTAGTAGTTTCTATATCTAGATGAGGAAAGGTTTTGACAACACTATTATTTTTAGGTAGCTTCACCAATAGACTCTGAAAATGGTTGTTGAAGACATCTATCCATTGTTGAAGGAGTTTCCTTAAATCTTGTCAAGTCTTCATGATTTCTACAAAGCTTACCTTACTGAATTAATTCAAAGATTATTTATATTGAATAGAGGATGTCAGTATTACTTTGATGTGATGAATCAATGTTCCAAACTAGGATTCATTAGAATTCATTTGACTGATCAAATATTTTTTATTTCGTAAATAAAATTCAAAGGTGTACTATCACACTGGAGTGTGTGAAACCTATTGTAGAATTCAGTCATCACAATAGTAATATCTTTGAGTCTCCATATCAAGTAAAGATAAGTGTATTGAGAAGTATAGGATAACTCTTGATGACTATCATTGATAGACTATAATTTTCTTCCCAAAATAAGCTTCAGTTCATCAAAAGCAGACATTTTTACAGAATCATCTTTCAATGATCTGAATTCTCTTCCTATAGAAGTGATAAAATGTTCAATATTGTTCAATGAAAACATATTTTATTGGAAACATTTTAGTTGATTTTGAAGGTATTCAGTTTCATATCTTGGAAAATTTGGACTTTTGAGAACCACCAATTTCTTATTCTCATCTTCAAAATATTCTCTTAAATACAAGTTCTATCTCTCTAAACACATGCACTATTGAAACAAAGCTTCATCATATGAGTAAAAAGTCCATGGAGTAATATTTCCTAAAGTGTGTCTGCCCTCTACCATTTCTTAACAACACTCTACAGGTATTTATGATCTATCTCTCAATACAGATACTTTTAAAACAACTAAATCAGGAGCAATGATTGAATGATTTTAGGGGCAGGGTCATGTTGCCTTTTAAGATTTTCTCTATAAGCCTCTGGATCATCATTTTCATCAACATAAATCTCATGCTCAATGATATTTTTAGCTTCATGAATATCATTAAGAATTATTATTGAAATTATTATTCTTTGAAATAGATGACCCTCTTCAGGTCAAGATTCAACCCTTCATCATGGAATGGTCTAATAGAACCAAGAGATGAAATCAAAATTTACATCCCCTGAGCATCTTCCATCAATTTCTGTTGGTTTTCATCTCGAATTGGTAAAGGTACTTTTCCTGATTTTTCCCCAAACATATCCAAATTTATTATTAGTCCCATAATTTATAATTTTAACTTGATAATATCTATATCCAAGAGTCGATTTTTTGATTCATCTTTTTTAAGCCAGAAAAATGAAAGCTTTCTTACATAGGGGTAGTATCCCATATTTTTTTTTCTTTCTAGTGGGATTGATTTAGTTAAATTATCATAAAATGATATAAATTGAGCTTACTGTTTTTCCAAAACAGTCATAGAATTTACATTTCTTAGTATATAACTTTCTATAGATCAGTTACTCTTGGAAAATAATCCTATTTATATAAAGTTCATAAGGACTTTCCTATTACGAGTAATGTCCTTGGACTTCACTTTCTTGATGGTTCTAGTTCCATAAAAATAAATCATAATGTACTCTTTATTATATTTTTTATCATCGATATTCATAATGTCGAAATGAAAATCCCCCTCTTGGGGATAGTGCATCAATTTTTTTATATCCACTGAAGAAATATAAAATTAATCATTTCCAATCATTGAGACTATATAACTTAATCCATTCAAAAACTGAACTCGATATTTCTATAGAACTAGTTTACTACTATTTCAAACATCAAAGGCGTGTTACAGCATATAAAATAAAAATATATCCCTTGAAATATAATTTCTTCCTTTAAAAAAATATTTGTTTCATTTAAACACTCAAAATATATTACCTTATATTGAAGAAAATTATGATAATTCATTCATGGATAAGTAGACACACCCAAATCAATATCTTCTAGTCTTTCTAATATTTATATTTATGAATTTTTCAATATTAAATGTTAGAAGGTTTAGGGTTTTGTTAAACAAGAATGAGAGAGGCTTTGTAAATCCAAAGTATATGAATGTGAAGAGAAGAAGAATGTAAATGGTTTTTTGACACAGATTTATAATGTACTCATTAGGTTTTAATTTGAAAATATGAATGAAAATAAATAGATATAGAATTATTCTTAAATATAATCAATACATAAATAATAAAAATAAAGAGAAATATATAATTAAATACAATATATATAGTTAACAAAAAATAAATATGGAGAGATTAAGAAAAATTTAAATGTCTAAAATTTATTTAAATTTATGTATAGATAACTACCACTTAATAAAATCAAAACATGCTCAAGGAAGTGGTTTAGTGAAAATATCAAATAATTAATATTTGGTATTTACAAATTATAATGATATATCTTTTTTAAGAACATGGTATCTCGAATAATGGTTCCTTATTTCAATATGATTAGTCATAGAATTACATATATGATTTTTTTGAAATATTTATTACACTTGTATTATGACATAAAATATGTATATTATTAATTTTTTTTCTAATTTCCAGTACTGTGTTTTTCATCCCCAACACTTTTGTGTAGAAACTGCCAGTAGAAACATATTTTTCCTTGGATGATGATAGGGAATCTATGTGTTGTTTCTTACTTGACCATGATACTAAAATATTTCTATGAAGTATCATGTTCTTGAGGTGCATTTTATATATAATCTAGAACCTCCACAATGAAAATATGAATTTGAAATTAAATTCAAATAATATTTTTTTGGGGGAAATGAGAGAATGAAAAATAGTTCTTTTAAAATATCTAAAAATTATTTTTACAGTTATAATGTTAAATTAATTTGAAATTTACTAAAATATATCACATAAACATACAAAAAAATATTATGTCTAGTCTACTAATAGTAAGATATAATAAATTACCAATCATACCTCCATACAACTTATTATCAACCTGTTTTACATATTCATCTGCATCATGTTTTACATTACTAAGAATGGGGTTTGAATACATATTGATGTTTTAAATTCCAAAATATTTCAACAAATCAATAATTTATTTACTTTTATTTAAAACATTTCCATAATATTTTTTATAAATATGAAATACTTAATAGAAATTCAGCACTCTCATCATACTAATTTAAAAATATTTCTACATTATATTTATAAAATCATTACAAGATTTATATTTGTTGAATAAAAAATAACATTAGCAACATAAATTTTTACTAATAAAATAATAGGAAAAAAACTATTCATAAAAAGTGTTTGATCATCTAATCAATTAGTAAATCCATTTTTCAAAAGAAATGAACTAAATCTTTGATACTATGATTTTGGTGTTTGTTTAAGGCCATATATAGATTTAGTATCTTTAAAAATAGGATTTTGATAATAAGGGTTTTCAATACCCAGAGGTTGTTCGACCTAAACATAATGAATTATATTTCCATTGAAAATGAATATTTAACATCCATATGATTTAATTTGAAAATCATATAAGAGGCATAAGCTAAATAGATTCTAATGGATTATTATCTATTTATTATGGAAATGGTTTCATCATAGTAGATTCCCTCTTCTTGATTATATACATTATCTAATAATTTAGCTTTATTTATGGTTATGATCCCTTGACCGTATTATTTATTTCTAAAGACCCACTTAGTTTCTATAAATAGATAATTGGTTTGCATTTATACTAATTCCAAAAATTCAATTTTTCTAAATTTCTTTAGCTCTTCTTGCACTGCTACCATCCAAATATTATATTATAAGGCTTATTCAATAGACATAGGTTATAAAATAGATAGAAAAAAAGAAAATTCAGATTGTTTTCCTATATTTATCATAGTTCTAATTACTATGTCTAGGTCTCTAATAATTGTTTCTATTGGATGGTTCCTTAGGGTTCTAGACTGTCTAGGAAAGGAAATTTCAGGTTCTTTAGTTTCATGTTCTTCCAGAGTGGACCTAATTTCATTAATATTATTTTCAAAATCATCTTTAGGGGTTTCAAGTCTCATGTTGTCAAATGAGTTAGTAATTTAATCATCTTGATATTTCTATTTAATAAAAAGACTATTTTCATCAAAATTCACATGAACTAATTCATCAACAATCATTGATTTTTTTATAAACATTCTATTGGATTTCGAAGTAGCATAATGTCTGAAAAATAATCCTTTATCAGCATTTGGATCAAACTTTTCAATGTTTTTTGAATTACTCATGATCTCTAACTTACATCTGAAATCATTGAAGTACTTTTCTTTAGCATTTATGTTATTCCAATGTTCATAGGAAGTAATTTTCAAAAAAATCTATATTAAAACTATAATCCTGATATAGTAGGATATTCTTACATCTTCATCCCAAAAATAGGTAGGAAGACTGCATCCATTTGGGATAGTTCTTTCAATATATTGATTTATTATATTTATTATTTCTAAAATTCCTTTTTTTTGAGTTGTTTTATTGTACAGATAAGATGTGTTTAACACCCTGATTTGAGGAAAAGGAATTAAATTATTGATTCTCAAATTCTCCACCATGAACACTTCTTAATCAAATTATTTTAAAACCTTTTTTTTATTTTGAACATTTTTGAAAAATAATAAAAAACTGTGAAAACATCACTTTTGAGTTTTATAAAATAAACCCATGTAAAATGAGAATAATCATCAATTAAAATATATCCATATAATTTAGCAACCAAAATTTCTACTCTAGATTGTCGAAAAAAATCCAAATGGATAAGTTCCAAATGTTTTGGTGTAACAATTTTGTAAATCAATATGAAAGAACCTTTTTGATATTTTCCAATTTTTCAAGAATCACATAATCTATCATTATCAAACATAATAGGAAGAAAATCATAAAATCACTTTTTCATAGAATGTTTATGTAATGCATATAAATTACAGTGTCCATGTCTTCTATTCCAATTCCATGACCCATTTGTATTAGTAGTTTAATAATTCCCATTTGGTTTACACATAGAATTTAAATCCAAGGTATAAACATTGTTATTTCAAGGTTCTCTAAATTAATGAAACTTATCTTAAATGTTAGATAATTAATTATTAGAAACATCAATATAGAAACCATCATCACAAAGTGGAGAGATACTTATGTGGCCATGAATTATCCCCTGTACATACACTAATTATTTTGGTTGAGACAGTATTTTGATCTCCATGAGTTAAAAATCCAACAATAGTTCCGTTTTCATTGTCACAAAAAGCGACTTGTCCTCAATTCATTTGAGTGAGTGTAAGAAAATTTTATTAGTCTGAACTCATTCTTTTGGAATAGCCACTATCCATATATCATATATCATTTTTTTTCATTCTGAATTTTCCATGTTATTCTTATTACTTAGCCATAAATCACACATTGGATTTGGGATTTGATTGATCCCTCTATAAATCATATTTTTAAGAACACCAGTAGTATTTAGATACACTCCATGTAGATTTCACAGATCTAATTTCTTTTATGTTCACAATAAACATTGTTTTGATATTTCTTTTGTAGTATTTTTCATTTATTTTTTAGTTGAGTTCAATAAGGTCTAATGTGACCCAATGTTATTCAATCATTGAATATACCTTTTCTAGGTTTATTCTCATCCTTCTTGAAGGGTTTTATAAATCTATGATTTTTTCATGTAAATTTTTTTCAACATTATGGCTAGATGACCGAGTTCTATTTCAAAATATGAGGAATCTGAATTTTTATCTATTTTGTCTTCTTGTTTTGTTTTTATATTATATTTCATAAATGTTACATTAAGGGAATTATTTTCCATTTTTACTACTATCTTATAATATTCAACTTCATCTTGAATTTATATTTCATAAATCATAATTGTTCCAATAAATTCTTTCATTGTCAATTTTTTGATAAGTGATGATTGATGAATAGCTGTAAATATGCCATTCCATTTAGAGGGTAGACCATTAAGTACTTTCAGAACATGATCAGATTGACTAATGAGATATCTAAAGGTAGTAATATTATTTACAATATCTATCAATCAAAAATTCATTTGAGTGATTCTCTCATAATAAAGCATTCTGAAGGTGTCAAATATTAATTTTACAATCGAATACCTCATTTTTATGATATATTTTCTACCTTCATAATCAACTGCAATAGTTTTACTCATCTCATGGGTTGTGGGGAATTGTGATAATTTAATGAAGTCATCATTTATAAGACCATTGATGAATAGATTCATATATTTTGAGTTTATATCATATAATTATTTTGTTTCATCATCCCAAGTCTCTAGTTTTTTAGGAATTTCATAAGGAGTGATGATCTTTGAATAAACTCTCAATCTAAGATTCTTCAAATCGATAATCATTCATGATTTCTAGCATCCCTAATTATCACTATTAATTAATAAAGCACAATCCATAGACATAGATTCTATAATATAAGTCATTTCCACATTATTTATGTAGAATTTATTCTCATCAGGTTTTTATAGCTTTATAAAAATCGAAACCTCTAATATAAATTATTAGGATATAATAATACAACGACAACATAATAGAAGGGTGAATTGTGTCTTTTTGATATTATTCAGCAATTCATCCTTTTGAAATTTTTTTTGATTTATGAAGATATACAATGTTTTATTTTGTAATGAGTATGAGTATCCGTTAAGTAAAAACGAAGAACACAACAAATTTATTGTTGTTCGGGGCACAAAGATCCCCTATTCCACCCCACCAATGCTCTCTCTGCAAGATCAGTGAATTTCACCATCAGGGTCTTATTTTTAAAAAACCTTCAAATCTACAACTGAGTGTAGGAAGTTGAAACATTTACAAAAAAGATAAAAATAGCCTTATCATTCTTTAACAGAGAATGAATTATGTGCAATGTAGTATAATAAGCTCACACTTCACCACAACTGAGTATGGGTTGTTGATACTCCAATAAATCCAAAGAGTTTGATTTGTTGATAGTTCGAGTTGACCCTAAAATTTACAACTAAATCAACTAATATTATATGGATCTTCTTCTACTTTAGAAATGAAAGTCTCCCAGAATAAATAGTTCTAAAGCAATCCTGTTTGAAAATGATCATTAATTTGAATATCAAAAAATAACACCAGTAATCATACTATAGTATGAGGTTTGAATATGTATATCACTAATATGTAGCCTCAGAGTCAATCATTTTTAGTAGAAACACTGTAAAAGATATTCCTAAGAATACATTAATATGTTAGAATTATATTTTTATAACTATAATCACACATATATCACACACCTAAACAACCATACTGATTTGAAAGTAATTCAATTCTATAAATATCTTTTTTCTAGTTTATTATATCTAACAAAATCACCTATATGAATATATAAATTAGAAATCAGGTTGACCAGGGGGTCAAAAATTCCCATAATAAAAGGATAGATTTTCTACAATGAATATGGAGCATTGAATCGATCATAACAAGTTTTGAATCATTTGTAACGAAGTTTTCAATCATCCTGTAATACTATCAAGATTGTTGTAAGAATCTTAGATAAAATATTAGATTAAAAACTCCACTGTTGAGTAGGTAAATGTAGGTTTGAACTGCATAGTGAAGGGTACTTTTGGGTAGCATAGTGTTCCTCCCAACAAATTTCTCCTTAACCAAAATTTCATTTTCATTTAATGGAGGATCAATGAAATGTAGGGATGATGATCCATATGTTCATCCTTTTCAGTATAAGATTCCACACGTAGCATTGATTAACAATACATTCAATATTTTAAAGTAGGGTATGAACAGTGATTCAAAACTCCAACGTAGTATTGTTATTCTATATGTTAGTTCATTCCCGAACATAGGGTTTACAATCCATATGATTAATATCCATCATAGTGTTGCCTCTCTATATGCATATTGTTCAGCGTAGCATATAGTTGAGGAACCATATGCTCATTCACCGAATGTAGGGTTTGAATAGTGTTTCCATAATCCATCCCATTTCTTTTTATTCCCTCAATAATATAAATAAAAACCTGATATATTCATAAAAAACACAACATAATGTTATTAGAAAACAAACAAGGATATTTGTGAGCCTCAAAATCAACATTTAACATAGAGTATTATTGAGACAATACATTCCCTACATTGGGAAACTGAAGGACATTGGAGACACCTTAGAGGGTATTTAGAGACTGCAAATAAGAATAATTTTATTATTAGGGGACTTTTATTGGATTGGAAAGGGAGGATCGATAATTATTTATAGTAAAAAATGAAGAATTTTTTAGTACTTTCTAAATTAATGTCCATGAATTATAGGTTGTGTAAAATGAAAAACTATTGGATAAACCAAGGATTTTTCTCATGGTTTTATATATTTGATTAATTTATTATAATATTAAAAACCATTATAATGGAAGTCATTTTTTAATATTACTTTGGACATGGAAAAGTAAAATGTCCGAAAAGTATAGTTTTTTAAAACTAATTTTTTTACACAATAGAATGTAATTTTTATATATGAAAATTTATTTAAATCCATTAATGCACATAATATTTATGAAATAATATTTTTTTTATTTATTATATTTATTTAATTACTAAATTATTAATACATATATATGAAGTCAAAAAACATACCGAAAACATAAAATTGTATTTTTACTATTAACTAAAAAATAAAGTGTTTTATAAAATTCCCAAAATTCCAACTTAACCAAATTTCAAAATGGGGATTTAAAATATAGTGTTTATTTTATGAAAATAATTCTCTAGATATGATAATTTTTAGTTTAAGATAAATAATCCTATTTTGTTGAAAAATAATAGTTTTTACGATTCTGTAAACTTTATAAAACTTATAAAAATTTCATAGGAAAGAATGAAATTAGATCATTATTTAGATTTTAATAAATAGTTTTTTAAGGTCTATTTCAATAAAATATATTTTTTAATACTTGATTTTATAATAAAACTCTATAAATGTAATGAAAAAACAACATTTTTTAATACAAAATTCTCTTTATAAAATTCATATAATATTAAAGGGTATTTTATTATATATAATAATACTAAAAATGAAATTGATGAAATGAATATTTCATTTATAAAATGGTTATTACACTTTAATAACACTAAGGAATATATACATAACTCTTTATTACATTGACATACTCCCTATGGTAAAATTATTCAATTGTGGCAGTTTCTTGGGGTATATGAAGTTATATTAACCCAATGGTGATCTACACTTATTTGAAATTATCCTATAAGTGATTCCATTAAACCCTAACTTGCTGAATCTTTTCTTGGTCTTGGTCATGGGTGAAACCTAATGATACTACTTCCCTCCCATGTTGAGACAAATGGGCTTCAAAAGGAATGACTGTACTAGTTGAGGCCATCGATTATCCTGGATGCAACAAATTTTTTTATCACCACCCCTTATAAAAAAAATTTGAATGATAACATTATTACTATTGGTAATGTAGAATGGTATTCACATTGACCATTGGATAGGTATCAATAATGTAATGTCCATATCTGAATAGTCACATTTCAGATTACATCATATATATATTTACCACCAAACATCAACATTTACTACTTAAATACCAAATTTGTATAAAATTCCTTTGATAATGTATATTATAATCCAAAAACTAATTTTTTTATAATTATTTTTGTTTCATGATAAAATATTATTTGTAAAGATCAATCCAATGGATTACATAATTTCATGGTCATAATTTTTTGGATTTTATATCCCTGTACAAGTCTTAGTTATTATAATATGTATTATTACATGACATGTAATATTCATTTTTTAATATTAATTCTATTTAAATCCTTTGTGAAGTGTAATAAAATAGTCATTTTGAATGGGGAATTTTTTCATTAATCATTGAAGGGATTTTCGGATCATTACACCCTTATGATTCTAGTAATGTATGAGTCAAATATAATAAAAGGGTGAACTTAAAATAGAATTTAAATTCTAAAGAATTGAATATCAAATATGATATAATTAATTCCATGGATTGTATATACATAATATAAAATATTGTATATGAGGAGTAAGTAAGATGTATCAATGAAAATAAATTGAGATGAGAATCCACTTACCAGGAGTTCCTAATCACATCATTTGTCCTATAACATCCAAAATAATTCAAATATATTTATCTAATTTATTTAAAAACAGTTTAATTATTACTATTCCTTTTTATGCCTTAATTGACATGCATTCTTAATTTATTTGATTCTTTTTATTTTTATCAGTAAATTTGTGGTTATTGGGATTATAAATCCAAAACAGTTTTTTTAACAATTATAATTGTAAAAGAAAACATTAACATGGTTATATATTCTCCAAAATTATCAAGGCAAATGATTTATTCCATTATATAACACAGAGATAATAATATCAATGTAATAATTTTCAATTCAATTAAATATTTTTCGGTAATATTGTTTTAGACTCTTAAAATTGACATTAACTAATTACTTCTACATTAATTATTATGATGACTATTGTATCATTTCAAAATAATATAAAAACATTATTATATTTTAATTTATTATTAGATCATTTAAACTAATTTTAGGAATATTTTTGAGGGGATATTGTGAAAAATAAAACAAGATCACTCACTTGGGATATGCTAATCCCCTATTCATGGATATTGTTTTCTAAAATATTTTTAATCAAAAGAAAAAAATAATAAATACATGAATTAAATAAAAAATAGAGTATAATTATAATAAATTTTTTATGTTTCCTTTAATGGTATCTAATTTTATATAAAATGTAACATGGAAATAGAAAATTAAAGACATGGATTTTGAAACATGTATTTCATCCTAAAAAACAATTATGATATGGGATTGAGGAGAGGTATGGAGAGATATTTGATTAATAATAGGTCATATTTGGGTTTATAAAATTTAAATATATTCATTATAGTAAAATAATAGGATATTGAAAGAAATTGAATCAAAAGAATCTAAGATAATATATAAAATTGTTACTTTAGAACCCATACCAAACTCCGGGAGTCACCTCCTTTTGATTGAGTATAAAGCCTTCTGAGGAGGGAATGTTTCCTACAGTATATCCTTAGTAACATTGATAGGGATGTTTATAGAGATATCTAGGAATAATATAGGGATAAAAAAGAAATTTAAACGTGTTTTGGAAAGGGTATAATGAGTTCCTTTTTTAGAAAAAAAACGCAAGATAATTTTTGAAATATTCATTCTATAAGGGTTAATAATGAAATTTTTATGTTTCATGTGGCTCATAAATGGATACTAGATGCTATATTAATCCAAAAATAAATAAAAATTTACTCAAGATAAATATTTATAATTTATTATTAATTTAAAATATTTTATAATATTAATTTCAATTTCATATAATTTTCAGGGTTAATCATGTAATTTTACTTTTAAAATATTGGGATAACTGTTAAATTCAAAAATAAAAATTTAAATAAAATTTTAACAATAATTATTATCCTAAAAAATCTTTAAAACCCATAATTTATCATAAATATTTAAGTTTAAATATTTTAAAAGCACTAATTCTGACTTTTCTCATGCCTTCATATGTAGTATTTCAAGCCCACGTAAGTATCTGGATAATTATCCCAATATTAAATTTTAGAAATGAATTACTCAGTTAATCATAATTTATTATTAATAATTATTATCATCTAAAACCATTAATAACATTATATATTCCCATTTATATAATGATAACATTTGAAGCTAATTTTTTGAATTTTCTTACTTTTTGAAAGTACACGA